>CP092726.1:9542500-9872500 GCA_030273425.1 Microplitis manilae
AATTAATCTGTAAGTAATTACCTATGTGAATGACAAATAAATATTTTCCTAATGTATTTTTTTTAATTTTTTTGGTTTCATTTCTAACAGCAGTCAGAGGTTTTCTTTGCTGGCTTCTTTTTTTTCTTTTTAACTTCCCGCTAAGAAAATTGCAAATTTTCAAAAATTCGGGAAGTTATTGGTTTCAGTCCGATTTGTGAAAATCGAAATTCCAACAGATGTCGACGTTTTGAGGTCCTAGAAAGCTATTCTGACTAATTTCACGATGATGTCCGAGTGTACGTACGTATGTATGTATGTAAATATCTATAACTTTTGAACGGATGAACCGATTTTGATCGTCAAGGTGTCATTCGACGCAGTTTTTTAATATCTTGAAGCTGAAAAAAATTGAGCTTGATCGGTAGGGCTCGTTCGGAGATATTCCAAAAATAAACTTTTTTCAAAAATGTTTTTTTTTGGATAACTTTTTACGGGCTCGATGGATTAGATCCAAAATGGACTGGGCTCTGGAGATTCATAAGCCGCGTCGAATGCAACCTCAAACATAAAAATCGGTTAATTCTTTCAAGAGAAACCGTTGTCGAAAGAATTAAAAAAAAAAAATTTTTTTAGTATTTTGAAAATTTCTCAAAAATGACTCGATGAATCAATTTCAAAATTCAATCAGTTATAGAACTCAATGAAACGCGTTGACTGCCACCTTAAACGTCTCAATCGGTTTATTCGTTCGAGAGACATCGTTGTAGAAAAAATTGTAAAAAACGTTATTTTTTGAAAACAAAAGCATACAAAAGTATTTTCGAGCTCGAAGAGCTCGAAAATGTATCTACTACAATTTTTCGAGCTCAAGGAGCTCGAAATACGCAGGAAGTTTTGGGGCTGGCCCACAGGGTCAACCGACAGACCGATTTTTTACTGGTGGAATTTTATTCTGCCATTCATTTTATTTTATTCATCGATGAACTGAGATGTATTAAATTACTAGTTGAACTTAATATTTACAATAGAAAACGTAATGTAAAGTTATGACTAATTAAAAAGATAAATAAAAAAGAATTAGGTTATTGATACTTCGTGGTGCTATCTTATTATGAACATGTACATTCTCAGACGCTGGCTTGTATACTACAGTAAAGCCTGAGTAAAACCTCAGTAAAGCAATTATCTATAATACATAGGTACTTATGTTGCTTTAAAGTGGGTTCCACTTGAGGTCACAACGATCAAAATTGTATCTAAATATACAATATACGCGAGCGTGATCGTTGTAAATGTCAAAGAAGAACGTATCTTTATTCACGCAGCTAAAAGCTAAAGACTGTCGCACACCTAAAAGGGCAGCATAATATCCATGAAAATTTTGGCGGTAACAATTGAAAAATGCAATTGTCGAGAAGTTATGTTTCAGTTACTAAATTATCGTAGAATGGTGTTGTATCGTCAAGGTCGTATGTTTAATTGTACAATACATAGAATTATGTGTTTTGTACGATACGTATGTGACGAATACCAACACTGGAGAAAAGAGGCCGTGGAAAATTTTATGGGATTCCAAACTTCTTCTTCATCTAATTCTTAACGCGGTATTTTATATTTGACAATTGTCCAGCTGTTTCATTTTAAATCTACGTAAACGAGCTAATTTTTATTTTTTTATAACTTCATCTCATAAAAAAGTGAATACACTATGTATAAAGAACAAATCATTTATCATTGGGAGAAATACTAATAAAAATCGCTGAAATAATAAAAGGGTCAGATAATGTGTAAAGGATTTTCTATAGGGACTGTTAAAATATTTAAAAAATTAGTTCTTGTAGGATATGTGATTCAATGTACATATTAAGGACTGATGACTTTAAGATAAAAATAGACCATAAATTTGGACCCCGGTATATATTTACAAGAATTTGTTACCTCATTTTCTTATTTAAAATACATATTTAAGTGATGTAACAAACAGCGAGCGCGTCTCATTAGTATTTTTCACCTTTAATCTGGCTAAATCGGCTGAAATCTCATGAGAATCCATTAAAAATATGCAAACGGTCAGAGTGCAAGTGAAGGATTCTTAAACTTGTTGAAAGAGTCTGCTTGTCGACATGGTACATGTAGTCTCATGGTAGCTTTATATTCTTATATCGCCGTTGAACGCGAAAATTCTATAAAGAAGCACTCTCAGTATCCATTTAGTCCAATGTGCAGCAAAACGCCTCATTTGTGGCGACGGTTTAATGGCAGTTTAAGGGGATTTCGGTGGGTAATTAGGGGCGGAATGGAAAAAAAGCTATAAAGAATAAGAGACAAGGAAGCATGAAAAAAAGTGTTGTAGCGACAATTTTCTTTCTCTTTTTCACACGTTAAGTTTTGTGCAAAGCGTTACAGAAAGTCTCGATTACACGAGTATTTTCGTTACACGCCTAAATTCTGTCTTCTTCTACGATTTTTTTTTTTCCCAGGCCGTTTCTCCCCTCTATTTATAACACATATTCTGACCTGTAGATTCACTATACTAACTTATAACCGTGTAAATTGCACTAATGGGATCTACATAAGCAGTATTTTTTATTTATTTTTTTTTCTTTAAGCTCTAATGAATTCTTCTTCCGGGTTTTATATCGTTAAAATAATTTTTATTGTTGTCTCAAACATCGAATTAAATTTTGATTTAAATCACTAGTCTACAATTAGAAAAATATATTAATATTGTAGACAATAGATGGAAAAAATCTTTAAATAAAATATTTTGAGCAAATTAGTGCAAACCATATCAGCAAGGGACTATCCATGTACGCTTGACCGACAATCAAATTTAAGAGCCTATATATACACACAAATAGCATATTAAACACTGTAACAGAATAGATTCATGTCTCTATGTACATCCATTTGACAGTAATATATAAGAAAGACCACGGAGATTTTTTCAAGTGGGTCTTTCGCGCTTGCCCCTGGGCGTGCTCTTTCTTCTTATTTCATCATCTCTTGGTGTTCAATCAGACCTCCCGTTGTGACGGCAGATGCGAGCACCCGGGATATTATATATATATTGTCGCCGCCCAAAGAGAGAGTACAAAATGTTTACCCACAGAAGTATCTTTTATTGTAAATGTGAAAGGGGACACGCGGTTAAGCTGTAATATAGTTTGTCAGCTTTTATATAAAATAAAACCATCACTTGATCATTATATACTCGTGTGAGTTTCCAAGAGTAGTATTTGGCTTTTATATTTGTCACAAACTTTTTATTTTTTTTTTATTTGTAGTGAAATATGTCACTGATCCCTGACAAGCGATTAGAAACGTAATCGAGTGTATATTGTGAAAATAAAATAAATACTTAAAAACAAATATATATATATATATTTATTTACGTATAAAACTCAATGACACACGCTTCGTTTTCCAATTCTCGATAAAAAATGAGCATTACCTTCCGAACTTGACGTGAACACGGATATTCTTCTCTACTCGTCATTCTTCTATCTATAATAATAGCTTCTCTCGACATTCTTCGCTGTCCAATATAACCTACTATACGTTAGCGTGTTATTGATTTCATCTTAATCAGATCTCAATATCTCAATTACGTTTTGAGCCATAGGCCTCGGATCGTCTGGTCTGTTTGCTGTTGAGATTTCAAAGCCGAGGCCCATTGTCTGGGAGCCACCCCCTAAGCTTGGTAGCGGCTTAACTTTTCATTCTCCTGTAAATTGCAGGTTCTGTATCGCAACTCCACTGCAAGAGAGTATAGGGGGTATGGTAAAAAAGCATCCATACTGTTCGCGTACAACCGTTATAAATGGGTGTAAATCGAATGAAACAATAGAACCTTTTCATTTCTACAACTTTTTATATTTTATTTATTATTTCACTCGCTCTCTCTTTCTACAATAATCATTTCCTTGCACCTCATTTTCATGTATTTATACTAGCCTATCTTTTTTCTTATAGTCAAGTTGACGCTGTTCGATGGATTATTGTGGAAAGGATTAGCGTGTTTAGTGAATCTAAAATCGTTAGCCGATTACACCCACTACTACTTACTTCATATTTTTATTTTATTTCTTCATCTTTTCTCGCGACTATTCCTGTTATCTTTTTATATCAATGATTATAAAAAAAAATTATACCAATAATAATAATAATAATAATAATAATAATAATAATAATAATAATAATAATAATAATAATAATAATAATAATAATAATAATAATAATAATAATAATAATTATTATAATTATTATAATAATTATTATTATTATTATAATATTAATAATAGTAATAATAATAATAATAATAATAATAATAATAATAATAATAATAATAATAATAATAATTATAATAATAATAATAATAATAATAAAAATAATAATAATAATAATAATAATAATAATAATAATAATAATAATAATAATAATAATAATAATAATAATAATAATAATAATAATAATAATAATAATAATAATAATAATAATAATAATAATAATAATAATAATAATAATAATCATAATAATAATGACATCTGGTTATAGTCGAAAATTAACGAACATTATTTTGAACTCAAATTGATTCTAGAATATGCCAGAACGATACATGTAACATGACGCGCGTGTCGCTCGTGCTAATAATGAGCATTATGTTAAACGGTCAAACGCGGTTCATATGATGGTTACATCAACGTTGAACAATTGTAAGGTCTCTCGGTACGTTCGTTCGTAAATATCGAACGGGAGATAAAGAAAGAGTGAGACAGAGCCATCGAGGAATAAGGCAAACAAAAAAAGGTAAGTGGCAAAAAGAAAAGATATAGAGAAACGAGATGACACGCGTTAAGGCACGTGTCAACGCTCGTCTATGCCGCTTCGTTTCACCAATTTCGACCCTTTATTTAATTAGTTCGACTCTGATATATATTAACGTTAATTTACTTCAACTTTTGTACTAATTAATAGCTAATAATTAGACTTCGAATAGTAACAAAAAAAAACAGCGTTTCGTTTTTTTGTTAGTAATTATAAACGTAACTTTTATTATAAATTATCAAACTTCACTGTGAAAAATCGAGAGACATTAAGAATTTGATTTTAATTCAAATTTACTCCATCGCTCGAAGCTCCGGAGTTTTAGAAAACATCATTTCGCATGCGGAGTGCATAGGGAGCATATTTTTTCATCGAAGTGGTTTTAGAGTGATGTGCTCTCTCAAGTTCGAACTAGTGGAAATAGTGAGTATTTACTGTTTACAAGTTAAAAGTATGTCACAAATTTAAATAGTGGTATACTTTTCACTAACAATAAGTGAATATTCACTGCCAAATAGTAATTTCCACAAATTTGTTTTCAGAGAGTGGATTTTATTTCAATTCGCATTCACACTTATTCAGAATTCTAATATTAAAATACACTTTCGTCTGGAGTTAATCACCCTAAACCCAAGTTTATTATTATTATTAACAAAATAAGCTCCTCTTCAGAGTGAATTTTACGCTAAGGAGAGTTCATTAACAATGACTATTCTTATTTAATTAATGATAATAATTGTGATTTGATAATTATAAAAATTATTATTATTATTATTATTATTTCTTTTTTTAGTTAAATGCTTAGGGGGTTATCCCCGGTAGTCCGACTCTACGGAGGGCCTCACCTGAGCGCCAAATCGTTACTGCTGCGATGCTTCATCAACAAGATGATCAGCATGCGCAGCAGGCCAAGTTTCGTTGCCTTAGGAGACGGAGGGATCCGAGTATCACAGCCTTTTGCATCCGCGATGCCAAAAACTCAACTTGCGATAAACAAGTTGGGATTTTAGCCAATGCAGACACAAAAGACTGTTTCATCCCTCCTAGGACGCCAACAATGAGTACGACAAGCTTGACACGGTAGCCTGGGTAAAGTTTGCCAATTTCAAACAGGAGATCCTGATATATCTCGTGTTTGTGCTCCTTTTTACCGTGATGTTATACTCAGCCGGAGCTGAGAACTCAATAACATAAATGTTACGAGCGGTTTTATCGAAGAGCACAATATCAGGTTTATTATGATCGATTTTCCGCGTTGTTGCGAATGGCACGTTCCAATAAATACGGCAACGGTCATTCTCAACAACTTGAGGAATATCTCCTGGCAGGTAAGGCAGCACTGGTGTTTTATCGATACCGTGCGTGTGTCGAAGATGGTAATAAAGTACTCGCAGAGCAGCATTGTGACGCTGGACGTATGCATTTCTTGCCAGCACAGGACATGCTGACAAAAGATGCATAAGCGTCTCAGGATGTTGCTTACACGCCCTACACAATGTGTCGGGTAGCTGCATCTGGAGTACTTTAGCACGGTATTCAAGAGTGTTAATAACGCCATATTGGCAGGCAAAAATATTATTATTATTATTATTATTATTATTATTATTATTATTATTATTATTATTATTATTGTTATTATTATTATGATTATTATTATGATTATTATTATTATTATTATTATTATTATTATTATTATGATTATTATTATTATTATTATTATTTTTATTATTATGATTATTATTATTATTATTATTATTATTATTATTATTATTATTATTATTATTATTATTATGATTATTATTATGATTATTATTATTATTATTATTATTTTTATTATTATGATTATTATTATTATTATTATTATTATTATTATTATTATTATTATTATTATTATTATTATTATTATTATTATTATTATTATTATTATTATTATTATTATTATTATTATTATTATTATTATTATTATTATTATTATTATTATTATTATTATTATTATTATTATTATTATTATTATTATTATTATTATTATTATTATTATTATTATTATTATTATTATTATTATTATTATTATTATTATTATTATTATTATTATTATTATTATTATTATTATTATTATTATTATTATTATTATTATTATTATTATTATTATTATTATTATTATTATTATTATTATTATTATTATTATTATTATTATTATTATTATTATTATTATTATTATTATTATTATTATTATTATTATTATTATTATTATTATTATTATTATTATTATTATTATTATTATTATTATTATTATTATTATTATTATTATTATTATTATTATTATTATTATTATTATTATTATTATTATTATTATTATTATTATTATTATTATTATTATTATTATTATTATTATTATTATTATTATTATTATTATTATTATTATTATTATTATTATTATTATTATTATTATTATTATTATTATTATTATTATTATTATTATTATTATTATTATTATTATTATTATTATTATTATTATTATTATTATTATTATTATTATTATTATTATTATTATTATTATTATTATTATTATTATTATTATTATTATTATTATTATTATTATTATTATTATTATTATTATTATTATTATTATTATTATTATTATTATTATTATTATTATTATTATTATTATTATTATTATTATTATTATTATTATTATTATTATTATTATTATTATTATTATTATTATTATTATTATTATTATTATTATTATTATTATTATTATTATTATTATTATTATTATTATTATTATTATTATTATTATTATTATTATTATTATTATTATTATTATTATTATTATTATTATTATTATTATTATTATTATTATTATTATTATTATTATTATTATTATTATTATTATTATTATTATTATTATTATTATTATTATTATTATTATTATTATTATTATTATTATTATTATTATTATTATTATTATTATTATTATTATTATTATTATTATTATTATTATTATTATTATTATTATTATTATTATTATTATTATTATTATTATTATTATTATTATTATTATTATTATTATTATTATTATTATTATTATTATTATTATTATTATTATTATTATTATTATTATTATTATTATTATTATTATTATTATTATTATTATTATTATTATTATTATTATTATTATTATTATTATTATTATTATTATTATTATTATTATTATTATTATTATTATTATTATTATTATTATTATTATTATTATTATTATTATTATTATTATTATTATTATTATTATTATTATTATTATTATTATTATTATTATTATTATTATTATTATTATTATTATCATTATTATTTCTTTTTTTTGTTATATGCTCAGGAGGTTATCCCTGGTAGTCCAACTCTACCGAGGGCCTCACCTGAGTGCCAAATCGTTATTGCTGCGATGCTTCATTAACAAGATGATTAGCATGCCCAGCAGGCCAAGTTTCGTTGCCTTAGGAGACGGAGGGTTCCGAGAATGACAGCCTTTTGCATCCGCGATGCCAAAAACTCAACTTGCGATAAACAAGTTGGTATTTTTGCCAATGCAGACCCAAAAGTCTGTTTCATCCCTCCTAGGACGCCAACAATGAGCACGACAAGTTTGACACGGTAGCCTGGGTAAAGCTTGCCAATTCCAAACAGGGGATTCTGATATATCTGATGTTTGTGCTCTCCTTTAACCGTTTAGTAATAATAATAATAATAATAATAATAATAATAATAATAATAATAATAATAATAATAATAATAATAATAATAATAATAATAATAATAATAATAATAATAATAATAATACTAATAATAATAATAATAATAATAATAATAATAATAATAATAATAATAATAATAATAATAATAATAATAATAATAATAATAATAATAATAATAATAATAATAATAATAATAATAATAATAATAATAATAATAATAATAATAATAATAATAATAATAATAATAATAATAATAATAATAATAATAATAATAATAATAATAATAATAATAATAATAATAATAATAATAATAATAATAATAATAATAATAATAATAATAATAATAATAATAATAATAATAATAATAATAATAATAATAATAATAATAATAATAATAATAATAATAATAATAATAATAATAATAATAATAATAATAATAATAATAATAATAATAATAATAATAATAATAATAATAATAATAATAATAATAATAATAATAATAATAATAATAATAATAATAATAATAATAATAATAATAATAATAATAATAATAATAATAATAATAATAATAATAATAATAATAATAATAATAATAATAATAATAATAATAATAATAATAATAATAATAATAATAATAATAATAATAATAATAATAATAATAATAATAATAATAATAATAATAATAATAATAATAATAATAATAATAATAATAATAATAATAATAATAATAATAATAATAATAATAATAATAATAATAATAATAATAATAATAATAATAATAATAATAATAATAATAATAATAATAATAATAATAATAATAATAATAATAATAATAATAATAATAATAATAATAATAATAATAATAATAATAATAATAATAATAATAATAATAATAATAATAATAATAATAATAATAATAATAATAATAATAATAATAATAATAATAATAATAATAATAATAATAATAATAATAATAATAATAATAATAATAATAATAATAATAATAATAATAATAATAATAATTATTGGGGTCAATCGCGATACAGTGGGATGCATTCAGCGTACGATGCAGCTTTGGCGAACACGGTTCCACATTTCATGTGGTAACGACAAACGTGTAACCGAAGTTGTACAGTACAAACGAGGAGTCTTTCAGGGAGATTCTCTGAGCCCTCTGCTGTTTTGCATCTCACTGCTGCCAATATCTGTTGCGCTACGCCGCACCCGTGGATACTCAGTGGGTCCACCAAATGATCGAAAATACTCGATCACCCACTTACTCTACATGGATGATCTGAAGGTGTATGCTCCTGATGAGGAACACCTTCAGACATCATTGAATATCGTAGGAGAGTATACACGGGATGTCGGCATGGCTTTCGGGTTGAACAAGTGCGCGGTCGTTAATCTGGTGAAGGGTAAGTGTTCCGATGTGCGTGAAGATATCGAGTTAGTAGATGGGAGCGTCATAGACCATCTTGACGCCGGAGAGTCGTACAAATATCTAGGGATTGACGGGAGTCCTATGCAGGACGTCTCGAAAATCAAAACGACTCTCTGCAGCGAGTATGTGCGGAGACTCCGGAAAATCTGGTCATCAGAACTTTCCGGGAAAAACAAAGTCTCTGCAACAAACATGCTTGCTGTCCCGGTACTCCTGTACTCTTTCGGTGTTCTCAAATGGGCCCGAAAAGAGCTCAGAGATCTCGATATCAAGACACGCAAAGTCATGAACATGCATCGGAGCATGCACCCTAAATCCTCAATCACCAGATTATACCTTTCCCGGCACATCGGAGGGAGAGGTCTACAGAGCTTGGAGTGTCTACATGATCGTTTGGTTTTGGGTATAACATACGAGGTTGTCAATTTCACAGCAGATGAAGACGACTTCCTTATGCAAATTGTTCATAGTCATGAGAATAGGCGTAAGGGAGCGTTTTTATATAAGGCAGCAATTTACGCGGCAAAATCCCTCGGTCTCGGAAGAGTAAACCCGCTTATTGGACTCCCTAAGGAGGAATTTAAGACGATCGTCAGGAACGCTGAGCAACAAAAACTGCTCAGCACACATATGGACAAGTCGATGCACAGCGTGTTCTTTAAACACGTGCGTGATCATGGCTTGTCCACACAGCTGACGTTTTCCTTCCTGAAGTCAGCTGGCCTGATGTCCGAGACCGAAGGATACATTTTTGCCTGCCAAGATGGTGTTATTAACACTCTCGAATACCGTGCTAAAGTACTCCAGATGCAGCTACCCGACACATTGTGTAGGGTGTGTATGCAACATCCTGAGACGCTTATGCATCTTTTGTCAGCATGTCCTGTGCTGGCAAGAAATGCATACGTACAGCGTCACAATGCTGCTCTGCGAGTACTTTATTACCATCTTCGACACACGCACGGTATCGATAAAACACCAGTGCTGCCTTACCTGCCAGGAGATATTCCGCAAGTTGTTGAGAATGACCGTTGCCGTATTTATTGGAACGTGCCATTCGCAACAACGCGGAAAATCGATCATAATAAACCTGATATTGTGCTCTTCGATAAAACCGCTCGTAACATTTATGTTATTGAGTTCTCAGCTCCGGCTGAGTATAACATCACGGTAAAAGAGGAGCACAAACACGAGATATATCAGGATCTCCTGTTTGAAATTGGCAAACTTTACCCAGGCTACCGTGTCAAGCTTGTCGTACTCATTGTTGGCGTCCTAGGAGGGATGAAACAGTCTTTTGTGTCTGCATTGGCTAAAATCCCAACTTGTTTATCGCAAGTTGAGTTTTTGGCATCGCGGATGCAAAAGGCTGTGATACTCGGATCCCTCCGTCTCCTAAGGCAACGAAACTTGGCCTGCTGCGCATGCTAATCATCTTGTTGATGAAGCATCGCAGCAGTAACGATTTGGCGCTCAGGTGAGGCCCTCGGTAGAGTCGGACTACCGGGGATAACCCCCTGAGCATTTAACTAAAAAAAGAAATAATAATAATAATAATAATAATAATAATAATAATAATAATAATAATAATAATAATAATAATAATAATAATAATAATAATAATAATAATAATAATAATAATAATAATAATAATAATAATAATAATAATAATAATAATAATAATAATAATAATAATAATAATAATAATAATAATAATAATAATAATAATAATAATAATAATAATAATAATAATAATAATAATAATAATAATAATAATAATAATAATAATAATAATAATAATAATAATAATAATAATAATAATAATAATAATAATAATAATAATAATAATAATAATAATAATAATAATAATAATAATAATAATAATAATAATAATAATAATAATAATAATAATAATAATAATAATAATAATAATAATAATAATAATAATAATAATAATAATAATAATAATAATAATAATAATAATAATAATAATAATAATAATAATAATAATAATAATAATAATAATAATAATAATAATAATAATAATAATAATAATAATAATAATAATAATAATAATAATAATAATAATAATAATAATAATAATAATAATAATAATAATAATAATAATAATAATAATAATAATAATAATAATAATAATAATAATAATAATAATAATAATAATAATAATAATAATAATAATAATAATAATAATAATAATAATAATAATAATAATAATAATAATAATAATAATAATAATAATAATAATAATAATAATAATAATAATAATAATAATAATAATAATAATAATAATAATCCCTAGGAGGGATGAAACAGTCTTTTGTGTCTGCATTGGCTAAAATCCCAACTTGTTTATCGCAAGTTGAGTTTTTGGCATCGCGGATGCAAAAGGCTGTAATTCTTGGATCCCTCCGTCTACTTAGACAACGAAACTTGGCCTGCTGCGAATGCTAATCATCTTGTTGATGAAGCATCGCAGCAGTAACGATTTGGCGCTCAGGTGAGGCCCTCGGTAGAGTCGGACTACCGGGGATAACCCCCTGAGCATTTAACTAAAAAAAGAAATAATAATAATAATAATAATAATAATAATAATAATAATAATAATAATAATACTAATAATAATAATAATAATAATAATAATAATAATAATAATAATAATAATAATAATAATAATAATAATAATACTAATAATAATAATAATAATAATAATAATAATAATAATAATAATAATAATAATAATAATAATAATAATAATAATAATAATAATAATAATAATAATAATAATAATAATAATAATAATAATAATAATAATAATAATAATAATAATAATAATAATAATAATAATAATAATAATAATAATAATAATAATAATAATAATAATAATAATAATAATAATAATAATAATAATAATAATAATAATAATAATAATAATAATAATAATAATAATAATAATAATAATAATAATAATAATAATAATAATAATAATAATAATAATAATAATAATAATAATAATAATAATAATAATAATAATAATAATAATAATAATAATAATAATAATAATAATAATAATAATAATAATAATAATAATAATAATAATAATAATAATAATAATAATAATAATAATAATAATAATAATAATAATAATAATAATAATAATAATAATAATAATAATAATAATAATAATAATAATAATAATAATAATAATAATAATAATAATAATAATAATAATAATAATAATAATTATTGGGGTCAATCGCGATACAGTGGGATGCATTCAGCGTACGATGCAGCTTTGGCGAACACGGTTCCACATTTCATGTGGTAACGACAAACGTGTAACCGAAGTTGTACAGTACAAACGAGGAGTCTTTCAGGGAGATTCTCTGAGCCCTCTGCTGTTTTGCATCTCACTGCTGCCAATATCTGTTGCGCTACGCCGCACCCGTGGATACTCAGTGGGTCCACCAAATGATCGAAAATACTCGATCACCCACTTACTCTACATGGATGATCTGAAGGTGTATGCTCCTGATGAGGAACACCTTCAGACATCATTGAATATCGTAGGAGAGTATACACGGGATGTCGGCATGGCTTTCGGGTTGAACAAGTGCGCGGTCGTTAATCTGGTGAAGGGTAAGTGTTCCGATGTGCGTGAAGATATCGAGTTAGTAGATGGGAGCGTCATAGACCATCTTGACGCCGGAGAGTCGTACAAATATCTAGGGATTGACGGGAGTCCTATGCAGGACGTCTCGAAAATCAAAACGACTCTCTGCAGCGAGTATGTGCGGAGACTCCGGAAAATCTGGTCATCAGAACTTTCCGGGAAAAACAAAGTCTCTGCAACAAACATGCTTGCTGTCCCGGTACTCCTGTACTCTTTCGGTGTTCTCAAATGGGCCCGAAAAGAGCTCAGAGATCTCGATATCAAGACACGCAAAGTCATGAACATGCATCGGAGCATGCACCCTAAATCCTCAATCACCAGATTATACCTTTCCCGGCACATCGGAGGGAGAGGTCTACAGAGCTTGGAGTGTCTACATGATCGTTTGGTTTTGGGTATAACATACGAGGTTGTCAATTTCACAGCAGATGAAGACGACTTCCTTATGCAAATTGTTCATAGTCATGAGAATAGGCGTAAGGGAGCGTTTTTATATAAGGCAGCAATTTACGCGGCAAAATCCCTCGGTCTCGGAAGAGTAAACCCGCTTATTGGACTCCCTAAGGAGGAATTTAAGACGATCGTCAGGAACGCTGAGCAACAAAAACTGCTCAGCACACATATGGACAAGTCGATGCACAGCGTGTTCTTTAAACACGTGCGTGATCATGGCTTGTCCACACAGCTGACGTTTTCCTTCCTGAAGTCAGCTGGCCTGATGTCCGAGACCGAAGGATACATTTTTGCCTGCCAAGATGGTGTTATTAACACTCTCGAATACCGTGCTAAAGTACTCCAGATGCAGCTACCCGACACATTGTGTAGGGTGTGTATGCAACATCCTGAGACGCTTATGCATCTTTTGTCAGCATGTCCTGTGCTGGCAAGAAATGCATACGTACAGCGTCACAATGCTGCTCTGCGAGTACTTTATTACCATCTTCGACACACGCACGGTATCGATAAAACACCAGTGCTGCCTTACCTGCCAGGAGATATTCCGCAAGTTGTTGAGAATGACCGTTGCCGTATTTATTGGAACGTGCCATTCGCAACAACGCGGAAAATCGATCATAATAAACCTGATATTGTGCTCTTCGATAAAACCGCTCGTAACATTTATGTTATTGAGTTCTCAGCTCCGGCTGAGTATAACATCACGGTAAAAGAGGAGCACAAACACGAGATATATCAGGATCTCCTGTTTGAAATTGGCAAACTTTACCCAGGCTACCGTGTCAAGCTTGTCGTACTCATTGTTGGCGTCCTAGGAGGGATGAAACAGTCTTTTGTGTCTGCATTGGCTAAAATCCCAACTTGTTTATCGCAAGTTGAGTTTTTGGCATCGCGGATGCAAAAGGCTGTGATACTCGGATCCCTCCGTCTCCTAAGGCAACGAAACTTGGCCTGCTGCGCATGCTAATCATCTTGTTGATGAAGCATCGCAGCAGTAACGATTTGGCGCTCAGGTGAGGCCCTCGGTAGAGTCGGACTACCGGGGATAACCCCCTGAGCATTTAACTAAAAAAAGAAATAATAATAATAATAACAATAAAAACAATGATAATAATAATAATAATAATAATAATAATAATAATAATAATAATAATAATAATAATAATAATAATAATAATAATAATAATAATAATAATAATAATAATAATAATAATAATAATAATAATAATAATAATAATAATAATAATAATAATAATAATAATAATAATAATAATAATAATAATAATAATAATAATAATAATAATAATAATAATAATAATAATAATAATAATAATAATAATAATAATAATAATAATAATAATAATAATAATAATAATAATAATAATAATAATAATAATAATAATAATAATAATAATAATAATAATAATAATAATAATAATAATAATAATAATAATAATAATAATAATAATAATAATAATAATAATAATAATAATAATAATAATAATAATAATAATAATAATAATAATAATAATAATAATAATAATAATAATAATAATAATAATAATAATAATAATAATAATAATAATAATAATAATAATAATAATAATAATAATAATAATAATAATAATAATAATAATAATAATAATAATAATAATAATAATAATAATAATAATAATAATAATAATAATAATAATAATAATAATAATAATAATAATAATAATAATAATAATAATAATAATAATAATAATAATAATAATAATAATAATAATAATAATAATAATAATAATAATAATAATAATAATAATAATAATAATAATAATAATAATAATAATAATAATAATAATAATAATAATAATAATAATAATAATAATAATAATAATAATAATAATAATAATAATAATAATAATAATAATAATAATAATAATAATAATAATAATAATAATAATAATAATAATAATAATAATAATAATAATAATAATAATAATAATAATAATAATAATAATAATAATAATAATAATAATAATAATAATAATAATAATAATAATAATAATAATAATAATAATAATAATAATAATAATAATAATAATAATAATAATAATAATAATAATAATAATAATAATAATAATAATAATAATAATAATAATAATAATAATAATAATAATAATAATAATAATAATAATAATAATAATAATAATAATAATAATAATAATAATAATAATAATAATAATAATAATAATAATAATAATAATAATAATAATAATAATAATAATAATAATAATAATAATAATAATAATAATAATAATAATAATAATAATAATAATAATAATAATAATAATAATAATAATAATAATAATAATAATAATAATAATAATAATAATAATAATAATAATAATAATAATAATAATAATAATAATAATAATAATAATAATAATAATAATAATAATAATAATAATAATAATAATAATAATAATAATAATAATAATAATAATAATAATAATAATAATAATAATAATAATAATAATAATAATAATGTAACATCCCGTATCTTTTTATCGGGATTTATTAATAAAAACTACCAGGCTGGCGACGTTAGGGTGTCAATCGACCCCTGCTGCGCCGACTGTTAAGCTCGTTCGATTATCCCCCTTTTTTATTCTTTTTGGTATAGGATCTATTTCTCTTTTTTTTTCTTTATGCACATACCTTTAAGGGCCCCATAGGTCACCCCAAACTATTCCCCTTCTTTCTAGCCGCTTCGCTTCCAGTGGTGGGTAGTCGTCACTTCCCGTCCTCTGGAAATGCTCCTCCGAGTAATACCCGTACCTAGGGTCACGGAATGGAATGGTTCCTCCTGGAGGTCGGTTTATCGCTGGATGGCTGATCTCGGCTAATCTCCAGCCGTCGGTGATTCCAGTCCAATAGGCTGGTGGACGATCCGCTGGGGGACCCGGGGAGCCCTTTCCAGGACTTCCGGGAGCGGGAATAGTCTCTGTCTCTGGTACCTGGTCGGCCGGCTCGTTAATATGATCGATACCACGCGGAACTACTAGTACTAAGCGCGTATTGAGCAACACTTCCTCGGACGCGACTCTCGGACCGTCGGATATACAACCGACTTGGGGCGGAGATCCCGAAACTGGGTTGAGCTGACCCTGCAACCGCCAAAACTGCAGACGGCGACCTGCTTTACGACCGCGCCTCTTCCTCATGGAATAGGAGTGGAAAGGCCCGAGGCAGCGGAGAGCGCATTCGGGCAATTCCAGGAGTCAGGGCCGTAGCAGCTTTCTCGCGCTCTCGGTTTAGGATGATGGTGGGAACCGTAGCAGCTTCCTCGCGCTCTCGGTTGGGAAGTAGGGAGGATGCGACCGTAGCAGCTTTCTCGCGCTCTGGGTCTTTTTAAGGAAAGAGTAAAACTCAAGGGTTATGATTAGTATGGTGTATATTGAAAGTAAAATAGGTCTGTGCTCTGGATAGTTCGTCTAAAGACTAACTCTCCTACATTATGCACCAGCTTATATAATTGACAAAATTGCTGACACTGCATCTTGAGTCCGTCGTGTGAACGACGTCGTGGCTCGGGACACACACCTTGACGGATGTTATGTCTCGTCGCAAGCCACGACGGCGTTCGCACAATCTCTTATCTCGGGAGATATCCGTTACCCACTGTAAGCGAAGTGAGCGCTGATTCAAATAATATGCAACTTATTTAAATAAATAAATTGATTTTAACTAGTGAAATCCGACGGGAACGTTACACCTCCCGACCTAAGAAAGCCGCAATGCTTCCGAAGATGCAGTGCGACTTGTATAACATTTAAATTTACGCTCATGCTGAAAACAACAAAACACAAGCTATTAATGATTCGATATAAACCCAATTTCCTCCTTTCAACTGCTTCTATATAATTCAAGATTGTTAATTGTCATTCCATTGACCCGGACTCGAGATGTAGCGTGATACATTTAATTCGTTATAATCTAAGTTCTTAAACTACTCCACGTTATTTAGGATATACCTATCTATATATATATATATATATATATATTTTTTTTTTTTTTTTTTTTTTTTTTTTTTTGTTTATGATTAATACTCTATATGACTTGTTTAGCAAGTTAACACAAAAAGACACAGAGAGAAAAAAAAATTAAAGGTAGTTTCGAGCGTTTAGCTCCTTGATTATGTGAATAATTTGCGTAAGTAGTACTATATATAGCTATCTCCTAACCTAGTCGTTTGATAATGATATATATAAAAAAAAATAAAGGATAGTACAATAAAATGTATATATGATTAAACTTCTCTTATTACTATTTAATTTTCGAAGTCTGCTCTAACTTACTCTAGCAATCGCCTCCTCCGCGTTTCATTATATATATATATATATATATATATATATTTTCAATGAGGATTCAATCGTTCAGCAATCTTTACATGCATACCATCCGATCTGGCCGTACGATACTTTTACGGATCACTCTTCCTAAGTCTATACAGTGTCTCTCTACTTAAACACGTACGCACTTGATCTTCCTGTTGATGATCCTCTAGCTGCTGATTTCCCAACTGCTTGTATAAGTTCTTAAAGGACCATTCCTTTGGTGGGGCCGAGCTATGAGCGTCTGAGTTCTCTTCGATGATATTAGTTATTGACCTTGCTCGGGGTATCGGCGGCATTATCTGACTTTCTTCGTCGATTTGTCTTTTGCGGTGGTGATGATGGTGAAGGATGAGGTTAGCCAAGGTGTCCCATATAGCCGTTACCAGGAGTACGCTGCAACCGTGTATGCAGTATAGTGCGTACCCGTGGAACATTGTGTCAGCCACGAACTTAAACAGCCGTAATAGCAGTAAGATTGACAGGATGCCTGCTGTGACTGATCCAAAATCGACGAGACTTTGCCATATTCTTTCTCCGGTACTGGTTGCCAATTTCTCCAACGCTTCTTCGTCAAACAGGCCCAGGACATTGACGCTTCCTGCCGGTATTACTCTCCCTGCTGCCCCCATAGCTAATGCATTGAGAAGTGCAGGTTTTTCGGCTGGAAACATGATGCGATTTCGCAATTTTTCTAAATCTTTTTGCGAGTAAATTCCAGACGTAGCCAGGTGTTCCGGATTATCGTAATTCCAGGTTGGTGCTGTCAATGGTTGTAGCTGCTGGGGAGGTGGTGCCCGAATTGATTTTGGGGTTATATGAAACCACACTCCATCCACGTAATAGCCCACTGGCAGTATTGTGTTGCATTCGATTAAGGTACCCCTTTGCACCAATATTCTCGATTTTGGAGTGAGAAAATAACTTTTGTTATTATATGTTACCGGCAATTCCTGGTAACATTGCTCGGTTTCGCGAACCCGTACGGGTGATGCGATACATTTGGTGATATGCACGAGTTCTCCAGCCACTGTAGTGTAGTAGCCTGGACCTTTCATTAAGGCATAACCGAATTCGTCGGGATTCAATGATGAAAGTGCCAGCGCGTTCATGAGCACTGCCCGCTCCAGTTCACAGCGTTTGATGAGCACATCGTGATACAGGTTGTGAAGCTGCTGACGGATAAACTTTTCTACGTACACGAATTTACTGTTTACGTACGCAAAAATGTCCATGTCTTCGGTTTTTATTGTTTCGATGGATAATGTAAAACCCGCATTTTTTACCACCACGATAAACAGCTTAGGATGCTCGGTTTTTATGACGTTGTGTCCGCAGACCTCCAAGGTGCCCTTTTGCGCAAGAGCGAATGTAATCTCCTCGGTGGTGAGTGAATAGACATCCGGGAAGTTGTCTTCTCCTATTATCCTCGTAGCCGGTCCTTGGTATAATTGGGCGTATTTCATTAAACATGAGTCCTTTGGCACTTCACTCCAAAACGCGGACATACCCTCACTAGTTATACACGTGAGTTTTTCCGCGTCGCATCGCGTTCCCGAACGTAACAACACTTGGTTTGTCTTTGTGTTTAATGCCGTTTCGTACTCGGAAATTGTGATCTCGAACAACGCATCTACAACCACATTGCTCCACGTACCGTACTCGTCACTGTATGTTCCCACGGTGCAATCGCCTCCCATGCTTTGACTTCCTGCTAGTTGGGCCGTTCGGTGAGATGTGTGATTCATTTTAAGATCGTAGAACGGTACTCGATCGAATAGCCAGACCGAATTTGTTTCGTGCATTCTTTTACATTTATTATAGTCTATATCTAAATAATACTCTCTTCTCCCGTATAAAACTGCGGATGAGTATGAATGCCAACCACAATATTGTATGTGCCGATTTATAAGGATTTTACATTCCATCACATGAACGTGAATGATTTCCGCGGGTTGCAATAAGTACACATTAACTTTTTCGCTTTGTAACTGACGGTTGGATAATTTACATTCACCCACATCCAACAGCGATAACGTCGAAGTATTCATAGAGGATCCGCCACAGTCGAATCCTACTAACGCCCAGGAAAGGTGAAGGGTCGCCAGCAAAAGTACAATTGACCCGGCCATCTGAAATTAGATTCGTGACATTCTTAATTTGTTGAGGTGTACTAGCTTCACCTCCCCATTTATTTCTATTTCAGCCGTTTCATTTGGCCCTAGCGCGATAACTTCATGCGGACCCGTATATTGCGGATCGCCTTTACCCTTCCTAGGTTCCCGTAACAAGAATACTCTAGTTCCGGGTCTAAAATTTTGGGGGTTTATTCTTTTGTCATAATAAAATTTCGACCTTTGCTTTGCTTTACCTAAGTTTTCTCTGGCAACCGCTTCTGTTTCCCTAATGCGTTTAAACAGTTGTTGTAAATATCCCGAATAGGTTTCGTTATCTTCCTCAATAGTTCCCAATCGAGAAGGAAGACGGGGTAATTTCCCGAAAACCAGTTGGTATGGAGTGAAGCCTGTGCCTTCATGTTCGCTGACATTATACGAAAATGAGGCTAAGTCGAGGACTTCATCCCAATCTTCCTCCTCGTTTATACATTGTTTTATGTATTCTTGCAATACATGGTGGGATCTTTCCACCGAACCATTGCTTTGAGGGCTATAGGCCGTTGTATGATACTGTTTAATTTTATATTTTTTTGCTATTGTTTTTAGTAAACTAGATAAGAAATTGGTACCTTGGTCCGTTAGTATGGCCTTCGGCGGCCCAAAGTAACAGAACCATCTGTTTACTAGAGCATGCGCTACATCGACTGCCGTCGCCTGCTCCAAAGCAATTGCCATAGAAAACTTAGTTAGTAAGTCCTGGATAGTTAGAATGTATCTATTGCCGGACGCGGAAACGTGTGTAGTATACATAATATCTAGTCCAATTTTATCGAATCCTGCGTCGGGGGTATCCGTGAGGACCATTGGTTGCTTTGTTTTTACTCTAACCAGTTTTTTTAGTTGACAATCCAAACATTTCTGAATATAATCGATGACGTCATGCTTTATTTTGGGCCAGTAAAAATTTTGACGTATTCTTTTATATGTTTTGGTCATACATTTGTGGCCTCCGACGGCTGACCCATGATATTCTTTTAAGATTTCTAGTTTTTCGATGTCTGTTGGGATTCGTACTAGATTGAGGCAGATGGTTATTTTAACGCCCGTGTCTGAAAAGGCATCGATCAATTCTTGTTGGATGGTCAACCAGTTTATTTCGTCTATTTTCTTTGTTTTAGCTACACTAAAAGATCGCAAACCAATTTCGCCAACCGTGTTACATACTCTTACCAAGGTTTCACGGATATCCTCGACGGAAATCAGATCTACATCCCTGTATTTGGGGACTGCCAAAATACAGCGCTTATTCCCCTTGTAAGGAATTACCGTGGAATGGCAAAAGGTTAATTGATCTGGAATTTGTAAGGTATTGGCGAGTTCGCGGCTCCCATCGTCGCACGGTTTTCCTTTTACGTTAACGAATATTAATACGTTGTCGGACTGCATCGACAGTCGATCGCGTGTCTCACGTACGTCCGGCGCTATTTCGCGAGTTTGGGGTGTTATGAACCGATGGCCCATTTGCGGTGGTCGTGCAAGCCCCGCTTGGTTATTACCGTCCCCCTCTTCTGATGCGCTATCCTCGGACGACCCGCTTGTATGAAGATCCGCTATCTGCTCATTACTCACATCGACACCCATTCTATCTCCTCCGTCCTCTGTCTGTGGAACATCCACAACCCCTCCGTCGCTAGAATCGTCCGAGGGGGGAAGTGGTACGTCCGCCCCGCATAACGACTGCGGACCTAGACCCTTTTCCCGATCAATTTCCTCCCTTTCATCGGCCGTGTCCGTTTGTTCTGCATCGGAGCAGTCCATTCCACCTCCCTCATCGGCCGTGTCTGTACACTCTCTGTCAGAAACGGTCGGTGATTGAGGCGCCCTTGATGGTCCCGGTTCATTTATTCCTCTAGCCTCCTGTGAGCGCGGCGCTGGTGGCGGTATGGGCCATTGTCGTGGTTTAAAGACATAGTAAACTGGAGGCGATTTATTTTTGCGATGCCCCGTTTCCGAGCTACTACTATCCTCGCGAGTATCGTTAAGAGCTTGAGTTTTCCGACGCAGGTTATAAGGTCTACGCACCCGTTTACCCCTCTTCGTTGGTTCTTCTTCACTAGTTTCACTCGGCGTGGTCTCAATGTCCTCGCGCAAATTTTTGCGAATAGGCGCAACTTGCACGAGCTCATCCACATCGTCCACCGGATTGCGTGAGAGAGAATCTACATTTGAGTTCACGCGGCCCGGCTTGTACACCACTTTATAAGTATAATCTCCCATATTCAAGCGCCATCTCACTATACGAGAATTTGGTGATTTTACCGAGTTTATCCACGTAAGGGGCCGATGATCAGTTACCAAAGTGAAATGACTCCCATATATATATGGTCGAAACTTATTTACGGCGTAAACTATCGCGAGCATTTCTTTTTCTATCGTAGAGTAATTGCGTTCCGCTGGATTTAATAATCGCGACGCGAACGACACTGGCTTGTCCTTGTTAATTTCCCCCTGGCTTAAGCAAGCTCCGATGCCGTAATCGCATGCATCTGTCGTTATTAAAAATTCACGAGAAAAATCCGGAAATTGTAAAATTGGTGATTCTATCAATTTATTTTTAAGCGTTTCATAAGCTTCCATTTGACTGGCTCCCCATTCGAATGTCGCGTCTTTTTGCAACAAAGAAGTTAAGGGTTTACTAATCTTGGCATAGTTATCGATAAATCTCCGATAATAGCCGGTGAGCCCTAGAAATTCTCGGATTTTCCTTACTGAATTTGGTACCGGGAAATTTTTAACGGCGTTGGTCTTGTTTGGATCGGGCTTCACACCATTTTCAGAAATTATGTGACCCAAATAATTTATTTCGTTTCTGAACAGATTACATTTATCAGGCTGCAGTTGTAGGCCCGCCTTTCGCAATCTCACAAATAATTCTTTGATTATGGTGACATGTTCCTCAAAAGTGTCCGAATAAGTGACAATATCATCCATATAGACGAATACACCCTTACCCAGCATTCCCGCCAGCACCTTATTCATTAGCTTCTGGAATGTCGGAGGGGCATTTTTCAACCCAAACGGCATTCGTAGGAATTCATAATGTTGGTCTGGTGTGGAAAAAGCTGTTTTGTGTATGTCGTCTGGATGGATTTTTATTTGATGGAAGCCACTCGCCAAATCGAAAGTCGAAAAATACTTTGCTTTACCGGTTTGGTCAATGATTTCGATAATATTTGGCGTAGGGTAAACAACAGTATAAGTTTTATCGTTTAAATCTCTAAAATCGATCACCATACGCCACTTTTTGTTGCCAAATGAATCTTCCTTTTTCGGGACGATCCATATTGGGGAACAATAACCGGACACCGAAGGTCTAATAATACCCTTTTTCTCCAATTCTTTTACTTGCTTTGAGATTTCCTCTTTGTGTATTGGAGGAAAGCGATATTGTTTTTTGAAAACCGGCTGATCGTCAGTTGTGATGATCCGATGCAAAATCTCGTTTGTTGCACCAAGATTTTCGTCAGGCAAATAAAACAACTCATGATTTTCACATATTAAATCTCTGATTTCCGTGCGTTGCCATTCAGCTAATTGATCAGTAAGATGCACAGAGTCGTATACTTTTTGCGCTCGCTCTGGCAATTCTGCAGAAATTGTGAATACTTTAGATTCACTAAATTCTGGAGTTTTCTCAGCGTCAGACGAAGTGTCTTTGACCCGCTGTAAACTGATACTATTCTTGCTATTAGCCCTTATTGCTTTGTTGCAAGAGGCTCCTTTGGCAGATAGATTAGAATTAAGCTCGCATTGGAAATCATCGATTAATTTTACTGGCTTTAATAAAAAATCGCTTTCGTCCACCCAGAATGAGGGTCTCAAATCAATGACAGGTTTTGGAATCAGAACTTCGTGGTCCGAATTATTGTACGCCCGCAACAGTGTATTACCGTTATCATTGACTTCAAAGGTACCGCCCATTTCGACCTCGGTGGCGCAATATATACGTGGCACGTACCCATAGTCAAAGGAATCGGCGGTGGTTTTAACATTTATAACGGATACGGATCTCGGTGGCAATTTCAAGTCCTCAGTTTCAAAAAATGGTACTTCAATGTCGTAGAATGTAAACAACTTGCAGTCGAAGAAAACTCTAGCGCCATATTCGTTGAAAAATTTTGCACCCAATATTGCCGGGTGGGCTGTTGAGAAGTTATTTTCTACTACGTTAAATTCAATCTCATAGCCGAATAATTCTACATAGGTTTTCCCTATTGTATAAACTGGGTTTTTATTAATACCCAATAAGGCCAGATTAGAGTTTTCGTCGATTAATTGTGGTTTACTTAAAGCACCGATTTTTATTAAGTTAACTTCGGAACCGGTATCGAGCATAACCGTTATCGAATTCTTTAGGTCCGTACTTTTTACTAAGATGGCGGGTGCCTTTGTTTTCTTTAAATTTATTCTTACTGTTGAGATGTTGACTGATTGTTCGTATTTTCCGGCGGGTTTTGATAAACGTTTGGGCTCCCGTGGATCCCGTCGTTGTTTTTCCCCGGGAGATTCAAGTTTACCGATTGTCCAAAACGAGTTTGGATCAAAGTTGAAAACTTTATGCAGGTAGCTAGACCGTGGTTAGTGTTACCGCAGCAAGGGCATGGATCCTTGGTTTTCTCGGGTTTCGGGTTACCGGAATTTGAAGGGTCCCGGCCCTTATCTTTACTAGAGCTGCCCGAATTATTACCCCGATTTTGAACGTTAGGTTTACCCCTATTATTATTACTATTATTAGGGATAGTATTACCGTTTTTAGGAACAAAGCCGGGTATGAGTTTCTTATAACACTGTTCTTCGACGTGATAACGACCGCCGCAAAACGAGCATTTGAGGTCCTTCTTAGGGGACCTACCGGATTTGTTATTAGTATCGGTACCTCGATTACCTTGAATATGAGCGACAGCTGCGGTCGGCCGAGCGACTGGTGAACCCGATACTTGAATTCCGAATCGTTTATTATTAGCTTCCTGGTTTTTAAAAGCGTCTATTGCTGACGCGTATGTTTGCTCTAAACTCTCGTGGGGTCTAAGCATACACTGAACTTGGAGCAGCGCAGGAATGCCATTAAGGAAAGCGGAAATTGTATCCTTTTCAATATTAAGAATCTCGGTCACGGTCAAATCGCCACGTTCGGATCTCTCGGCATGCATTATGTCTCGATAGATCGTACGCGCTCTATTAATGTAGGAAACGATATTTTCGTCTGATCTCATAAAAATATTTTCCATATCAGCTTTGTATTGATTTGCCGATCGACGCCGGTCGAATACAGATCGCAAAAGGTTATCAAATTCTTGCAGATTGCTGTAATCCATACTCTCCACAGCAGTGCGGGCCTCACCTTTAAATTTTTGACGGACGAGAGTCAAAAACATAAACTCCGCGCTTGGTGGGAGCATGGAGCAAGCACGTCTGCAGGATCTGATAAAATCCGAGACTGTGGAACTTGAACCATCGAACATAGGAACGTAAGATAACGCGTCCTTAATAGTGATATTTGCGCTCGTTGACGAGTTGATCGAAGCGGTGTTCGGTGTCGTATCTGGCGCGCCGTTTTTAAGTTCGGCGACTTCCTTTTTTAATAAGTCTACTGCAGGAGGCGATTTCGAATAGATAGACTTATATTGCTTGAGCTCGCGGGCCCAGTTCTGCAACAGCTCCGCATTTTCCCGCAGCTCGTTATCTTGAGCCTCGAGCTCTGACTCTTTTTTATTTAATTTATCCTCCTTTTCGGATAGTAAATTAGCAAGTTCGTTTACAGCAATTTCCCGACTGTTTAGCGCGCCATCGCGGGTCTCTAAGTGCTCAAGTTGAATGTCTCTAGCTTTAAGCAAGAGTTCTCCTGATTCCGCTTCCTTGCGCGAGAGCTCACACTCCCCGCGCTCTAGTTCAGCCTCCCGATTCTCGAGTTTATGCACTCGCTGTTCGTATTCGATTTCGCGTCTCCGCACGGTTTCGTCGCTTTCTGAACTATTTATTAAGGCAAGTTCACGTTGCTTAACTTCCATTTCCCGCTCTCCAAGTTCAATTTCCATTCTCCTAAGCACGGCTTCGCGATCGCGGAGTTGCGAATTCATATCGTTCTCGAGTTCTTGCTCTCGTGACATTAAATCGGCCAGGCGGGATTTAAGTAAATTTTCGCGGGCTTCTAAGTCCGTTTCCCTTTTACTTTGAGCTAGGCATTGGACCTCTAAACGACCGTGTAATTCGAGAAGCTCTTCCTCCGTCATGGGTTTCTTGAGATCCATTTCCGCGAAAATATCGTTATTCCACATAAGTCAACTCAATGAAAAGAAGAGAGAGAGAAGAAAAAAAAGATTAAAGCGAATCTGTTCGTTATTTACTATTAAAATTTATTGCAAAATGAAGGAACCCATTATTTAGATACATTTAATCGACAACTTTATATTGGATTTAATCGACTCTGCGTTGATAATTTGAATAATTGATAGCCCCTTTCGTCGCCATCACCGCGATGAGGCTCGCGACGGTAACGGAGGGAAGTTTGAATATTATTAATAAAATAGTCCGTAGCAACACTTGTTCATTATAACTTTTCACCGTAAATAGTGAACGCACAACACTTCACAGGAAAAATCAACCAAACCAAAAAAAAAAGATAATTAAAACGAGCTTATCAGTGATCCTGGTCACAGCACCACTGTAACATCCCGTATCTTTTTATCGGGATTTATTAATAAAAACTACCAGGCTGGCGACGTTAGGGTGTCAATCGACCCCTGCTGCGCCGACTGTTAAGCTCGTTCGATTATCCCCCTTTTTTATTCTTTTAGGTATAGGATCTAACTCTCTTTTTTTTTCTTTATGCACATACCTTTAAGGGCCCCATAGGTCACCCCAAACTATTCCCCTTCTTTCTAGCCGCTTCGCTTCCAGTGGCGGGTAGTCGTCACTTCCCGTCCTCTGGAAATGCTCCTCCGAGTAATACCCGTACCTAGGGTCACGGAATGGAATGGTTCCTCCTGGAGGTCGGTTTATCGCTGGATGGCTGATCTCGGCTAATCTCCAGCCGTCGGTGATTCCAGTCCAATAGGCTGGTGGACGATCCGCTGGGGGACCCGGGGAGCCCTTTCCAGGACTTCCGGGAGCGGGAATAGTCTCTGTCTCTGGTACCTGGTCGGCCGGCTCGTTAATATGATCGATACCACGCGGAACTACTAGTACTAAGCGCGTATCGAGCAACACTTCCTCGGACGCGACTCTCGGACCGTCGGATATACAACCGACTTGGGGCGGAGATCCCGAAACTGGGTTGAGCTGACCCTGCAACCGCCAAAACTGCAGACGGCGACCTGCTTTACGACCGCGCCTCTTCCTCATGGAATAGGAGTGGAAAGGCCCGAAGCAGCGGAGAGCGCATTCGGGCAATTCCAGGAGTCAGGGCCGTAGCAGCTTTCTCGCGCTCTCGGCTTAGGATGATGGTGGGAACCGTAGCAGCTTCCTCGCGCTCTCGGTTGGGAAGTAGGGAGGATGCGACCGTAGCAGCTTTCTCGCGCTCTGGGTCTTTTTAAGGAAAGAGTAAAACTCAAGGGTTATGATTAGTATGGTGTATATTGAAAGTAAAATAGGTCTGTGCTCTGGATAGTTCGTCTAAAGACTAACTCTCCTACATTATGCACCAGCTTATATAATTGACAAAATTGCTGACACTGCATCTTGAGTCCGTCGTGTGAACGACGTCGTGGCTCGGGACACACACCTTGACGGATGTTATGTCTCGTCGCAAGCCACGACGGCGTTCGCACAATCTCTTATCTCGGGAGATATCCGTTACCCACTGTAAGCGAAGTGAGCGCTGATTCAAATAATATGCAACTTATTTAAATAAATAAATTGATTTTAACTAGTGAAATCCGACGGGAACGTCACAATAATAATAATAATAATAATAATAATAATAATAATAATAATAATAATAATAATAATAATAATAATAATAATAATAATAATAATAATAATAATAATAATAATAATAATAATAATAATAATAATAATAATAATAATAATAATAATAATAATAATAATAATAATAATAATAATAATAATAATAATAATAATAATAATAATAATAATAATAATAATAATAATAATAATAATAATAATAATAATAATAATAATAATAATAATAATAATAATAATAATAATAATAATAATAATAATAATAATAATAATAATAATAATAATAATAATAATAATAATAATAATAATAATAATAATAATAATAATAATAATAATAATAATAATAATAATAATAATAATAATAATAATAATAATAATAATAATAATAATAATAATAATAATAATAATAATAATAATAATAATAATAATAATAATAATAATAATAATAATAATAATAATAATAATAATAATAATAATAATAATAATAATAATAATAATAATAATAATAATAATAATAATAATAATAATAATAATAATAATAATAATAATAATAATAATAATAATAATAATAATAATAATAATAATAATAATAATAATAATAATAATAATAATAATAATAATAATAATAATAATAATAATAATAATAATAATAATAATAATAATAATAATAATAATAATAATAATAATAATAATAATAATAATAATAATAATAATAATAATAATTGAATTGAATTGAATTGGATTTAACCGGGCACTCAGCTTGTGTTAGCCATTGTACCCGGGCCCATTAAGGACAATTTTTATAGTTGTCGGAGAAGATTGCGGTCCTGGTGATCATTGTTATTAAGCCTAGCCTCTTTGCCAGTCCACCTAACAATAAACTTAGCAAGCTCACTGTCCTTCCGACAACTATATATACTTTTAACTATTTCAGATACTATTGTTTGTGAGTTGATACGTGGAGGAGACATAGTTTTTATTTCGGTGATTCCCCGCCCCGAGTCTAAGGAAACACGTCGCGGGACACAGCCGCTGTCAGTAGTCCCCACTAGTTCAGGAAGAACCGGGACCTGGCATTAGCTAAGCCCACCGTCGTACTCCCGTCGCTATGAGTCCTAGCCGCCAGCTGCTGTGTCCATCTTACGTCGTGTCCTTGTCGTCGGGGGGTCTTGTCGACCGAAATTATGTCACCTGGGAAGTTAATGTGGGTGTATTATGGTCCATCCTACAGAGCCCACTGTGTAAGATAAGCACTTATACAATGGAGGACGCCTGTTATCCAAGGGCAACGTTGGTGGTGGAGGACTCCCTCTATTATTGCTTTGACACGTTGGCTTACACCAAAGCTAGAGGTTCTGCGAATGTTTATGGACCTCCGCCGCCATCAATGCTCGGCCGATACAGGTGTTCTTCTTCGATAAGAAGCCCCACCCGCTAGCCTAGTCATAGAGGCAGCAGAGTCCTGCAGATTCGATCGAGTTTTTGTGTTCCGCCATCATTTTGTAATGAAGTCGGCGCCACTTCCACTCGCTCGAAAAATCGTCGGTATTTCACCACCAGGGGGCTGCCAATGTAATGCACATAAATAGTATTGTGAAAATAAAATTCATTGGTGCATGCCGGAATCGAACCTGGTCCAACGCTGTGGTAAGCAAGTACCTTGTTCAATAGGCTATTGCCAGCCCGCTAATAATAATAATAATAATAATAATAATAATAATAATAATAATAATAATAATAATAATAATAATAATAATAATAATAATAATAATAATAATAATAATAATAATAATAATAATAATAATAATAATAATAATAATAATAATAATAATAATAATAATAATAATAATAATAATAATAATAATAATAATAATAATAATAATAATAATAATAATAATAATAATAATAATAATAATAATAATAATAATAATAATAATAATAATAATAATAATAATAATAATAATAATAATAATAATAATAATAATAATAATAATAATAATAATAATAATAATAATAATAATAATAATAATAATAATAATAATAATAATAATAATAATAATAATAATAATAATAATAATAATAATAATAATAATAATAATAATAATAATAATAATAATAATAATAATAATAATAATAATAATAATAATAATAATAATAATAATAATAATAATAATAATAATAATAATAATAATAATAATAATAATAATAATAATAATAATAATAATAATAATAATAATAATAATAATAATAATAATAATAATAATAATAATAATAATAATAATAATAATAATAATAATAATAATAATAATAATAATAATAATAATAATAATAATAATAATAATAATAATAATAATAATAATAATAATAATAATAATAATAATAATAATAATAATAATAATAATAATAATAATAATAATAATAATAATAATAATAATAATAATAATAATAATAATAATAATAATAATAATAATAATAATAATAATAATAATAATAATAATAATAATAATAATAATAATAATAATAATAATAATAATAATAATAATAATAATAATAATAATAATAATAATAATAATAATAATAATAATAATAATAATAATAATAATAATAATAATAATAATAATAATAATAATAATAATAATAATAATAATAATAATAATAATAATAATAATAATAATAATAATAATAATAATAATAATAATAATAATAATAATAATAATAATAATAATAATAATAATAATAATAATAATAATAATAATAATAATAATAATAATAATAATAATAATAATAATAATAATAATAATAATAATAATAATAATAATAATAATAATAATAATAATAATAATAATAATAATAATAATAATAATAATAATAATAATAATAATAATAATAATAATAATAATAATAATAATAATAATAATAATAATAATAATAATAATAATAATAATAATAATAATAATAATAATAATAATAATAATAATAATAATAATAATAATAATAATAATAATAATAATAATAATAATAATAATAATAATAATAATAATAATAATAATAATAATAATAATAATAATAATAATAATAATAATAATAATAATAATAATAATAATAATAATAATAATAATAATAATAATAATAATAATAATAATAATAATAATAATAATAATAATAATAATAATAATAATAATAATAATAATAATAATAATAATAATAATAATAATAATAATAATAATAATAATAATAATAATAATAATAATAATAATAATAATAATAATAATAATAATAATAATAATAATAATAATAATAATAATAATAATAATAATAATAATAATAATAATAATAATAATAATAATAATAATAATAATAATAATAATAATAATAATAATAATAATAATAATAATAATAATAATAATAATAATAATAATAATAATAATAATAATAATAATAATAATAATAATAATAATAATAATAATAATAATAATAATAATAATAATAATAATAATAATAATAATAATAATAATATTAATAATAATAATAATAATAATAATAATAATGGGCTGCTCCGGGACCAGATGGCATTAACCTGTTTTGGTGGAAGAAACTAACTTCTACCCATAGTCATCTGGCCCGGATTTTTACAGCGTTCATCAGAGGTAATGAACCCATTCCATACTGGCTTGTAGAAGGGCGAACCGTGCTCATCCCAAAGAAAGGAGACTTGTCTGACCCGAAAAACTACAGGCCTATCACCTGTTTGAATGCGGTTTATAAGATTTTCACCAAAATCTTGAATAATCGCATTCTTCAGGAGATAGACCCTGTATGGCAGCAGATATACGAACAACGTGGCAGTAAAAGGGGCCTGTCAGGTTGCAAAGAGAATCTGTTAGTGGATCGATGCGTCATTCAAGACGCGATCTACTATCAGCGCAACCTGTCAATGGCCTGGATTGACTACCGCAAGGCATTCGACTCAACATCTCATGAGCTTATTCTCTTTTTGCTCAAATGCCTTGGGGTCAATCGCGATACAGTGGGATGCATTCAGCGTACGATGCAGCTTTGGCGAACACGGTTCCACATTTCATGTGGTAACGACAAACGTGTAACCGAAGTTGTACAGTACAAACGAGGAGTCTTTCAGGGAGATTCTCTGAGCCCTCTGCTGTTTTGCATCTCACTGCTGCCAATATCTGTTGCGCTACGCCGCACCCGTGGATACTCAGTGGGTCCACCAAATGATCGAAAATACTCGATCACCCACTTACTCTACATGGATGATCTGAAGGTGTATGCTCCTGATGAGGAACACCTTCAGACATCCTTGAATATCGTAGGAGAGTATACACGGGATGTCGGCATGACTTTCGGGTTGGACAAGTGCGCGGTCGTTAATCTGGTGAAGGGTAAGTGTTCCGATGTGCGTGAAGATATCGAGTTAGTAGATGGGAGCGTCATAGACCATCTTGACGCCGGAGAGTCGTACAAATATCTAGGGATTGACGGGAGTCCTATGCAGGACGTCTCGAAAATCAAAACGACTCTCTGCAGCGAGTATGTGCGGAGACTCCGGAAAATCTGGTCATCGGACCTTTCCGGGAAAAACAAAGTCTCTGCAACAAACATGCTTGCTGTCCCGGTACTCCTGTACTCTTTCGGTGTTCTCAAATGGGCCCGAAAAGAGCTCAGAGATCTTGATATCAAGACACGCAAAGTCATGAACATGCATCGGAGCATGCACCCTAAATCCTCAATCACCAGATTATACCTTTCCCGGCACATCGGAGGGAGAGGTCTACAGAGCTTGGAGTGTCTACATGATCGTTTGGTTTTGGGTATAACATACGAGGTTGTCAATTTCACAGCAGATGAAGACGACTTCCTTATGCAAATTGTTCATAGTCATGAGAATAGGCGTAAGGGAGCGTTTTTATATAAGGCAGCAATTTACGCGGCAAAATCCCTCGGTCTCGGAAGAGTAAACCCGCTTATTGGACTCCCTAAGGAGGAATTTAAGACGGTCGTCAGGAACGCTGAGCAACAAAAACTGCTCAGCACACATATGGACAAGTCGATGCACAGCGTGTTCTTTAAACACGTGCGTGATCATGGCTTGTCCACACAGCTGACGTTTTCCTTCCTGAAGTCCGCTGGCCTGATGTCCGAGACCGAAGGATACATTTTTGCCTGCCAAGATGGTGTTATTAACACTCTCGAATACCGTGCTAAAGTACTCCAGATGCAGCTACCCGACACATTGTGTAGGGTGTGTAAGCAACATCCTGAGACGCTTATGCATCTTTTGTCAGCATGTCCTGTGCTGGCAAGAAATGCATACGTCCAGCGTCACAATGCTGCTCTGCGAGTACTTTATTACCATCTTCGACACACGCACGGTATCGATAAAACACCAGTGCTGCCTTACCTGCCAGGAGATATTCCGCAAGTTGTTGAGAATGACCGTTGCCGTATTTATTGGAACGTGCCATTCGCAACAACGCGGAAAATCGATCATAATAAACCTGATATTGTGCTCTTCGATAAAACCGATCGTAACATTTATGTTATTGAGTTCTCAGCTCCGGCTGAGTATAACATCACGGTAAAAGAGGAGCACAAACACGAGATATATCAGGATCTCCGGTTTGAAATTGGCAAACTTTACCCAGGCTACCGTGTCAAGCTTGTCGTACTCATTGTTGGCGTCCTAGGAGGGATGAAACAGTCATTTGTGTCTGCATTGGCTAAAATCCCAACTTGTTTATCGCAAGTTGAGTTTTTGGCATCGCGGATGCAAAAGGCTGTGATACTCGGATCCCTCCGTCTCCTAAGGCAACGAAACTTGGCCTGCTGCGCATGCTGATCATCTTGTTGATGAAGCATCGCAGCAGTAACGATTTGGCGCTCAGGTGAGGCCCTCGGTAGAGTCGGACTACCGGGGATAACCCCCTGAGCATTTAACTAAAAAAAAAGAAATAATAATAATAATAATAATAATAATAATAATAATAATAATAATAATAATAATAATAATAATAATAATAATAATAATAGTAATAATATGATGAGGAACACCTTCAGACAGCCTTGAATATCGTAGGGGAGTATACACGGGATGTCGGCATGTCTTTTGGGTTGGACAAGTGCGCGGTCGTTAATCTGGTGAAGGGTAAGTGTACTGATGTGCGTGAAGATATCGAGTTAGTAGATGGAAGCGTTATTGACCATCTTGACGCCGGAAAGTCGTACAAATATTTAGGAATGAACGGGAGTCCTATGCAGGACGTCTCGAAGATCAAAACGACTCTCTGCAGCGAGTATGTGCGGAGACTCCGGATAATCTTGTCGTCAGAACTTTCCGGAAAAGACAAAGTCTCTGCAACAAACATGCTTGCTGTCCCAGTACTTCTGTACTCTTTCGGTGTCCTTAAATGTGCCCGAGAAGGGCTCAGAGACCTCGATATCAAGACACGCAAAGTCATGAATATGCATCGGAGCATGTACCCTAAGTCCTCAGTCACCAGATTATACCTTTCCCGGCACATCGGTGGGAGAGGCTTACAGAGCTTGGAGTGTCTACTTGATCGTTTAATTTTGGGTATAACATACGAGGTTGTCAATTTCACTGCAGATGAAGACGACTTCCTTATGCAAATTGTTCATATTCATAAGAACGGGCAGAAAGAAGCGTTTTTATATAAGGCAGCAATGTAGGCGGCAAAATCTTTCGGTCTCGGAAAAGTAAACCCTCTTATTGACCTCCCTAAGGAGGAATTTAAGACGGTCGTCAGGAATGCTGAGTGTCAAAAACTGCTCAGTACGCATATGGACAAGTCCATGCACAGCGTGTTCTTTAAACACGTGCGTGATCATGGCTTGTCCACACAGCTGACGTTTTTCTTCCTTAAGTCAGCTGGTCTGATGTCCGAGACCGAAGAATATATTTTTGCCTGCCAAGATGGTGTTATTAACACTCTCGAATACCGTGCAAAAGTACTCCACACGCAGCTACCCGACACTTTGTGTAGGGTGTGTAAGCAACATCCTGAGACGCTTATGCATCTTTTGTTAGCATGTCCTGTGCTAGCGAGAAGTGCATACGTCCAGCGTCACAATGCTGCTCTGCGAGTACTTTATTACCATCTTAGACACACGCACGGTATCGACAAAACACCAGTGCTGCCTTACCTGCCAGGAGATATTCCGCAAGTTGTTGAGAATAAGCGTTGCCGTATTTATTGGAACGTGTCATTCGCAACAAAGCGGAAAATCGACCACAATAAACCTGATATTATGCTCATCGATAAAACCGCTCGCAACATTTATCCTATTGAATTCTCAGCTTCGGCTGAGTATAACATCACGGTTATAGACGAGCACGAACACGAGATATATCAGGATCTCCTGTTCGAAATAGGCAAACTTTACCCAGGTTACCGTGTCAAGCTTATCGTACTCATTGTTGGCGTCCTCGAAAGTATGAAGCAGACTTGTGTCTGCATTGGCTAGAATCCCAACTTGTTCTCCGCAAGTTGAGTTTTTGGCATCGCGGGTGCAAAAGGATGTCATTCTCGAATCCCTCCGTCTCCTAAGGCAACGAAACTTGGCCTGCTGCGCATGCTGATCACCTTGTTATATAATAATAATAATAATAATAATAATAATATTAATAATAATAATAATAATAATAATAATAATAATAATTAATATAAAAAAAATCTCTATCTTAATGGTGTTGGAGGTAAATGATAGTAGCTCCTAACTACCCCGGTCAAAAATAAAACTTGACTTAGACTCGGTTTACCAAGTCAAAATTTGGAGCCATTTTTCACATGAAAAAACGACTTTTCTTTACAGAGATACGAAATACATTGACTTTTTGCCTTGGTCTAGACTTAACTGGCTTACTTAGTCACAATTTGAAACCAAAAAGTTGATATCAAGTCGAAATTGACTTAGTTTAGACTTATTCGACTTAAATTATAAGGCAATAAAGTCATAACTAAGGTGAAATCATTTTTATATATTAAGGTGAAAGTAAGATAAGTAAATCACTTTTTTTCGACTTGGTTTAGCAAGTCAAAAGTACGGTGAATGACTATCGTGCTCGAAAGTAAAGACGAATAAATTTAAACTAAGATAAAAAATACAAATATGTTGAAATAAGTTAAAACTAAGATGAAAAAAGTTAAAAAAAAAAAAAAATTTAATTTAAGTCGACAAAGTTAAGATCATCGAAAAATCATCGACAAATCGATAACTTCAAACGAGTAGCATCCTCGTACCTTCAAACGTCAACATATGGTGAAATCCTGATTTTTGAAAATCGGGGTAAAACCAATAACCTGCCGAAATTTTTGAAAATCGTCGATTTTCTTAGCGGGAAGTTAAAAAAGATTAGTTACTAACAATATGCTTATCCTATAAAAATATATATTAATCACAAGATTATAATTTTTACGCTCCTTTTAATTTTCTTATTGTCTTGTTAGAAATTTTTAATCGTTATATTATGAATAAAAAGTAAAAATTTGAAATCAAGTGTTATTATTAATATTTAAAGGTCGCTGAGAAACATGAAAAGTGTTGAACTTAAAAATTTTCGAAATTCTTGAGTGACCTTCAAAAATACATATTTTGGATTGAAATTTTGAAGGACTTAATAATTTTTGGTGTATAAGTATTTGCCTCAATGAGAAAAAAAATTAAAAAAAAGAAAAAATTGAATTTTCATTGTTCTTAAAATTTTTAATATTCGTGAGCGACCTCTAATAAATTTTTAATCGTGCTGATTTTTGGAGAGGGTTCTTAAATCAATAAAAACTTGAAAATTTTCATGCGAGATCTAAAAACAAGAATAGTCGGTTTTTTGTGCAACTCTAGAATACATGTGGGCCTCGTTGGCTTCTAATAAGGCATGTCCAATAGGAAAATCCATATGGTGACCCAATAAATCCAACTGGGAAATCCTAATCGAAAAGAAATAGAATTATTCCAAATTCTATCCTATTGGAACTTGTGGGGGATCTTAGTGGGAAAACTCACCGGGAAAATGAAAAACAATAGCCATTGTTTAACTTGCCGCTAAGAAGATTATTAATTTTCAAAAATTCGGGCAGTTATTGGTTTCACCCCGATTTTCGAAAATCGAGTTTTCATCAGATGTCGACGTTTTGAGGTCCTAGAAAGCTATTCTGACTATTTTCAGAAGGCTCTCCGAGTGTCTGTATGTGTGTGTGTGTGCGTGTGGATGTAAACTCTCAATATCTTTTTAATGAAGTGACCGATTAAAATGTTTGAGGTGGCAATCGAAAGAGTTTGTTGTTCGTAAACTCTTCTGAAAATTTCAAATCGATCGATCCAACAGTTTCTGAGATATGGAAGAAAAACAAAGAAAAAAAGTTTTTTTCAATTTTTTCAAATTCTTCAGAAATGGCTCGATCGATCTATCCCAAAATCTGATCAGCTCTAGAACTCAATAAAACGTGTCGATTGCCGCCTCAATCATCTCAATCGGTCAATTCGTACGTAGGATATCGTGACAGAAAGAAATGCTAAAAAACGGTTTTTTCCGAAGACAATGGCATACAATAAAATTTTTGAGCTCGAGAATGTATTTACAACAATGATTTCGATCCTAAAGAGCTCGAAATCTGCGGGAATTTTTGGAGCTGGCCCGCAGGGTCAACCGATAGTGCCTCGATATTACACTGGCTAGCGCCTGGCTAGAATTTAGTAGAACTAGCTAGGCGCTAGCCAACGCCTCGAATTCATTTCTACTAAGGAAGTATGGCGTTATCTACTATACTGTATAGTACAAAAATCTTTGCGTAGTCTACATGTCTGTCTAGCGGGATAGAATAGATCAGTATGACCTTAAGTCCCATACTACATTGAAAAAATGGCAATTCCACTAATCTGTGTCACAATAGATCCTTATGGAGTAGTCAATACACTATTGGATTACTATCTATACTGTGTAAATGTAGTTGCTAATTTTTTCATTTAATCTTTATTAATATCAATAATGCTGTACATTAATCAAATGAAAAAAGAAATCATAAATAAATGAATGGGAAAAGGGAATTAATAGTTTATTTTCTTATTTATCTTTTAAATTTTACAAAAAATAATGCTTCATAATTTGAAAATTAATTTTTCTAAAAGACATATTGTTATTATTTAAAGCAATCAATCTATTTCAGAACATTCTTATCATATTTTAATTTCCACTGAATCATAATATAAATTTTTAATTGAATTGATTTTAATTATGAATAAAAGAAATCGTGTAATTTATACTGAAAATTATTAATATTAACCCTTAACGGCAACACCTCTCCCAGGCCACATAACGACCACATGGGGTTTAAGACCTCTAATTCGACTTTTTTTATTCTATTTATTTGAAAGGTTTAAAATCTCTAATTTCACTTTTTTTAAGCCTGGGGTGATTAATCACCCCATGTGGTCGTTAAGGGTTAATAATAACATAGATTTATCATTAATATTATATTCTTATATATTTCTCTACTTATAAATATTGAATTTAAATCTTACAATATTTATGGATAATATATTTCAAACTATAACCAAACATAACCTATGGTTTGACTCCAATACTTGGGTATTACTGCAATATAAGCATACGTAATTTTACAATATTGAATAGTGTTATCTGCCAGAAGCATTGTGGATACCACCAAGCAGTATGGGTCTGACGCCCATACTGATATAGACTCATATGCCATGACTATTGTGAATGTTACTATTCCCATATGGTCAAATCATCTAAACATACCATTTTAAGCGAATGAAAAAATCCTTGTTACTATATAGTATGATAGAATGGCCATACAGCATAGTGGCGTCCGCGAAAAATTTCTTTTCGTGATTTTTTGATTTGGAACTTTAATGCATATTATTATTTGTAAAAAAAATTTATTCATACTAGAAAGGGCATAGCCAAATTAATATGGGAATTCTGCCCCCATGGCTTTTTTGACTTATACCTAGGAGGTCGATTTGGTGTCGAATGAAAGTAATTCACCTCTATTTTTAGCTCTTTAACTTAAACGGTATTCGAGAATTTCAAAAAAACCTGTTTTTTCGAAATTTTTTTATTTTTATAGTAAAATTCGGAATTAATTAAAGATGATTTTTTTCCTAATTCTTATGAGTCCAAAACATAAAAATATCATATGATCAATAGCCGGCTTGCCGTATATTTAAAGGGGCCTCTTTGCTGCACTCGTTGTAAAGTGTAGCGTTAACAATTTTAAGGACAGCAACTTCGGCCAACACCTCGTGGCACATTGTCAACGTTTCCTCTAATCAAGAAATTACACTTAACTGTATTCTAAATTCATCCAATTATATATCCTAAATTATTCCCTCCAGAACCGCGAACCAAGGTAATAAAAACAACGAATACCAAGGTGCAGCAACCTATGACGCTTGAGAAGTAAATGTATCTTCTTTGCTGGTCTGCGTGAGTTCTAAACTGTGTTACGTTTAGACGATCCTCTTTTTCTATTTTCTATCTCTCTTAAGCCGATTCGTTCATATTCATCAATAAAATCTAAGCAGTCAAGTTACTATAAAATCCCACGGGAAGATCGTCTCGATATTGCACTCAAGGAGGCGTGGCAAGCTGCTTTTTACCGTTAAAGTTTTATTTAAAATTGTCTTTTCAAAATTATACTTTCTTTCCCGAAAATCACGACACGGGAAGTATCGCTCGTGCAAAACAAGAGGAGGTGTGGGTGATTTTATAATAATTGTTAATAGTGTAAACAACGATTCTCGTCCGAGTGAATTGCTGAAGTCGAGGCCAGATTCATATTGAACCCAAGTAAGATAAGACTCTATAAATTCAAAGTGTAAAACCTTAAGTTTAAATTCAATAGTTAAGTGCAAATCTTAAAGACTTAAGTGAAAAGATCCTTAGTGTTAAAAACAATTTAACATCTTGTGAATTGATTACGGTGAGCCCATACGGAAATTATTCAATAAACATCTATCATTGGGAAAACCTGAATATTAGATTATTTCTAATATTATGAACCACATCTCTTCTTCCTGGACCAAGTTACCTTTCGATCAGAGACCAACAGAAGCTGTCCATGGGAGTTTGCAGTCCAAAGATCACAAAAATCAAGTTTGCAAGTAAGCAGCGAATAACGAAAAGTAGGCAAAATTACTAATTTCTCTAACGTATAAAATCCGAATTCTGCATCGATACATAGAGAGGCCCCTGCATGGCTTATCATTCATGTGCTCACAATAAAAATAAAACCTAGAGCTTATCCTCTAGGAAAATCACCCTGTTTGCCTGGTGCCTCCCACTTGAGGCCCACGCGACTATTTCCAATAATTAATTATTATTAATTAATTAAATCCGGACATAACACACTGTGCTTTTTAGTATCGAATGAATGAATGATAATTAATTTTTCGATATTATAAATATTTAAAAAATACGACACGAGTAAGCTCGGGCGTTTAATTTATTCGGATTTTCTGCGCAGTGTTGCCAGTTACCACCAGCGACTCATTTCCAGCTCATTCAATTTATCTCTTTCTCTAATATTTTTATTCAATACAAAATTTTTATTTTATTAAAAAATTTTGAAAAAATTTAGTCATATAAGCTTGTGTAGTTTTAATTTTAAAAAATCATAGTTATGATACTTGGCAACATCGCAATATTAAATACATGAGGGCGGAACGCCGTGGCGCGACGAACGAAGGGTGACGAGACCGCGCGACGGACGGAAGGTTAATTTCCAGAATAGTATATTACTACCCTGGACCAGAAAGTTGGATTTTCTGGCGCATGGAATATAGATGCCGAGGCTTTGCCTTATGGGGGGCGCCACCCGATTTTTGCAGAGCCGAGACAAAGCCGAGTTTTTGTTGGTCAGGGCGGGCTTAAAAAAATATATCATAAAGAAAATACAATTAATTGCACAGTAACTAAATTCTGGCACTTAAAATTAAGAATAAAAAAACATAAATAAATGAAAATAAATTATTAATTGCCAAATATAATGAACTTTTTATTAAATAGTTTATATATATATATATATATATATATATATATATATATATATATATATATATATATAAATATGTCGTAGCCAGATCGTGAAATTAGACAGTTCATGAACTGTCTAGACAGATCATAAACTGCAGCCAGATCGTGTAATGGTCAATCAGTTACACGTTCTGGCTAGAATTTTTAGACAGTTCATGGAATGCAATTAGGCCTTAGACAGATCGTGTAATACTTCAAAAGTACACGAAATGTCTAAGAAATTTAGACAGTTCGTGAACTGTTTAACAGCTGTTTTGCTGATCGTGTACTGCTAGTAAAGCAAATCAAATTTTGCGCCCAACAACACACAGTTTCATGCGCGTTCACCACGAAGAGTTGCGCATAATGAGTTGCGCATATTGATGTGAGTGCGACATAATGCAATAGACACAACTCAATATCAGCTGATTGCAACTGTGATTGATTGTTATTTATTTACTGCGTTGAACTAAGTAAATATTTCTCATCAACTGACAAAATTTTTGTAATACAATAATTTATATAATAATTTGACATAATGGACAGTACGTGCTGCACTTCGAATTATAATCACAAAGAGCAATTTTATGTCAGTCTAGAGAGTTATTACGCCGAGAAACCATCAAAAAAACCGTTCGATAAAAACCAGATTGACTCAATGATAGTTGAAATCGAGGTAGCAAAAACAAAATCGTAAGTTTAAATTACTTTGTGCTGTGCTATCAATTTAATTATTTTGTTTTTTTAGCACTAAAAAGACGAGGCGAGAGTATTATCTGCTAAATAAATATGACGTTATGCGTGTCACTAATCAATTAATTTTAATAAAAAAACACGTTGATGCAGCAATTATAGAATTTGTAGTTCCGTATGAAGAGTTGTTTGATAAAATTTATGACTTCCACGTGAATAAAACTGGCCACGGAGGACGATGCAAGATAGAATCTGCTTTTGCTCACAAATTCCAAATTCCTCGCCCACCGATTGAAATTTTCTTGTCTGGCTGTAAAAGCTGCAACGAAAAGAGAAATTTACCAAAGAAACTGGTCGTTAAGCCTATTTTGTCGAGTGACTTCTGTGAGCGAGGACAAATTGATCTAATAGATTTTCAATCCCTACAAGATGGTGACTATAAATGGATATTAAATTATCAAGATCATTCAACTAAGTTTGTAATTCTGCGTCCCTTAACTTCGAAGCGAGCTCAAGAAATAGCATCTGAGTTATTATCTATCTTCCTCTTGTTCGGTGTTCCGAAGATATTACAAAGCGACAACGGCCGGGAATTCGTTAACAGCGTAATAGAAGATCTTCACAAAATGTGGCCTAAGTCCAAAATTGTTCACGGGCGACCCAGATATCCCCAAAGTCAGGGTAGTATTGAGAGATCGAATTAAGATATCGAAAATATGTTAAGAGCTTGGATGGCTGACACAGGCAGTTAGCGTTGGTCTGTTGGACTGAATTTTGTACAGTGGCAAAAAAATAGTTCACACCATCGAACAATCGGCCGGTCTCCATACAAAGCGCTGTTTGGATGCGATCCCAAGCTTGGACTTTCTACTTCTAACATTCCACAGTCATTGACGCAAAATTTACTAAGTGAGGAAGATGTGCAAGACTTAGTCATCGACGATAATAATAATCTTAATGATGTTAACAATCACGACAATAACACCACTTCTACTACCTACGAACATCAATGTCCCGAATGTGGTAGTCTTTTTGATTCAAGGTACTCAGTAAACTGTGATGTATGTAATTTGTGCCATAAAGAGACTTCTATTCAACAACAGAGAGCTGACTCTAAGATTAGAATGGTCGCAGCAGCAGAAAAAATGCTGTCCTCTACTAAAAGAAAGCTCCCTAAGTATAAAATTGGTGACTGCGTACTCTTTCCAGTACCAAAAGTCGATCGTGGCCCCAGTGATCCTCAGAATATAGTATGTGTCATCACGGATCAAAAAGAAGAAGTTAATCAGTTGGGGGTCCGAAATGGAATCATAAAAGGGTGGTTTCGCCCCGAAAATCTTGTTCTCGCTGGCTCTAACTTCTTTACACGTGATTAAATAGACAAACAAACTCCTCTCTCTCAGAGAAGCTGTTAAAAATTGCAGCGGAGGACAAGGCTTCTTTAAATGCTCATGCAGAGCTTCTAACGTGCAATGCACTACTAAGAGATGTGCGTGCAAGAAAACAAACGTTTTATGTAACAGTCGTTGTCACTCTAGTTTGCCATGTGTAAATAAATAAATAAAAACGGACGAAAAGCTTTATATTTCAAGCTTTGTAAATTAATAAAAAATTAAATTTTATCTATAAATAAATAAAATTAGCTGCTAGGAGTTATATTTTATGGGCTTTACAGTTGTCTCCTTTTCAGTGATTTAATGTTCCTAGATATTAAAACTGTGTGTTGTTGGGCGCAAAATTTGATTTGCTTTACTAGCAGTACACGATCAGCAAAACAGCTGTTAGACAGTTCACGAACTGTCTAAATTTCTTAGACATTTCGTGTAGTTTTGAAGTATTACATGATCTGTCTAAGGCCCAATTGCATTCCATGAACTGTCTAGACAGTTCATGAACTGTCTAATTTCACGATCTGGCTACGACATATATATATATATATATATATATATATACTAGCAGATCCTGCCCGCTTCGCGGGCAATAAATATTGTATTACTAAGATAAATTATCACATGTATATATTATATACATATATATATATATATATATATATATATATATATATATGCACAGCGGCATTTGTCAGGACATTTTTTGTTATTAATGGCAGGTTCCAGGACATTTGTGGTATTTCAGGACCGTCCCAGAACACATTTTTAATTCATGGCAGTTTTCAGGACGTCCCAGAAACTGCCGTTTGGCAGGTTTCAGGACAAATCATTATATACATACAAATAATTGTATATACATCGGATATACATACAAGAAAATTTGTGGCATATTTCAGGACATTTTTTCGTTTTTCAATTTCTCGCATAGAAAATCGAAAATGTTTTAGAAAACCCTGAAGTTATGCTTTTTACACCGATCTTATGTTATTGAATATTTAATAGGTCTCAACCTGTTTTAGCCCTTGCATGCTATTCAAAATATTTTCACGATAATGGCTCTACGTCCGTGTTCACAAGCTTGAATGTGTGTGTCTGTGTGCGTGAGTGCGCACACGTATATTTGTTTGTGTGTAAGCTCGTATGCTGCGTTGTTAACGTTCTACAAGATTTTTAAATGGATAACGTATCAAAACAACTACTTTGGTAATCGAGGGCACTTGGAAATACTTATTTTTTTTTTCAAAATACGAGATTGTCTTGCCTTGTTAGGATAAAGATAATTTCACGCAAAAGAAATTGGTTCTTAATATTTTCATAACTACTCGATAAAATAATACCAACTCTATCAGATTCTAAGATCGAAAAGATGCATTGGCTAAAACATGATTTAATCAAGTTATCTTTGGTATCATTTCAACAATGTATTTTTTTCAATAATTTTAGAACCTTTCCATTGATGAATTTTAAAATCAGATCAGTTCTAAGGTTCCATGAATTTTTGTCAATTTTTTAAACTCAGAAACTACAAAAACAAATAAAAATTTGTGTTTTTCAAGCCCTCTGACCTCCGATACTGAAAAAAGATTTTAAGTTTACAAATTTCGAACTTTTTTACAAAAGATTGTTACAAGCATTTTAAACTTACACGAAGCGAAGGTTGAAGTAACTTTGACAATGTACTTAGGTAATGATTACAATGATCGTAGGCTCATATCGTGACATCCTGAGACGTCTACCTGAATCGTCAATTCAATAGCTTTGCGTGATGAAAACAATTCTTATTTCAGCCTCATCGGCATTTCAGTTGTTGATTACAAATTTCAGACTTTTAAATTATATTTTTAATCTGAGAAAAACTTGCAGCTTTTGTTTTCAAATAAAAGAATTAATCTCAATTGTATTTCGTGATTTAAACTTACGTCCTCAGCTTCCAAATTCATTAACCTGATTTTATCTTGTCACGACGGACCTCAAACATTGAAATGAGAGTTTTGATCACAAGTTATAAAAAATATAATGAGTGACTCGAGATACAATATGATTTTGTAAAAAAGGTTGTGATTCAATCCCTGATGACTTATTCAAAGCCAAAAAATAATAATTTTTTCAACCAATAGTTATTTGTTCATAATCACTAATGTATAGGGAAAAAATAATCTTACTCGTTCTAGTCGAGATCACTAAATAACTAATTATTTTGCTCAAAAATATTTGATTGGGTTGTCGATTACAATTTTTCACTTATTTAACGAATAATTCTGAACAATAATAATTAATGGCAATTGCCAATTTGACGTGCAAGTAAGCTGTGATTATTGTCCCATGCAAAAGTCATCATAAATAATCAATTAGTACTTTAAGAATCTACGAATTTCAACATTGAAACTGATCAAAAATGGTCAGGACAATATTTTTTTTTTAAAATTGACATCTGAATGCTCATAATTGGAGAGCAAAGAATATCAAAAAATTCGTGAAAAGTAATTTGTAGAAAATAAAATTATCTAAAATAAAGTACTCATGAAATTTAGAGATTAGTCTGACAATTTCACCGAAATAGTGAGAAAAAAATATGATTTCCCATAAATTCGGTTTTAAGCTTAAATAATTATGACGCAGATAGGTTTATAACAAAATAAAAAGATAACTTATTTGTAGAGCGTTAAATTTCCTGCAAAGTTATACCTTTGAATTATCTGTACGATAAGCTATTAGTGAGACATGAAACTCCAAATTTGAAGAATATCGTTTCCCGTGATATTTGAATGAGAAAACGAAAATCGCAATGATCTACCTGTTAATATTAACATTAAGAGCTCATACTTTAACGAACATTTTATTTCATGTTCTTACAAACATAGAAATTATCGAAAAGTTGAAAACATAGTTGATCCAAAAATACACGTCCTAATACTAACAAATCAGATTGTGTCAAAGAAAAAAAAAAAAAAACTTTCTTTTTCGGGCTTCAAGAATCAGAGGAGTATATAATTGTCTTCTAGATTTGAAGTATTTTAGATTACATTGGTTGCTTCAAGTTCTTCCAGCTTGATGAAAATTATCTTTCATATTAAGTTTTGAAATTTTAAGAAATCAGAAATACTAAGTACAAGAGCATTCCTTAAAGTTTTGTTCATAATTGCACTTAAAAAAAATAATGTTTTCGGACAAAAATCAATAGAAGTAATAAAAATTAAAAGTTTAAAGAGTCTTGTATCAGATTATAGAATTAAAATATGGAATATTCGAAAAAAATGTGAGAAACTGTAGTTTTTGAAATTTTCGATTGAGAGTATCATATAATATGATCTACCGATTACGATGACATAATTGATAATCAAAATAGACTATAAAGACAAAAAGATAAAATGATTTATTAAGCATAAGGTAAATTACAACATGAGTTATCGGGGAATAGTAAAACATATTGGTATTTTTTTAATGTTCCATCGCCGATTTTTGAATTAACAAACCGATTTTCATGTTTCATGTAGCATTTGACGCAGTTTTTAGGCTTGCACGCTCATAAAACATAAAAATTGGTCAGTTTTATGGTTTCGACTTTGTTCGATAAAAACATTTTTTGAAATTTTCCGTCGAAGATATCTCTTGAATAAATAACTCGACTTAGATGAATGGGGCAGCATTTGATGCGGATTTTTAAGTTTTAGAGCTATATTTTTTGAAATCAATTGTTACGTTTCCGTAATATTGATCAATGAAATTAAATTGATAATTTTTTTTCATAAATTAATTTTATCCGATATAACGGAAATCAGTTATGATATGAGAGTCGTCGTGGCTCGCGGGTGGTCTTAATCGATGATGATGCATAAGACCCGGACCACGACGATTTTCTCACAGGGAACCTGAGAAACAGCGTCAACATTTTGGCAACTTTGTTGGCTTTATTATATTTTTGTAACGACTATACAGTCAATCTTTCGAGAGAGCTCATAAAGCTCGAAACTCTTACCTCCATTCATAAAATAAACTCCACAATTAATTCTAAATTACTTAACCCTGTATTTTGGGGTGCTGATTGGCACCCCAATATTTCACTCACATACTCCTGTTTACTTAAGCGCTACTACCAGCAACCCAAATTAACCATCCTAAATATTGGGCGCTGTCACCGGCAGCCCAATAATTTACCCTGACCTGGGCATAACCACCGGCTACCCAGCTATCTTTCAAAAATCCCATTCTTAGATTCATATATATTTGATAATATGGAGGATAAAGGCAGATATCGGCGCAAAATAAATTTTATATTGCGAAATTTCATGACATCAGTAATTCAAAAATAATCGAAAAATCGGCGATCAGAAATATTGATAACTAATTGTGAAATTAAGGTAAAAAGGCAATAAACTGACCATCAGTTGACATAAATTAACAGAAATATTATTCGATTCCCGGGAAGAGATTTTATCAAATTTCATGAAATTTTACTAATGAGATTTCATGAAATTTTATACTGAAAATGGCCTGATGAAATTTCATAAAACTACTATAAGAACTTTTTTTTTTTATATTCGAGGCCGAAAAAAATGCAACTAGATCTTAGATATTGATCTAATAGATAAAGGTATTACTGACAGACTAATTATATTTTTTATTGATGAAAAAATCCCGGTGGCTGATGGACTCAAACTTAAGTCCTCTTGATTGAAAGTCCTTGCTGCTATCCACTGCGCCGACCTACGTACCTAATTGCGTACGGATGAATATTATATTACTCGCTATATGGAGTTGCAAATTTTGGTACTAAATTGTATATAATCTTATAAGAATTTATATGATTTTAGATAACTCTGGAGAAAATGATAATTTCATGATAGTGTATATAATATAGTGGTTCAAAAAAACAATTTTTTTTCTTATGGTCTCAAAGGTTAGTCTTAGGTATAAAAAAAATCCTCTCAAAAAAGCAGCTTAAAATCTCAATTCAACTAAGAGCTCAACGAATATTAATTTTGTCATTCAAATTGCATGTAAAAAAAATTTTTTTTTGTTTTTTGAAAATAAAAGTATTAATAATTTTTTTTCAAAAAATCGAATTACATAGTCTCGTAGAAAATTGAATTCTTTACAAAAAAGCGCTGAGTGTTCTGTCTGAAAAACTAACAGGAAAAAATTATGAAGCTTTAAACTATATTAAATAGTATAACTTCATGTTTTCATTATATTAAACAGTTTTTGGATAGAAATTTTGGTTTTTTCACATGAGCTGATGTTATAAGTAAACTTTTTTTTGAACACATGAGAAAAATTTTTCTTACTTTCAACACAGAACCTTCTTTTTAATTTAAAGATACAGAAAGAAAAAAATTTTATTTCGAGGAAAAAATATTTTTCTTTCAAAATTTACACGAAAAATAAGTAAGATCTCAAAAATCTTTTTAAAACACCTTACTGATTATACATAGTATATACATTCACCGTATAAACATGTACACGTAATAAAATCCGAAAATGATCTTTACGTTGAGTTTTTCAATTCACTATTGCCTCAAGCTTCATACCTATTTTTCTGTTAGTTATACGAATAAAACGCGTAGGGGGTTTTGATGTAGAGAATTACATTTTCTACAAGACCATGTTCTTTGATTTTCGAAAAATAATTTTTCGAATACTTTTATATATAAAAAACAAAAAAAAATTTTTACATGTAATACAAATGAGAAAATTTATATTCGTTGAGCTCAGTAGGATTAAAATTTCGAGCTGCTCTTTCAGAAGGATTTTCTTAATACCTAAGACTAACTTTTGAAACCATGAGGCTGGAAAATGTTCTGAAACCTGCCACTGATTAATGAACTTTCGTAGAAGAACTGAAATCTTTAAATTTAGAGGAATCATTAAAAATCATTCTTCAGATTTTTTAGGACAACAAAAAATAATATTTTACAGGAATATTAATCCCTTTAAATTTAATGAGAATATTAATAAGGATAAAATTAATGAGAACAATTAATGAAAATATTATTTGCTGAAAATTATTTGATGCAATAATTCGATCAGAAGAACTGATATTTTAACTGAAAGCGTTACTGGAATCATGTAAATAATTGAATTGCTAAGCTGTGTTGTGTTCTTACACTGGAAATTCGTCCCTTTAATTTTTTTGAAGAAAAAGATTTTAGTTAAATATTTTAATAAAAATGCCCTGCATCAAGATCAAGAAAGATAAATGCTTTGTAGTGTCTCTATTAATCAAATCGAAAAATGTCCTAAAACCTGCCACTGGGTAATAACCTGTTGTACATAACCTCAAATATTAGAATTTAACCGCATACATTAATAATCCGACGTCAGATTTTTTCGGAAAGTAAAAAATGATAGTTTACAGGCATGAATCATCGAAAATGTTATTTGCTGAAAATAGTTTGATGCAATAATTCGATTAGAAGAACTGACATTTTAAGCGGATGCTTTACTGGAATCGTGTAAATGATTGATTTCCTGACCATGTTGTGTTCTTACACAGGCATTTCGTCCTTTTAATTTTTCTGAAGAACAAGATTTTAGTAAAAATTATTAATCAAAAGACCCTGCATCAAGATTTAGAACGATAAATGCTTTGTAGTGTCTCTAATAGTCAATCCGAAAAATGTCCTGAAACCTGCCACTAGGTGATGAACTTTTGTACATAACCTCAAATATTGGAATTTGACCAAATACATTAATAATCCGACGTTGGATTTGTTAGGAAAGCAGAAAATGATATTCAATAGAGATCAATTAATGAAAATATTATTCGCTGAAAATTATTTAATGCAATAATTTGATTAGAAGAACCGACATTTTAACTGGATGCTCTACTGGAATCATGTAAATGATCGAATTCCAAAGCTGTGTTGTGTTCTTACACTAGCATTTCGTCCCTTTAGTTTTTTTATCGAACAAGATATTAATTATCTAGTTCAATTAAAACGCTTTGCAAAAAGATTAAGAAAAACCAATGCTTCACATTCTATCTAATAGTCAAGCCGAAAAATGTCCTGAAACCTGCCGCTGGGTAATGGACTTTTGTACATACCCTTAAACATTGGAATTTGACCGAAGACATTGATTATCCGACGTCAGATTTTTTAGGAAAGCAGAAAATAATAGTTTACAGGCATCAATCATCGAAAATGTTATTTGCTGAAAATAGTTTGATGCAATAATTCGATTAGAAGAACTGACATTTTGAGTAGATGCTTTACTGAAATCATGTAAATGATTGAAATCCTGACCATGTTGTATTCTTACACTGGCATTTCATCCCTTCAATTTTTCTGAAGAACAAGATTTTAGTGAAAATTATTAATCAAAAGACCCTGCATCAAGATTTAGAACGATAAATGCTTTGTAGTGTCTCTAATAGTCAAGCCAAAAAATGTCCTGAAACCTGCCGCTGGGTAATAAACTTTCGTCTATAACCTTAAACATTGGAATTCGACTCAAGACATTGATTATCCGACGTCAGATTTTTTAGGAAAGCAAAAAATGATAGTTTACAGGCATCAATCATCGAAAATAGTATTTGCTGAAAATAGTTTGATGCAATAATTCGATTAGAGGAACTGACATTTTAAGCGGATGCTTTACTGAAATCGTGTAAATGATTGAATTCCTAATCATGTTGTGTTCTTACAATGACATTTCGTTACGTTAATTTTTCCGAAGAACAAGATTTCAGTTTAATAGAATATTAAAAATACGCTGCATCAAGATTCAGAACGATAAATGCTTTGCAATGTCTCTAATAGTCAAGCCAAAAAATGTCCTGAAACCTGCCACTGGGTGATGAACTTTTGTACATAACCTCAAATATTGGGATTTGACCAAATACAATAATAATCCGACGTTGGATTTGTTAGGAAAGCAGAAAATGATATTCAATAGAGATCAATTAATAAAAATATTATACGCTGAAAATTATTTAATGCAATAATATGATTAGAAGAACTGATGTCTTCACTGGATGCTTTACTGGAATCATGTAAATGATCGAATTCCTAAGCTGATTGTGTTCTTACAGTAGGATTTCGTCCCTTTAATTCTTCTATCGAACAAGAAATTAATTATCTAGTTCAATCAACACGCTTTGCACCAGGATTGAAAACAACCAATGGTTCATATTCTATATAATAGTCGAGCCGAAAAATGTCCTGAAACCTGCCACTAGGTGATGAACTTTTGAACATAACCTCAAATATTGGAATTTGACCAAATACATTAATAATCCGACGTTGGATTTGTTAGGAAAGCAGAAAATGATATTCAATAGAGATCAATTAATGGAAATATTATTCGCTGAAAATTATTTAATGCAATAATTTGATTACAAGAACCGACATTTTAACTGGATGCTCTACTGGAATCATGTAAATGATCGAATTCCAAAGCTGTGTTGTGTTCTTACACTAGCATTTCGTCCCTTTAGTTTTTTTATCGAGCAAGATATTAATTAACTAGTTTAATTAAAACGCTTTGCAAAAAGATTAAGAAAAACCAATGCTTCATATTCTATCTAATAGTCAAGCCGAAAAATGTCCTGAAACCTGCCGCTGGGTAATGGACTTTTGTACATACCCTTAAACATTGGAATTTGACCGAAGACATTGATTATCCGACGTCAGATTTTTTAGGAAAGCAAAAAATGATAGTTTACAGGCATCAATCATCGAAAATAGTATTTGCTGAAAATAGTTTGATGCAATAATTCGATTAGAGGAACTGATATTTTAAGCGGATGCTTTACTGGAATCGTGTAAATGATTAAATTCCTAATCATGTTGTGTTCTTACAATGACATTTCGTCCCTTTAATTTTTCCGAAGAACATGATTTCAGTTTAATAGAATATTAAAAATACGCTGCATCAAGATTCAGAACGATAAATGCTTTGCAATGTCTCTAATAGTCAAGCCAAAAAATGTCCTGGAACCTGCCACTGGGTGATGAACTTTTGTACATAACCTCAAATATTGGGATTTGACCAAATACAATTATAATCCGACGTTGGATTTGTTAGGAAAGCAGAAAATGATATTCAATAGAGATCAATTAATAAAAATATTATACGCTGAAAATTATTTAATGCAATAATTTGATTAGAAGAACTGACGTCTTCACTGGATGCTTTACTGGAATCATGTAAATGATCGAATTCCTAAGCTGTGTTGTGTTCTTACAGTAGGATTTCGTCCCTTTAATTTTTCTATCGAACAAGAAATTAATTATCTAGTTCAATCAACACGCTTTGCACCAGGATTGAAAACAACCAATGGTTCATATTCTATATAATAGTCGAGCCGAAAAATGTCCTGAAACCTGCCGCTGGGTAATAAACTTTCGTCTATAACCTTAAACATTGGAATTCGACTCAAGACATTGATTATCCGACGTTGGATTTGTTAGGAAAGCAGAAAATGATATTCAATAGAGATCAATTAATGGAAATATTATTCGCTGAAAATTATTTAATGCAATAATTTGATTACAAGAACCGACATTTTAACTGGATGCTCTACTGGAATCATGTAAATGATCGAATTCCAAAGCTGTGTTGTGTTCTTACACTAGCATTTCGTCCCTTTAGTTTTTTTATCGAGCAAGATATTAATTAACTAGTTTAATTAAAACGCTTTGCAAAAAGATTAAGAAAAACCAATGCTTCATATTCTATCTAATAGTCAAGCCGAAAAATGTCCTGAAACCTGCCGCTGGGTAATGGACTTTTGTACATACCCTTAAACATTGGAATTTGACCGAAGACATTGATTATCCGACGTCAGATTTTTTAGGAAAGCAAAAAATGATAGTTTACAGGCATCAATCATCGAAAATAGTATTTGCTGAAAATAGTTTGATGCAATAATTCGATTAGAGGAACTGATATTTTAAGCGGATGCTTTACTGGAATCGTGTAAATGATTAAATTCCTAATCATGTTGTGTTCTTACAATGACATTTCGTCCCTTTAATTTTTCCGAAGAACATGATTTCAGTTTAATAGAATATTAAAAATACGCTGCATCAAGATTCAGAACGATAAATGCTTTGCAATGTCTCTAATAGTCAAGCCAAAAAATGTCCTGGAACCTGCCACTGGGTGATGAACTTTTGTACATAACCTCAAATATTGGGATTTGACCAAATACAATTATAATCCGACGTTGGATTTGTTAGGAAAGCAGAAAATGATATTCAATAGAGATCAATTAATAAAAATATTATACGCTGAAAATTATTTAATGCAATAATTTGATTAGAAGAACTGACGTCTTCACTGGATGCTTTACTGGAATCATGTAAATGATCGAATTCCTAAGCTGTGTTGTGTTCTTACAGTAGGATTTCGTCCCTTTAATTTTTCTATCGAACAAGAAATTAATTATCTAGTTCAATCAACACGCTTTGCACCAGGATTGAGAACAACCAATGGTTCATATTCTATATAATAGTCGAGCCGAAAAATGTCCTGAAACCTGCCACTGGGTGATGAACTTTTGTACATAACCTTAAACATTGGAATTTGACCGAATACATTGATAATCCGACGTCAGATTTTTTAGGAAAGTAGAAAATGATAGTTTACAGGCATCAATCATCGAAAATGTTATTTGCTGAAAATAGTTTGATGCAATAATTCTATTAGGAGAACTGACATTTTAACTCGATGGTTTACTGGAATCATGTAAATGATCGAATTCCACAGCTGTGCTGTGTTCTTACACTGGCATTTCGTTCCTTTAATTTTTCTGAGGAATAAGATTTTAGTGAAAATTATTAATCAAAAGACCCTGCATCAAGATTTAGAACGATAAATGCTTTGTAGTGTCTCCAATAGTCAAGCCGAAAAATGTCCTGAAACCTGCCACTGGGTGATGAACTTTTGTACATAACCTCAAATATTGGGATTGGACCAAATACATTAATAATCCGACGTTAGATTTGTCAGGAAAGCAGAAAATAATATTTTATAGAGATCAATTAATGAAAATATTATTCGCTGAAAATTATTTAATGCAATAATTTGATTAGAAGAACTGACATTTTAACTGGATGCTCTACTGGAATCATGTAAATGATTGAATTTCTGACCATGTTCTGTTCTTACACTGGCATTTCGTCCCTTTAATTTTTCTGAAAAACAAGATTCTAGTAAAAATTATTAATCAAAAGACCCTGCATCAAGATTTAGAACGATAAATGCTTTGTAGTGTCTCTTATAGTCAAGCCGAAAAATGTCCTGAAACCTGCCACTGGGTGATGAACTGTTGTACATAACCTCAAATATTGGGATTTGACCAAATACATTAATAATCCGAAGTTAGATTTGTTAGGAAAGCAGAAAATAATATTTTATAGAAATAAATTAATGAAAATATTATTCGCTGAAAATTATTTAATGCAATAATTTAATTAGAAAAACTGACATCTTAACTGGATGCTTTACTAGAATCATGTAAATGATCGAATTCCTAAGCTGTGTTGTGTTCATACACTAGCATTTCGTCCCTCCAATTTTTCTATCGAACAAGATATTAATTATCTACTTCAAGTAAAACGCTTTGCACTAGGATTAAGAACAACCAATGTTTCATATTCTATATAATAGTTGAGCCGAAAAATGTCCTGAAACCTTCCACTGGGTAATGAACTTTTCTATATAACCTTAAACATTGGAATTTGACCGAATATATTGATAATCCGACGTCAGATTTTTTAGGAAAGCAGAAAATGATATTTTACAAAGATCAATTAATGAAAATATTATTTGCTGAAAATTATTTGATGCCATTATTTGATTAGAAGAACTGACATTTTAACTGGATGCTTTACTGGAATCATGTCAATGTACAAATTCGTTAGCTCAATATGCTGTAATACTGCGAGATCGTAGCTTTACTTTTTCTATTGAACAAGATATTAATTATCTTGTTTAATCAAAACGATTTGCACCAAGATTAAGAACAACCAATACTTTATATTCTATATAATAGTCAAGCTGAAAAATGTCCTGAAACCTGCCACTAGATAATGAAATTTTGTACATAACCTCAAATAGTGGAATTTGACCGAATACAGTAATAATCCGACGTTAGATTTTTTAGGAAAGCAGAAAATAATATTTTACAGAGATCAATTGATAAAAATATTATTTGCTAAAAATTATTTTCTGCAATGATTAGATTAGAAGAACTGACATTTTAACTGGATGCTTTACTGGAATCATGTAAATAATTTAATTCGTAAACTGTGTTGTGTTCTTATACTGACATCGCGTCCCTTAAATTTTTCTAAAGAACAAGATTTTAGTTAAATAGTTTATTAGTGTCTCTAATAATCAAATCGAAAAATGTCCTGAAACCTGCTACTAGGTAATGAACTTTTGTTCATTACCTCTAATATTGGGATTCGATCGAATACATTGATAATCCGACGATAAATTTTTTTGGGAAAAAAAGAATAATATTTAACAGAGATTAGTTAATGAAAATATTATTTGCTGAAAATTATTTGATGCAACAATTTGATTAGAAGAACTGACATCTTAACTGTATGCTTAACTGGAATCAGGTAAATGATCAAATTCCTTAGCTGCGTGTGTTCTTATACTACGAGATTGTCTCTTTAATTGTACTGTAGAACAGGAGATCAATTATCTAGTCCAATTAAAACGCTATGCACCAAGATTAAAAACAACAAATGCTTCATCGTCTTTATAATAATCAAGCCAAAAAATGTCCTGAAACCTGCCACCGGGTAATGTCCGATGAACTTCTGTATATAACCTTAAATCTTCAAATTTGAACGAACTATTGATTATCAGACGTCAGGTATTTTGGTTGAACCAAAAATAGTTTTCAACAGTGATTAATAAATGAAAATATCATTTGCTGAAACATTTTGATTAATAGAACTGATAAATTAACTGGAGGTTTAACTGGGATCATATAAATGATTGAATTCTTGTATTGTGTTATAATAGTTGCAGTTGGTCTCTTTGATTTCTCTGAAGAACAAGTAAGGAGTTATGTAGTTCTATAAAATCGCCATACATGAAGATTATGAATAATCAATGCTTTCTAATCTGCGCAATAATCAACCCAATAAATGTCCTGAAATGTGCCAGTGTTTGATGACCACGCTTAATAACCTCTAATCTAAAATTTTTCATACCTTCATTTATAATTTTATGCAAGATAGTAACAAGATAGCAAAATCTAATTGTCAATAGTGATTAATTAATATAATGTAAATAACATCGAAAAATTTTTTCTTGATTATTATGATTCGTATAACTAACTGATGATGTGTCATACAAAAAATGTACAAACATAATTTTGTAGAGAATTAAACATTCTACAAATTAGGTTTCGTCTTATTTCTTGATAATTTTACTCGTTCAAAAGTAATCTTAAGATCAAAGTTCATAACAATGTACATAAATTGTGATATTTTTCTCCTTTTCTTTTACTGAAACTACTGGCTGCGGAACAAACTATTATGAGACTTTTTTTTAAATTATCTTACTACCCGCAAGTTATTCTTTACCAAGTTTCTAAAATAACGAAATTCTCTCCAGCTGTTTGCATCTAAACGTCAATTTGATGATAAAAAACCTGGTTCTGATTATATTTTATTGATTATAAAATTGAAAATAGTAGATTCTCTATTGATTAGATATTTATTTATGATTATCAGAATACAAAAAAATTTGTCTACCTATCCAAGAGCCAATTAGCAATCAATATTATTTATTTTGGGCTTGAAAATATTTGACTAGGATTTCCATAAGACTTGCTAAAAAGAAACAATTAAAATTAATACGTGATTTTCACTTGAATGAGGATGTTATTATTTTTTTATCCCATGGTCATTCGAAGTAAATACTTTTTAGTTTAATACTCGGCTATTTTTATCTTTCTCATCAATTAGAAACGATCAAAACACACTTTTGTTAAAACGAATTGACGTTTGAATGCACATAATTAAAGAGTGTTTCATAATTTTAAAAACTGTTAAAAAAATAATTTGTGGGAAATGAGACGACATCCAAAGGTTGTCCTGTGACATTATGTGATCTAATATTATATGATATTATGGATATCATAGACAGAAAAAATAAATTATAGTGTATTACGTAAAATTAACTTTGGCCTTGAATAACTTTGGAACGTGAAAACTTATCAAAAAATAACAAGATACTTTTCTTGTAGAGCATCTAAATCTTTATGAAATTTTTGGTTGTAGATTTTTATATGATACAGCTTTAGCTAGTTAGAAAAATCAGAAAAACAAAAAAAAAATGTTAGAAAATCCAAAAACGCCCTCCTTAATCGCTCATGATAATGATTAATTTTTAATTTTTATGTTATTACTTAGATTATAATAGTATTTTATTATTTCAATTATTTTTTTACGTTATTAATTAATATTCAAATAACTTTTCCATCGGAGTAGAGGTATTAGAGTCGTTGATTTGATTTGGGAAGGCATTAATTGCTTACATTGTTTTTGCTCAATGTATCAAATGCCTACGTTATTTTTTTGCCCATTATAAATGCTTACTGCTCAGTTGCCTACTAAATTATATTTTCTACGGTTCTATCGCCTACATGAAGATGAAACATATAATTAAATGAAATAAAAAAGTTTTCACAGTGTTTTATAGTCTACTTAAAAATATTCCATGATTTTCGATGGATTTCCTATGGAACTGAGTACCCAAAGCAAAATACTACTTTTAGAACTTACTTTTTCTGTATGCATGAAAAGTATATCTTTTCTAGTTTGTTCGCTATCGAATAAAAAAAAAATTGTTTATAGAAAACTCGTCAAGAAAAAATGTCTGGGCTGCGGCTGAGTAGATACTCTTTTCGTACACTTAAAGACAAGCTCATTCCCGACGTGTAGAAACGCATATTTGAACACTGGGAGACGTACCTACTAATTTTTAATTAATAAGTAAATTATGCTTCATACAACATCATATTTGATTAAATTCAGATAAATTCAATTTCTTCTAACTACCTGACGGTTTCTCACAAATAAAATTTTATTCAGATTTCATGAAATTTTATTTGTATTTGATAAAATTTCATCAACATTCAATAAAATCCCTCTTAGTCTACATATTCATTCGCTAAATTTTGTAAAAGTTTGGCTGCAGCCGCGGATATTTTTATGTTTCATCTCGTTTATAATTAACAAGTGATGATAGTTCGCTAGAAAAGAATTTATTCGTTTTTCAAAAATAAAGTTTTGTGCAATAAAATGGAATATTTATTAATCCTCCTAAATGTTCGAAACCATTGATACATGTAACAGCTAGTGGTTCAAATGTTATAACTGGTAAAGATTGTAAATAAGCTATTAAAAGCTTTGCCCATATCGCAATGTGTATTTTATTTATTATTTTATAAACTTCGACTGGATTGTATCCAATACCTTTATCTTTATTAAAATTTCAAAAAATTCTCATGCAACAATCTTTTTCAATTCTTGAGCTAGTCTTCTCTCAAGATCGATATGTGCTTGTGTCTTTTTCTACGTATATTCCTTGCTGCAGATACTTGTGATCAGATTTACATTGCAAGCCTAGTGCAAGCCTTGCACAAGAAATTCTTGCCAGGTAATAATTTAATTTCGGAGGAAGACTATAGTCAACATTAGTTGCGCATGGCTTGCTTAAGATCTGCTCAAGTCTCAAAATTGACCTCGATCCTTGAACAAGGCTTTATCTCGATCAAGCCATGCATAAGTACCTGCCGTAAGTTACTGGTGCAAGAAATCCGTCAGACACTTTTTTATTTCACCATGTTCAAAATGTCTTTAATATTCTTGCGTACGATACCATGAGCAAGACACACAAATTTTAACATACGTTTCTTGATACGCGGTTTTGCTCAAAATACTTACTTCAGAATCTTGCTTAAACACGGGTTACCAGGATTACTAATCATCAGAATTTTGCAATATGACGTAAAGATTAATAGGATAGATGAATAATCCTTTAATATAATATGAAAAAGCTCCTGTTATTATATTTACACATTTACTTTCTTGATGTCATAAAATAAATTCATAGGTTAAAAACTTATCCATTGATAAATTATAAAAGAAATAATTTTTAGTATACAAATAAATGTGAATGGAAAATCAATAAGTATTGAATTGTTTTTAATATACCAATGAAATGGTTTCAAATAAACGTTTCATTGATATTTAATACAATTTTTATTTGCAGTTGAGCCAAATATCCGTTTTATTAAATACAAATAAATTTTATCAACACTGAATAAACCTATCTCTCAGTTTATTATTTCTAAAGAAGCCTGAAAAAATATGCAATCCTCACTGTCTATGATTATTTTTGCTAGAAGCAAAAATTTAACTTCTTTTACCATATAGAAAACTATTAATCACTTTCATCGACAAAAACATCAAATAACCGTTGCTAAGTAGTTGATCCCGTATGTCATGATCAACAGCTAATAATGTTTTTGACCTTTATAAGCTCAAAAAAATTATGCTAAATTAGATTTTGAGCTTTCTGAAATTTAAAATTATATTTCACTTTTCAGAACTTGAAAGAATTTCTTTTGATGTTTTCAAGACAAGAAAAGAGAGGCCTCTCCTTCGAGGATTTTCGGCAAAAAATAATGTTTGCATTATGGAGCGAAATGCAATATTTCAATGTTTAGAACTCCTTGGATTTTAATATAAATCAATAGAGTCATTTTGGAGTAATACGGAAGAAATCATTTATTTAGATGTCTTCCTTCAACAATATCTCTTAACTTAACCAACTGATTCGAAAGAATTGTGCTTTCATCGATGCAGTTTTTTTGTGAATTGATCAATTTTCTAAATTTTAGAAAAAATAAAAGAAAAGTCTTATATCGTATTGAATATTCATTTTTCACACCTTGTAAATAGCTGAGTTTCATTCGTCGAACTATCTAAATTTTATTAAAAATCTCAATTTTTGTAAGCATCTTAGAATACCGGAATATACTGATTTCATTTAGTCGATCACACTGATAAAAAGAAACCTTTGAGTCAACTTGGTTTGAGTTGAGCCAAATACGCCACGACTTTAAATACGGCGAAACACGCTACGACTTTGGCTGAAAAGCCACACGTATTTGGAGGGAATTATCTACTCAAATACATGGCGTACTTGTGAACATATCATTTGCATTTGCGACGACTTTTACGCACTCAATTAAAAAATATATGTAATTGAATCAACATACTAGAGACTTTATTCCATCTACTTTTGCTTTTGTTTCTAGAATACTTAAATTTAATGTAAAAAATGATGATATTCTATCTATTTTTTTTTATTTGAGTAAACTTACATTTAGTCGTAAGAATATGATTTTTTCAACTTGATTGCTTTATATCTTTCTTCTAAAACACCGTAAATTGTACGAAATTCATATAACGTTACTTCAATTTATTCAAGTTGTCGAGTCATTAATGGTCGATCTTGCATCAAAATAATACTTTGTAGAATAGAATGGAACCAGAGTGTATCCAGAGTAAATGAATACTGAAAAAATTTTTTTTTTAAATTTACCGAAATTTATTATTTTTAGATTATTCAAGAGCATTTATTGAAAACAAAAATTATTTTTTTATTACCTAAAACGTACTTTATATATCTGGATTATAGAAAAAAATTATCCAAGTGAACAAAAATAGACATTGTTGTCACAATGTAATATAGAATATACTATATTACCATCGAAAGAGGCACTTGTCACTTTGTCAGACGACAGAGGAGTAGCCGTGCCAGAATTGTTTTTAAGTATAGAATATAACAACTCTGAAATATATATCTAACCAGGAACAGCACAAGAGGTTGCGTGCGACCTAGTGGTGAGCACTGAACTACTTCTACCGCTGCTTATTCGATTTCGGTGCCTTATGAAAAACATTTATAAAAAAAATATATTAAAAATACGTAAATATATAAAATATGTATCAAAAATAAATTTTTAATAGCTAACTTTTGGCCGATTTTTGTATATATTTTAAATGTAATTTAAATATTTTTAAAATAAATTTTAAGGCGTATAAAAAATACATGCTTGAAAATATATAAAAGTTATCTTAATAATATATTTCAAATATATAAAAAAATATAATTATGAAAATATGAAAAAAACATTTTTAATTTAACCAACAACATAAGAAGAAAAATATAATAAAATTATATATTTTTTATGTATTTGAAATATATTTTCTTCATATTTTCATATATGTATGTTTCATATATTCTAAGATACAGAGAAAGAGGAAGCAAAATAGAGTACCCCCAAAATCTCATAAAAAAACAAAAATTATATTTTTTTAAACCTTCGAAATTCACTTTTGTTAATGTAATTGACCATTGTTTTGAATTTTTTTTGTTAAACTTTTTCGAAAATCGAAAGTGTCAGTTAAAAAATGTTAATGACTTTTGTTTTATGATAAAAACCATTGAAAAATTTTTAATTTTCCCTTGCATCTAATAATTATGTGAAATGTAATGTTTCTTTATGTAAATTACTTACAAAAAAATTTAATGTAATCGAATTTATTTAATGTCTAGAAATTTTTTATTCTTTTTACTTTTTTAGAAGGTACCCTATTTTGCCCGCAAAAATGAAAATTTTTTTTTTAATAGCCTCTGAATATTTTTTCTAATATTTACTTTGGATATCGTTGAAAAAAAATTCACAGTATTCGAATTCTCAATAACTTAGTATTTCTTTGAGTACCCCGTTTTGCTTCTTCCATCCTTTTTTTAATATATTTGAGTTACATTTAAAACATGTAAAATATCTACGAAAATCGGCCAAAAGTTAGCTATTAGAAATGTATTTTTTACACATATTTTATATATATTTGTATAATTTTTATGAATTTTTACTATATTTTTTTTATACTAAAAATATATATTTTAATAAATTTTTTTATAAACGTTTTTCACGAGGGATGTTTTAGATAAAAGAAAAAGTGATTTTTGTATTCCATTCATGCTCTTGAATATTCTAAAAATAATAAATTCCTGTAAAATTTTTTTTCAGTATGTATTCATTTACTCTGGATCCACACAATCAATGATATATTTAACTTCTTCAATAACAAAAGTACATTGCAGGTAGTAAATCAGTAGTCATTTAAAAATGAAATAAAATTAAGTCAGTGGTACAAGTTCCTTGTGGCCAGAAAGTATCCAATTATTTCAAAGTCATTTGTATTATTATTGAGTAAATCATATGATTGACTCACCACTATAATATATTGAGGAAAATAAAAAGCAAGGTAAGATAATTACATAAAACTTTTCATCAACAACATTTGCAAAATTGATTGAAAGAAATCAATAATTTCCATCAACTTAAAACAGTATTTTTTTCAAATTCATAGTTGTTTTTATCACATACATAGACGACTTCAGCTCCATCTCTTATTTTTTACTGTAATCTCACATTTGGTTTCATCAAATACATCGTTTTTGACAGAAATATTTTTATAGTAAGCCTAAAACCGTAAAGTCTTTTATTCAAATCTCCCTATGAACTTGTTTCAATTTCCATGTTTTTAAATCAATTGAAATTCAGTTGACTCAAGTTCGGATAGGCCAAGTACGCAGCGTATTTCGGAAGAAAACACGATTTTTATCAGTGCAGGTTACAAGTTAAAGGACATTAACATATTACATTGACATAAGGTCCATAAAATATGAAAATCTGTCAAAAATCAAAATTTAAAATACTGAACTGAAAAAGAAAATTTTTTTTGAAATTTTATGAAATTTTTCAATTCTCTAAGCCGAAACCAAAGGAAGTTAATCGAGTATTTTATTTGGTCTTCAAAAAGTATAAAAAAATTTTTTTTTATCTTCAGGAAGTTTACGGGTTTCGGAATTTCAAGCATTAAGTTGTTGAATAGGGAACAATTTCTAATTAATTAAGATAATGACAGAACGAAATAAGCGACACTACATTTTCTACAACGCACATGATTTATCAAGTTTGGCATAATTAAGCCTTAAATAATTTGGAATAATAGCAGTCGAAAAAATCGATTTCATGACTAGAAAAAGATAGGCAGATGTCCTGAAAACTGCCATTGTCCTGAAATCTGCCATGAAGTGTGAAAGGTCCTGGGTCCTCAAAATGTCCCGAAAACTGCCATTTGAGCTAGGTCCTTAAACCTGCCATTTTAACAAAATAGTAATTATTTCTTCAATAATAAGTGATTAAAAAAAAAAAAGTGTATACATAATTTGCTAAACTGATAACACACAGCTTGCTAGCAAAAAAAAATATGGTCCTGAAACCTGCCGCAACTCATATATATATATATATATATATATATATATATATATATATATATATGAGTAGTTCTCACGAATTTGCGAAAAATGACTTCGTATAATATTAAGAATATAATTTGTAATAATTGACAATTTTATACATTCAATATATAGTACACAAGTAACTTACCTCAGCTGACTATGTGGTCCCCACCTTTCTCGTTTAAATTAAAATAAAGGGGTAATTCACCAATAGAATGAAGTGAGGGAATGATAGTGAGGGAATGATAAAATCAAGCATTATCTACAAAAACTAGTCAAACATTAATCTCAAATTGAATTACGATTCGAGGCAAGATTTCTATCCCTCAAAACATGTGAAACGGCATAATGATTATTAAAAATGAAATAATTACCTTATATTTAGACGGTGTGAGGTGATGAGACATAAAAATGTAACATTGGAATAATTAATAAAAAACTAGTTGACAGCAACACATTTCTTCGCGCCTTGCAACAATGATAGTATGGCTTCATTGACAACGCTGCCAACTGCAAAAAATGTATAAGCGCGGCAACTTACGATCCGATTGAAAAGTACAATCCAGGTTTTAGTAAAATGTGAGGGAATGATTTTTTTTTTTGGGACCCAGATAAAAATTAAATTTTCCAATCATTTCTCACTCGGTGCCTAATGAAAAGTGTATGTACTGTTAAGTGCACTATTTTTAAGATAAGTAATGACCAAAACTAGTGAAATTTATAGAGCACAATAAATTAATGATATAATATTAGTTAAATATTGAGTTTGGGACACGATGAGGGAATGATATTTGAAGTATTCAGTTACCTGCCATTTGATATTGTGAAATTAAAACACCTAAGTAAAGTATGGCACGAGCAGCTTCAGTAGTATAGTTTTCGTGAAAAAATACAAAGTTTACAATACAACGTTAATAATATACAAAACTGAGTATGGACACGATTTTCGCAAATTCGTGAGAACTACTCATATATATATACATATATATATATATATATATATATATATATATATATATATATATATATATATATATTATAAAAGAGGAGGTGTTTGTGCCTATAATACGATTTGAAGTAGAAACTAACTTGATAACTATGAGGGTCTGAAAGATGGGAGTTAAAATAATATGAACTTTGAAAATGGATCTATGATTGATGGTGAATATTCTACATTGTTTTAGGAATTTCAAGAATAATCTAGACATTTCGGGAATAATCTTGAAATCTCAGATCTAACATATAAATCAGTTTTCCAAATTATTCGAAAATTAATTCTAATTAATCTGGAATGCTTCAAAATGAATTTTTTTGATTTAAATTACTTAAGATTAATTTTAATTAGTCAAGAATGGTCTGGATTGTTCTAAAAATTTCGAGACACCTCTAGAATGCTCTAAACCGCACTTAGTTGATTTAAATCACTCAACATTCATTCTAAATAGTCTAGAATGTTCTAGATTGTTGCAAATATTTGGATAATCATTCAGAAAGCTTTAAATTACAATTAGTTGATTCAAATCTTATAAAAATGATTCTAATCGGTCTAGAATGTTTTGCAAGGATCCGAAAATAACATTCTAGAAACTTCAAATATATATATATATATATATATATATATATATATATATATATATATAGGTATGTATTTACATTAATGTAAATGTAAATGCATTAAATTAAATTACATTGAAGTTCAATAAATTAAATTACTCAAAAATGATTTCATTGATGTTGGATGCTTTCGATTGTTTTAAAAGTTTGGAAAACGTGATAAAAGTTGAAATATATATCTTGAAGTCGTAAGTTATACGAAAATAATCGGAGTAGCCCGATCGAAAAATAGTTTAGAACTATCGGAATTAATTTGAGGGGATGTTCGACGTTCAAATATTTTAGAACTTATCAAATCATTGTCGAAATTTCAGAGCAAAAAATTTAACATGTAAATAAAATCACCACCAAAAAAAACCCAGCGAAGCGGGCGTTCACAGCTAGTATATATATATGTAATAAAAAATTTTTATTAAAACTATTATCTGCATAACAATAAAATTTCTCAACATTAAAGTTACTATCAGACATTTAAAATAAAATTTTTGTATTTTAAAACAAAAATTGAATTTGATAATGATCATTATAATTATTATAAGTATTTTCAGTACTTTTTAAAATATTAAGGTAAAAACCTCATCTATATCCGCTCTCTTTTCATTGGAGTGAGATTAAATCACTCAATATAAATTGATAAATAAAATGAAAAATCATATTGTTAGTTTTTTCTAGTTTCAAGTATCAAAATAAAATTTTACTTTGAAAAATAATGTTGATAATGAATTATTATTAATTTTCTAAGCAAGGTTCTTGAGTGTATTCGTAGTCGCTCACTTAAAGTTGTCATGTACCATTACTCGATCAACACATGGCTCTATACTCGCTTAAAGTCAATATCAATTAAATTATGATAAGTTTATTGATTTGGAAAATAATTTATAAATTATGAAACTTTATTTTTACATAATATAAAATTTCATGAATTTCAAAAATATATATAATAAGATATAGTTCTAACCATTCTTAAATAGTCTAACGAATGAACGTTAAAGCGGAAAATGCCCGGCAGAGCATGATTTTGGAAACAGTCACTCAATTTGAATTCATAATCTATTATAAAATAATTTGATACATGATATTTTAACGTATTTGAATTCACAAATAATTATTCATTAATACTAATTTTTCCAGTTGAATTTTTTTTTTTTATAAAAATTATAAAAAACGCATTAAGGTAGTTGTTTCGAGGTAGTCACGTTCAAAAGTATAGCATACCGAATTAAAAGAACAGCATAACTGAAGCGGTTAGTTGAACGCCGCTCATTGGAAACTTTTGTAAAAGTAGAGTCATATGCTCTTACACACATCCAAGTAGTATCAATACGTTTATATACACATACATCCATAATATTCGAGAAGTGATCGTGGCAACGCCGTTCACTGTTACTGTGCATCTTTTTTGTGTTCCGTAATATTTTTATTAATGTATTCGTAAGACATAACCAAATTAACCGTCAAAATAAACTAAGCTATTTATTATTAAATTATTAGAAATGTATGAACGTTTACTTATTATTAATTAATAAATTTTATTATTTTTCTATTTAATTTATAATAAACGCTGAAAAGTTATCAATAAACGAAATCTTTAAGTAAGAGAGCATTTGTATGTCGAACAATTTATTTATTTTTAGAATAAATAAAAAATAAATGTTAAATTATTTTTATTTTGTTTGAAAAAATAAATTTATGAAACGATTGCCTTTCATAAATTTACAAAAATTTAATATTATTGATTAATTTTTTTTGAATAGTAGAATAATTAATTAATTTTATTCATTGGTTAGCTTTTTTTATTATGTGCCTGTTTGTATTTTCCCGCGCCTATTTGGCTATAATATAAGCGCTGTTGCCACATCGCACTACTGTTTTGGTACATCTTTGAAATTTTTAAAAAGTTTCAAGGTTTAATGAATTATATTTCAGAAACGACGTGGTCAATAATTTTCATTTTTTTTTATATGGTTTATAATTTTAGTTTCGATAACATACAAAGTTTTTAGAATGATCCTACATTGCGTTTTGATTTTATTAAAAAAACATTGCCCGTAAATCGCTATTCTCCATAAGAGCCTGTATTAAAATAGCAATATTTTGAAAACGTTTTTCATAAAATTAGGATGGTCAATGTTACTCAGATTAGTCTCATATGATTCGTAGTCAATCAAAGAACAATCAGGTAAATTTTTATAAAAATCCTACATTAAATTAATCCACGCAACAACTACCTTAAACAGTGAAAGTGAGCAACTAATGATACTAAGCGTATATAGGGACTTTTACTTTAATTAGAAAATCAAATAAAATTATATCATATCAAAAAAAGGACAGATTCATGTATATTAATGTTCTTTTGTTTTATTTGAAAGAAAAAGAACAATCGATAATCGATAAAATTTATTAAAACAAAATCTATAAAAATATAGTTTTTATCATCAAAATCATAATAATATATAGTTTAAAACCTTCTTTAAAACACGCAGAATTTTGTGGTGTAAATTTCATGTCAAAATATTCAGTAGTTTTTACGTGATGCGCGTTCAAAAAAAAGGCCTGTCATTTTATAGATATAGATATATATATATATATATATATATATATTGACGTAAATAATCAATAACTATAATATCACACAATAGTAATCCTTTTTTTTCGTGATAATCATTGCTTAAAACATTCAACTATATTAGTTATTTGAATATCACGAACAAATAGAACTCGTTTATAATAATTATCAATAATAATGAATAATGAATCATTGACATAGTTTTTTCATGCATTATTTTCCTTATTGCACGTGCATGAAGTCAAATTGAATACGCTATCTATATTTTTCTCAATTTATCTATAAATTGTCTTATTGAGAAGGTTTGCATGTTTTAGGTTTCCACTATATTTAAATGGTGTAATACCGTACGATGGACGGTGTGGCTCAATAAGTTATAGATCAAATTGAACGGAATATAGTATAGTGTCGGATAGCTCAACTGGTAGAGCACTCGGCGCGATACCGACATGGTCTGGGTTCGATTCCCAGTTTGGGCTATCTATATTTTTCTCAATTTATCTATAAATTGTCTTATTGAGAAGGTTTGCATGTTTTAGGTTTCCACTATATTTAAATGGTATTAATATTTTGGTATTAATAAATATTAAATTTTCCCAATAGAATTAATTAGAATAAAATTTGGTATATAAGTTCTGATAATTCAATTGACGTGGGAGGAGACCAAGTATAAATTTAATTTGGGGAAGACGGAATCCCACTTACGCTGTACCTTACTGTATGATCCATTCCTGTAGTTGTAGATGACCCTCCATAAGCGTAGGCAGCAACGGTGTAGGCCCAAATCTTCGATGATGGAAATCGCAGGAAATGAACAGCAATGGTGTGGTAACACTCACGAATTTTATCGGCACAATTCAAATTTAACTTTAACTTTACTTAATGACCGCGTGTATAAATTTGACTCAAAATGTGGTCAATTAAAACTTTATTCAAATAAATAATTTATAAAACAATTACAGCGGCTATTAATAACGGACAAACAAATTCAAAGATATACGATAAATTAAATAAAATGATCACTGGACTAAATGACTAGATATGACTAGACTTATCGTGAGGCCAGCTCAAGTAAATTAATATGAGCTCTGGGTGTAGGGTAGGAACCTCGCTAAGCGTCATCAGTCCACTACCCTACTGGTCCACTCTGAGTGGTAGCCAGGGCCTAAGTCCAAGAGCCAAGAGCCTAAGAGACTCAAAGACTAAGAGAGTCCTGAGACTGTTTGCTAGCCCTTTTAAAGGAAAAGTCTGAGGGTGGGAAACTACCCCACTATTGTCTCAGTAGAATGCGATCTAGGGGGCCCTCTGGCATGGCCCCGGGTGACTGATGAGTGTTAATTAAGGTATAATTATCCCAATAGATGGCCGTAGGTCAACTAGAGTTTGGCGCTCGATTTTCAAGTCGAAACGCACTGTTACATACCATTCTTGACTAGTATAGGTATTAGATTATTTCTTGCAGTTGTAAAAGCACTATCCAAACTTGAACCTGAAAAGATGAATATTATTATTGTAAGGTAGAATTGAAGTGTAAATTTTAGGAATTAAATAGATAATTTTACCTTATGAAATGGAATTTACATTATCAACAGTGAAATCATCATCGAAATCTGACCAATTCACAGCCAAATCGGGATCATCAATGCTAGTGTCATTAGTCACCTGTGCACTCACTGAAAAGTTTTCTTGAAGGTTGGTTTGAGGTTCATTGGTTACTCTTTCCACTGTTAGTGGCTCTTTTGGCAAGTCTGTTCAAGGTTTGTTAGTATTTTGATGTATACTTATTGATGGTTTGTTCATTGATACGGCTCTGGGTAATGCTGTACTCGTTGATGCTGTACTCATAAATGGTCTTGTTAGATTACTTTGTTGTGATTGTTTAATGATGCCATAAATCATTTGTCAGTTGTGTATCGAGTTTTCAACAGAACCTTGTGCTGTAGCATCAGATCGCCATCTACCCAGTTGTTTAATCATCTGCATATTTGCACCTGAGTCGGAAAGAAGTGTAGCTGATGTTCTCCGGAAACAATGATCAGTAAATCTTTGTGGATTGGCAACTGCAGAAAAGGTGGGATGTTTTCTAGAACCCCACCGATTTTATATCTACCAATGTTCTGTCGATAGCACTTTCCCACCGAAAATCGAATAAAAAATTTTTCTGAGAATTTGTCTAGTGGTCTTAGAGAGATGTATTTTTTTACTGACTTATAAAACATGCTTCCCATGACGAATTGACCAGGATAATCATTTTTATTATCAGTGATAGATACTAAATATTTATCTTCTAAATCTTCCACGTCTTTCAAAAACATTTCTAAGATTTCACTGCACCTCATACAGCCAAAAATTCCAACGATGAGTATGACCTGAAAATTTTAATAAATTGTATCAAATTTCAGTGACAAAAAAAGTATCATCATAATAAAATAAAATTGTAAATAATTATTACCTTCACAGGTAAATAAATATTATCTGGAGCATCGTTCATAAATTGAATTCATTGTGGCCATCTTAGTACGGAAGCTTTCCTAGGTCTGTAACCTTTAGCATTATTTTTTATCAAACTTGTCAAATTTAAAAAATGACTAATGTTAATGTCGTCATTTACGCTCAAAGTCTTCTTTAGCATACTCCATACACTCCATAAAGTTGGCGGTTTGAGTTTTGCTTTTAGGCCTTCAAAGTAAACAATTAGATTGTTTTCTTCGGACCTTGATAAAGATTTTTCATTTTCTTCCCATCATGTTTTGTAGGTGTTGTAAACCAGTAAATACCGATCGACAGTTTTTTTTGCAATTGTTTTAGTGTGTACAATCTCGTGAGCTTCTTCATTAAAATTCTTAAAAACCTCCTCCCCGTCTAAAGAACTATCAGATGATGAATCATCCATATCAATATTATCAGCAGTCAGTCAGATCAAACTTGATTTATAAATTTTTTGAACTAAAACACAGTTGACTGTTAACACTTTTATAACCACAAAAACAAAAATGATTAAAATTGATTTAATTAATCTATTATTTTACACCACACAATTTTGGCGATACTTTAGATGCTTCCAATTATAAGAATTTTTTTTCGTGTAATGGAATTGGCCTAAAGTTATGTTTGAATTAATAATTGATAAATTATTTAAATGATAGTTTACAATCCATTCTATTTGAAAGTATTCGAAAGAGTGTTGAAATGATTGAGTGTGAATAAAATACACAGAAAAAAAATTTTTGTGAGCAGCTTAAGATGTTTTCCTGATCGGCACTATAGTCGTTAAACTATTTGTAGGATAAGATATTGGGCTTCATACAATGTAAAAAATTTGATGGATTCGTGTAGTGTAAAATGCCTCGGTGTAAAAATTTTGGTGTGAAAATTACACCGAATCCCGTATAAAATTTAGGTGGTGTGAATTTTTATTTTTTATGCCGCCAAACGTGTAAATGTATGAATGTAGGGGAGGTGTAAGGGAGGGGGGGGAGCAAATGGGCTCCCTAAAATTTTGGATGACTTAAAATATTTTGGGGCAAAATGGGCTCCCCACAATTTTTAACATGGAAAGTGTTTGGGACGTGGGGAGAGGTAAAATAGGACACTGAGGCAAAATGGGCCACTGAGGAAAAATGGCCCCCCCTCAAAATTTTAACATGAAAAGTGCTGGGAGGGGAGGGGGGGGGGGTAAATGGGCTGCCTAGACTTTGATAACCTATGAATATCTTTTAGCCAAACGGGTTGCTAAAATTTTTTTAACATAAATGATTAAAGAATTATGATAAGGGGTTTATTGAAGGGGGTTTCATTTGAAACATTATACGTTTTGGCGTGAAAGTTTAATTTTTGTAAATTAATCGAATAGTAATTGAACAGAAAACTCTAAATTAAGTTATTGTAAGGTCTAAATCTTGACTATCAACTCTTTTTTATACTAAATACAGTAGACTCTAGTTATAAGTTACGTCGGACGCTCTACTCACTCTCACGTCAATTTCTTCTTTTCCTGTAAGTAAGAGTATAGACAGAAATAAAACTTATAATCAGCGTGTACTGTACATAGCAAAAAGTTTCAAAATATAAAACAAGCGAGAAACATACAGTGAGTTTCATTGGGTGCCCGTTCTACCCAACTTTTCAGGATTTTTTAATTTTCATAGACACAGCAAATTAACATTAAATTTCAGCAAAAGGAAAAAAAGTGAAACAAGCTGAAAAACTCACATTATACAAATTTTTTGAGGGGGGCCCATTTTGCCCCCAAATATTTTGAGGCATCCAAAATTTTGGGGGGACCATTTTACCTCAGGAGCCCATTTTGTCTCAGTTGCCCTTTTTGCCTCAGCGTCCCGTTTTGCCTCTTCCTCCACCCAAACACTTTTCATTTTCAAAATTTTAGGGGGCCCATTTTTCCCCTCCCCCTTCCCTTATATATATATGTATGTATATATAATCACTTATGATATTAATATACTTATTAACTAAGGGTCATAATTAAGTAACTAAAAATACACCGAATGACACGGAACGTTGTAAAAAAGGTAGATTACGGCGTCTTAAAATTACGCGGAGGGAAAATTTACACCGAAATTAGTTACAGTGTATGATCATGAAGTACGCCCAAGACGTTTGCACTTGAAATCTGCAATAAAAGAAGAGTATTTTGGAGACAACTTTTTCACCAGCTGAGCTCAGAAATATGTCTACTGTTTACATGTCCTGTAAATGATTGTCTCCGGGGTTAGTCTAGTGATATAGTATTTTTTTAAACATAGTTTGAAGCTTTATCATTTATTATAATCATAACATATATATATATATATATATATATATATATATATATATATATATATATATAAAGAGAGAGAGAGAGAGTAACTCGCGGCGCAAAGTTCCATTCACGCATACACCAGACTCGCAAACAGATTGCTAGGTTGAGTCGAATATATTGAAATAATCTCGGTAAATACGACAAGTTCGGTTATGAAATTTACCGAAGGGCTTGTGACGAACGTTGGCAGCCTTCTCCCACTCTTTCTCTCTCACTCATCCTCTCATCTCATGCTTCTCACTGTCGCTACTCCCCACCAATACTTCTTGTCCTCCCCGCGGTAAATTTCGTCTCGCCAAGCTGCTTCAAGTGATATTTGCTCAAAATCGGTTCAATAGCAACTTGGGTACTAGAATCTATTCGTATCTTATACATTTCACTATCAAACTATTCTATAAACTATCTCTTACAGTAAGTCTTCTCTAGTTACCGCAAACCAATGCTCACGTTCAACTTGCATCACGTTATTGGTTGGGAGATAGTTTTGTTTACTGATAACCAGCTATCCGCAATTCGAGCTATTACGCTTTGAAATATACATCTATGTATTATATTTACTTGAAAAAAAGAAATAAATAAAAAAAATTATACCTTTTATACAAATTACATTTATTATATTTTTACGCAATTACAAGTAGCGTGTTAAAATAAAATAATATATACATAACTTGACAGCTATATGTTTGTTATGCAACATACGCATTATAAAATATTGTACAGAAAGGATTGATTTCTTTTTGATACCTTTGAAAATTTAAACTGGTTTATCTGTTATGTATACATAATATACATGTTATAAATTTAAGTCACAGTAGACAATTGAAAAGTGAATACGTTTTGGGTACATGGATTTTAAAATGATGTGTAGGTACAAATGGAAACATATATATTTTTTATACATGTATATAACATAGTAGGACAATTAAACGTTAAACTACCCCTCAAGGGCATCCTGCACCCTTAATGCGTTCTTTATGGCGATTTAATGCTCCTAATATTGCATAGCGACCCTTGTTTATACCAGTTCAGCGCTTCCCATTTTCGTTTCGTCTGTTTATCTTCCTACATCATTTTTACTTTACGCTTATTCTTTCGTTAAACCTCTCAAGTATTTTATTATATTTCAATATATATTTATTGTCGTTATACGATTGAATAACTAAATTAAAATTAAAAAATCAAAACTTGATAAAATATTTCTTAAAATGATATAAATAAAATATATATCGAGATGAGTGATTGAAAGTCATTGCAGTATGTCATAATGACAATTTAGCCTGAGAACCCCTGGAAACTGGAAGGGGTGCATGGGAAAAGTTGGTGGTGTGTTTGCTCTGGAGATCTACCAGTCGAATAATGTAATGCCGACAGCTCTATTCAGCCGTTTCTAATATATCTGTCACCGTATTGGAGGCGTTGTTTGGTCAAGCCTGAGGCTTGATACTTGATTAAATTACTAAATTGTTAATTAACTTGGTTTTATTTAATTTATATTTCTGAGGATATATTTAGATAGTTATACATACATTTCAACTTTATTATTGCTATTATTATAGTTTTTATTTCAGGTGATTACAAGCAACTTATAAAATTTTTTTAGTTATTGAAGAGCAAGACTGATTCGCGGCAATGATTAATCGTCGTGATCGACTTCCTAAAAATGTAACAATTCAAAAATAGTGTAAGCATTGTTTGAAAACAATAAAGTAGTGTTTTAAAACAAAATCGGTCTATTGGTTGACTCTGCGGACCAGCCCCAAAACTTTTCGCTGAAACTTCTCGTTGAGCTCGAAAATATTGTTGTGAATACATTTTCAAGCTCTTCGAGCTCAAAAATATTTTTGTCTGCCGTTGTTTAAAAAAAAAAAACGTTTTTTACGATTTTTTCTCCGACGATATCTCTCAAACGAATTGACTGATTGAGGTGGTTGAGGTGGCAATTGACGCATTTTATTGAATTCTAGAGCTGATCAGATTTAGAAATTGATTTATCTAGTCGTTTTTGAGAAATTCCAAAAAAAGAATGTTGTTTTTAATTCTTTCGCTCACGGTTTCTCTTGAACGAATGAACCGATTTTGATAGTTGGGGTAGCATTCGACGCAGCTTATAAAGTTTTACAGCTGATTTTAGATTTAATTCACTCTGCACATTAAAAGTTATACAGAAAAAACATTTTTGGCAATTTTTTTAACTTCCCGCTGAGAAAATCGATGATTTTCAAAAATTTCGGGAAGTTATTGTTTTCAGCCCGATTTTCGAAAATCGAGTTTTCATCAAATGTCGACGTTTTGAGGTCCTAGGAATCTATTCTGACTATTTTCAGAATGATGTCCGAGTATCTGTATGTATGTATGTGTGTGTGTGTGTGTGTGAGTGTGTGTGTGTGTGTGTGTGTGTGTATGTATGTGTGTGAATGGTCTATAACTTTTTAACTAATGAATCGATTTGGATGTTTAAGGCGGCGATTGAAAGAGCTTGTTGGCCGTCAACTTTCCTGGAAACTTCAGATCGTTTGATCAAGTAGACTCGAAAATATTGGCGAATTACGAAAAAAAAAAAATTTTTTTTTTTTAGTTTTTTATTGATTTCTCAGAACCGAGTCTAACAATCGACTTTAAAATCTAATCAGCTCTCGGGCTTAATAAGACGCATCGATTTCGCCCTTAGCCATCTCAATCGGATAATTCGTTCTAGAGTTATCGTGGGAAATATAAATGGTAAAAAATGGTTTATTGCGAATATATTTGAAACAACTGAACTAAACAATTCCAAAATCTGGTCAGCTCTAGAGTTTATTAAAACGCGTCGATTGCCACCTCAACCATCAAAATTGGGTCATTTGTCTAAGAATTATTGCGGGAGATAGAAATGATAAAAAACGTTTTTTTCGAAAACAACGGCATTCAAAAGTATTTTCGAGCTCGAATAGCTCGAAACTGTATTCCTGACAATATTTTCGAGTTCAAGGAGCTTGAAATGAGCGAGAAGTTTTGGGGCTGGCCCGCAGGGTCAACTGATAGACCGATTTTTTCAAATAGGTACACTTGAGCCCTCAAAAGTCTAAAAAGGGTCTAAATCTGGCTAGATCTAGCTAAAAGTCAGCTAGATTTGACTACTTTTTTCAAATAGGTACACTGAAGCTCGAAGAGCTTGAAAGTGTATCTACAACAATTTTTCGAGCTCTTGGAGCTCGAAATAGGCGGGAAGTTTTTGGGCTGGCCCGCAGGGTCAACCGACAGACCGATTTTTTTTTTTAATATCTCCGGACCCAACCTTCCAATCAAGCTCAATTTTTCACAACTTTTTGATATTAACAAACCGCGTCAAATAACAACTTGATAATCAAAATCGGTTCATGCGTTCAAAAGTTACAGATATTGATATACATACGTACGTACGTACACACACTCATACATACACTCGGACATCATTTTGAAATCAGTCAGAATAGCTTCCTAGAACCTTATAACGTCAAGATCTGATAGAAATTTGATTTTCGAAAATCAGACTGAAGCCAATAACTTACCGAATTTTGAAAATTTTTAATTTTCTTAGCGGGAAATTAAAAAAATATAATGTTATTGTGGTTATTACTATTATCGATAATAAAATACAAAATATCATTATAAATAAGTTTTTCAATTGGTGAGGCGAGATAAATTATGTGGATTGATGTATATTTATAAGACATTGCTTGTGAAAGCGTGATGCATCTCTTCAGCGGAAGGATCATATCGTTGTCCTCTTCTTATTCTTATTCTTCTTTTATTTTTCTTTTTTTTTTTTTGGTTTTTCTCTTCTTTCTCAACACTCTTGGCGCGTCGGTAAACTTCAAGCGTCTTTGCTGCGATTTTTCTCAAGAGGGTCTCATTTCTTTTTAAGCCGTTGACAATGCCGCAAATGAACCGAATTTGCGAAACTCTGAATTCTACTGATGGTCGAATGAGCTGCAGCCTTTCAACAACTGATGCAGTGGCACCACATGGTCGCCTTAGGCGTTAGAACTAACACTATTCAATGTGTCAAGAGAAAAAGATTCCACTTATCGTCTTTCTCATAATACCTATTTGCTTGCGATGCTGATTCGACAGATTCTACTGGCGCTGCTCTGCTATTGTAGACATCTCTCAAAACAATCGGGACTATTTCATCAAGAGTTCATTAAGAATGTACACCAGAAAATTTGATTTATTTGTTATGTATATGTATATATATATCAGTAGGGGAGAGTGGGGTCAATTAAACCAAGGGGCAATTGAACCAGTAAGCTTAAAAAATCGAAAAAAATATAAAAATGAATCGCCCTCTTGGAATTATATTTTAATACACTAAACCTTAGTCTGATCAAAATTTCGAACCAATATGGTGATTTAATTTTAAAAAATTCAAGTTTTTGTGTTTTTAGGTATCTAAACCTTGATTTCAGCTCTTGGTAAATTGTTTAATAATTTTTTAAATTTCAAATGAAATCTTAAAATTTTTTTTGTAATACTTTCTTACATATATTAGTCATAAATTTCTAGCTTTACTTCTAGTAAAATAGTTCTTGAATATTTTTTTTTAAACTAATTATTTACATAAAATCATATGGGGTCAATTGAACCAGTACTCTCGGGGACGGTTGAACCACACGAATCACACTGTGAGCATCAGACATGCGCGCGCATCTTGACAGAATGTGAAAACAAGCTAAACTAACCAAGAAAAAAAATAATTATATTGACAGAAGTTTTAAAAGTGATTGTTATAACATATAATGTTATATAAAATAATAAATATTATGAGAAGTGTTGTAATTTTAGTTTTAAGCTGTATTGAATAGTAAAATATTCATTAAAGTCATTCATTTGTGGTTCTAATACTCATGGTTCAATTGTCCCCGACTAGTGGTTCAATTGCCCCCGCAAAGGGGACGATTGAACCATTTGATGCAGTTGTACAATTTCGTATTTATTGAAAATTTTCATCATTCGTTAAGTTATGTGCTTGTGAGAAATGATAGTCTGTATAATAAGTTATAATTTTGTGAAAAAAAAGTTATCATTTTGCTTTTATTCATATAAAAAAAAAAGAGCCATCCGGCCTTACCCGGAATGGAAAGGTAGATTTCTTATAGATGTGAATACAATAAAGCTATAATAGTGTAATTAATACTTTTTTTGTAAGCTTAAAAATGAATTTTAAGAAAATGAGTTATGCCTTATTATTTAGAAGTTATTAGATGATTAAGCTGCAAAAATAAGCTTTTTGTATTTTTGTGAAATTTTTGATATCATCAAATTGTTAGAAAAGATGTTTCAAAAAATCCAGTATTGCAGTGAAAATTAAAGCTAATCGTTCAAATTTTAAGATACTTTTTACAGAATTGAGTTATCATTTTCGGTTCAAAAGTTATTTAAGGATAAGGCCAGAAAATTCATTTTTATGAAAATCAAAACAAATTTCAAACACCCACAACTTCCAAACTAATCGACCGATTGGGCTCATCTTCGAACTTGATCACGGTAATCGTCCAATAAATAAGTGTATAAAATTTCATTAAGATCCGTTAAGAATAGCGGGTGCTATCGTGATGACAAGGCGCGTTATATTGTATATATATATATACATATATATATATATATATATATATATATATATATACATACATACATACATATATAAATTTTTGAGCGGATGGTATGTTTCGACTTTACGAAGTAAAATAAGATATATGGTAGCAAAATTTTTTGATAATTCGATCATGAGGGTCTCTGCAATAGGCCGATTTCTAAAGAAATCTACCTAAAAATGTCAAAGTATTTTTGGTTCAATTGACCCCACTCTCCCCTACAAAACCCATAATTGTTTTTTACGGCAATTACAAGTGTAAGCTACTCTTTCCTGAATACCGAGCCTTTTGTTCGGTAGGCATCTTAAGGCCTATAGCCTCTGATGTCAGGAGCTACTACCAGCCCGTGACAAGGTTCACCCCCACTAGAGAAGGGCAAGTTGGACATCGAGGCGCCCGAAGACGGAGCATTCCAACGAGGCCCTCCGAGAGGCCCCAACGTGACGTCATCTAACTGTTCTCACCCTTACCCTTATTATATTACTTATTATCAACTGTCCATATTATACGATTAGTTATCGGGTTTAATAATGTTTAATTTAGGGATGTGCTAATACTCGAAACTTTGAATTATTTGAGGAGAATCGAATCGAACAATTCGATTCGAGATTCGCCTCAAATATTCAAGATGTTCGAAAAGTTCAAAAGGTTCGAATAGTTCAAAAAATTCGAATAGCTCGAAAGAACTCCCTATAAATATATAGAGTAAAACATTTTTTTTATTTTCCGTCAAGTTATGACCTCTATAATGTTTTTATCATATTTTAGGCCAATATGTGGGGTAAGATGGGCCACTTAAAAAAATTGTAACGAAAAAATTAACTAAACGGAAAATAAAAAAAATAATTTTTTCGTAGCAATTTCTTTTTTAACAGTACATTTTACCCCACATATTAGTCTAAAATATGATAAAAACATTAGAGGTCATAACTTGACGGAAAATGAAAAAAAAAAAATTTTACCTGAGCTTTGAAGGGGGCCCTCGTGCCCCAGGTTCCCCTAATAGTTTTTTTTTATTAATACAGCTATAAATACTAAATTTCTCAGATGCCATAATATTATTTACCGAAGATTCGAAAAAATTTCGAACTATTCGAATCTTTCAAACTATTCCATATTCGACTTGAATATCGAATCGAATCAAACTATTCGACTTGATTCGATTCGAATAAGATTCGTACAGCCCTAAGTTTAATTGTTAAATATAATAGTTGGTTTTATCTACTAGCAAGTGAAATATATTGAAGTGTCCTTCTTACACAAGTAACCAAGTATTTCATGTTATAAATTTAATATCTCAAAATTATTAATTATAGGAATAATAATGTCAATGTAACACACGTCTAGCATTGAATTCAACTCAATGACTATTTTAAAGTTACATTGTTTCAGTGCTAAGAATGAAAAGTTGACTTACGTAATTAAGATATTAATTCAACATTAATTAATTCTTAAAGTGTTATCGTAGGAATTCTATAAATTGTACTTTCTTAAAGTAATAATAATAATAATAATAATAATAATAAGAATAATAATAATAATAATAAGAATAATAATAATAATAATAATAATAATAATAATAATAATAATAATAATAATAATAATAATAATAATAATAATAATAATAATAATAATACTAATAATAATAATAATAATAATAATAATAATAATAATAATAATAATAATAATAATAATAATAATAATAATAATAATAATAATAATAATAATAAATTGAGCAACATATATAAAGATATAATTAGAGAAAATTTTATTACAATTTAGTCTATTTGTTGTGGGAAAATTGAATGAAGTTATGTTTTGTGAGATCAAATACGTCGAGTGGTAGAGACGATGAGAGAATTGCTGGACGATGTTTGCCGGTTTAATGAGTTTCATAACGGGCCAATGAAATTTTCCCAACAAAACGAAAGTTCATTACGAGTCGCGAATGGGGCATCAAGGCGACCACAAAACGCTTGGCCATCTGTGAGTTTTGTATGCAATAATCATTTTATAAATGATGAAAAAGATTGAAAAATTATTTTATTCCCTCTTTTAGTGTTATGTTCATGTAATTTATGTCTCTATGTATGTAAACATGTCTGCATATATATACTTTAGGGAAGCATATCACAAAGCAATCCTGATCATTTTGACAGAATCAATAACAAAATGTGATTTTCTATTTCAGAATTAATTAACGCTTGAATATCTAATTAGTATTTAATAATAAAAAAATAATAAATAAATAAAATACATATACAATTGATACAATACAGAGTGTAAATTTGAATAAAAGAATTATGTACTTATGATATAATTTAAATACCATATGATTTTAGTAAATGAAAATTAGATGTGACAAAGTATGTGAAACGTGGAGAAATAAAACGTGATGGCCGCGTGACGAGAAATAATGTTTTTGTTTTTCATTGAAACGAGAGTTAAAAATTGTGAGTATACAAAATATTCAGAACTAACGGGTTTCGACGCCATGCCTGAATACGTTGTTTGTTTTTATCGTTAAATTAATCTATCGACAATTTGACGTTGGGTGAAAAATGCGTTGCCATTTTTGCACTCGCGGATTACGCGTACTCCCTTCATGTCTCTCCTCTCTATAGTATTTTTGATGTACTCTTCTATATATACATATATAGTATATACCCTCTCACTCGTTGAACCCCGGCTAAAGCTATTAAAATTCATAACGCCGGACATACACTGACGGGTTAAAACGTAGAGTACGAGGGGCTCAAATGAAGTAACTAAATTTGCGGACTCGTGTGCGCCTACTCAAAAACAAGGGACTCGGTCTTCGGCCCGCAGGCTGGATTTTGAATATGCATTGCTTCCTGGTATATGTATACAAGCGGTCGGTATGTGAGTATATACTCATACAATGGTTCATGAAATGACGTCGTCAAAACTCGCGCCCTTTCAATTATATATGACTCATAAAACGACTAGAGTATAAGTAACTTATCATAAGTAACATGGTGTAATCTTTTCTATTGGATCCTTTACTATAGTCACTATTATAATTTCGAAATGAATAAAGTATTATACACCTGAAATCTTTTACATATTTTATAATAATTTTCATACATAGTTTACATTCATACATTTTTCCTTAGCGTTTAGAATCATCGTTATAAGTGAATATCTTTATTTTTGTTAAAATAAACTATATATAATACAAAAATATTACAGTTTGTATATCTCTGTTTTATAACAATTTAAAGTTAATATTTAATAGTATTGTGACTAATTGTATTGCTATTTGTCGGGGGAAATCCTTCGTTACTATTTAATTATTTCCATTAGTTAAATAATCAAATAATTGTGTATGATGTAATGAGAAACAAATTTATTTGAGAAATAGATTTTGAGTACTTATTTTACTGCAACCAATATGTGAGTATAATAAAAATACATTTAGAGAAAATAAAAAAAAAATTCGATTTTTGTTTGTATCACAGTAAATAATAAATAAATTGTGTTTTCATTTGTTAATTACTTGCAATTTAAAATTTTCTTCGAATTATTCAAGTATTTTTTTAATTTCAAGTAATTTTTTTATAAAATTATTAAGTTATAAAATAAAAAGTTATTATTGATTTCGATTTAAATTAAATAAAAATTCTTTTACCCTCTAAGCAAACTTCTAGGTAGATTTGTTGCCGGCAGTGTCCACAGGGGTTGTATTGTGAGTTTCAGCATACAACGTTCTATGGCAGCACTTACCCTTTACAATAAAAAGAAGCTTACTCTCAGCCAAATGTTCGGTAAAATATCGATAGACTTTCATTTTTCTTCATAAATTTATTTCTTTTGATGATAAATAGGTCTACTTGTGCTATAATAGTATAATGAAAGAGAAGAAAAAAAACTTATATCTATTAATTTATAATTATACAGAATTTAAGAAATATATTTAATTATTATATATAATTAAATTGTCCCAACTATTTGTAATTGTATTTTAATTGTTCCAGCTAATTAGTTTATACAGTAATTGCCGAAATTTTTAATCAATTCTTTGATGCTAAATTTCAGTATTTGAATAGTTCAATTATTGAGCTAATTACATCTGTCTATTGGGGTTTATTAAAAATAATTAAATGTAATTACCTGATGATAAATTGAATACGTTATACATTTTAATATAGTTTTTATCAATTCTTCTCATTGTTAAAATAAATTTAAGCATTTTTTAGAGAATTTTATCAGTATTGATTTATTATTTTTTTTTTTTTTTATAAAAAAGAATTTGATATATTTATAAAGGTAAGTTTATATGCAGTAAATGTGTTAAAATTTTCTAATTTACCGCGCCACGATATCGTACCCGACAGCGCACTGTTATAATTACGGAGTAGCAATCAATTAGTATACCAATCATGCGTTGATTAAGAGGTCGATCGAAACGTAATGGGGCTGTAGGTGGTCAGTGATAATTAACGTTCGCGGAAACCGAATGCGTACTGCATAAAATCAAATACAGGCCACTCCGGTTCAGGAAGTGAAACATTCAATGCGTTGTCTCGCTTTTGTTCCTCCTCTTGCCCTCAATCATTGTTACCTATATTATTTCTATTTCGTATCTCTACTCCATTTGCCCTCCAGTTTCACTAAATTTTTAACAAACCAATCGAAATTTAAGGTACTTATTTTTCAGCATTTGATTGATTGTCAAAATAGTAATAATAAAATAATTGATTTATATTTCATTACTTATACACTAATGGAAAAAATTAAAGGATCAAAAAAAAATTCCAAATTTTTGGGTGATTTTCAACAGGCCGTAACTTCGAGAGAAATGGTCGTACAAGGAAAAAAAAAAAAGGAAATTGTAGCTCCAAATGTCTACTTTTTGGATTAGAACTTCAAAATTTTTTTGCGTCAGCGGTTTTTGAGTAATCTTAGAAAAACCAGCGACAAAAAAATTTTCAAATTTTTTTTACTTTTTTTTTTTGGTCTACGAACGTGGGAAAATTTTTTTTTGCTTAACCACTATAAGTATCGGATACCTTCATTATTCAGCTTTAATTTCATTTTTTATAGACCTTGATACGTCCATTTGTCGCCGAGATATCGGTCTTCAAATGAAAAAGGATCCTTTTGTCTTTGATTATCGATATCTCAGCAACCAATGATCGCACAGAAAGTTAATGGTGGGTTTCAAAAACTTAAATAAATTCCCTTGAACGATTAGTCATTTTTTTTTCGAATAAAAAATTTTTTCCTGTCGTCACATTAATTTGAAAATGCAACAAAAAAAGGGCTTTTGGTGGTTTTTTGGAAAATCAAGCGCTGGATCGAAAATATTGTGGAAATCAATAATGTTGAGTGTGCAATTTACAGTTCAATATGCCCACAAATACACCACAAAGGGCCAGATTGATCCAACCAGCCGTTTTTTTGTTTCAATCGATCAAATTTTTAAAAAAATTAAAGGATCACTTTTTTTGCTCCGAAAAGCTCATAATCTTTAACAAAATGAAAAAACAAATTTCTCCGAGCTTATTTCACATTTTCATTCCAAACAGTGCTTAAATTTCCAAAAAATAAAAAAATTTAAAAAAAAACAAAAATTTTTTCAAAAAAAAATTTTTTTGAAAATTTTTTTTTTAACAACTTTAAGAAATTTAAGAGACCACGGAATGCAGCGAAGAAAACGTGTTTAAAATGATTGCGCGTTGGTCTCTTAAATTTCTTAAAGTTGTTAAAAAAAAAAATTTTCAAAAAAATTTTTTTTTTGAAAAAATTTTTGTTTTTTTTAAAATTTTTTTATTTTTTGGAAATTTAAGCACTGTTTGGAATGAAAATGTGAAATAAGCTCGGAGAAATTTGTTTTTTCATTTTGTTAAAGATTATGAGCTTTTCAGAGCAAAAAAAGTGATCCTTTAATTTTTTTAAAAATTTGATCGATTGAAACAAAAAAACGGCTGGTTGGATCAATCTGGCCCTTTGTGGTGTTTTTGTGGGCATATTGAACTGTAAATTGCACACTCAACATTATTGATTTCCACAATATTTTCGATCCAGCGCTTGATTTTCCAAAAAACCACCAAAAGCCCTTTTTTTGTTGCATTTTCAAATTAATGTGACGACAGGAAAAAATTTTTTTCGAAAAAAATGACTAATCGTTCAAGGGAATTTATTTAAGTTTTTGAAACCCACCATTAACTTTCTGTGCGATCATTGGTTGCTGAGATATCGATAATCAAAGACAAAAGGATCCTTTTTCATTCGAAGACCGATATCTCGGCGACAAATGGACGTATCAAGGTCTATAAAAAATGAAATTAAAGCTGAATAATGAAGGTATCCGATACTTATTGTGGTTAAGCAAAAAAAAATTTTCCCACGCCCGTAGACCAAAAAAAAAAGTAAAAAAAATTTGAAAATTTTTTTGTCGCTGGTTTTTCTAAGATTACTCAAAAACCGCTGACGCAAAAAAATTTTGAAGTTCTAATCCAAAAAGTAGACATTTGGAGCTACAATTTCCTTTTTTTTTTTCCTTGTACGACCATTTCTCTCGAAGTTACGGCCTGTTGAAAATCACCCAAAAATTTGGAATTTTTTTTTGATCCTTTAATTTTTTCCATTAGTGTATATATGAACTTTTTTTTTTTAATTATCATATTTTTATTTTGTATTATTTTTTTGATGACTTAGTGATTTAATTTTAATTCGCGGGGAATTAATTGCGAAATTGAAAAAAAATTCAGAGAAAAATAAATTTTGTTGATTCAGTACATAATCAATCTACATGATGTAAAGTATTACTGATATAAAAGCGTATTAATGGTCAACTTTTAACTGCTGTTTTATTTTTAATTATTCAAAAGAACGGCTTTGAAATGCAAATTATTCATTTGGTACGTATACTATGAAAAAGCATGCAATTAACGGCAAAAACACAGACGTGGCGTATTTGTTCGATACTCATATATATATATAAGTGTATATATTTTTTTCCTGATGGATGGTATATAGTATTATACGTCATACGTTTTGGAACAATTTTTTTTTATTATTTCTGAACAATAGCGATGGCAATTATAGTCGATAAAATTAATTCTGGATTTTGCAAATTCGTTTGTATGTAGTTGACTTATTTTAATAATATTACTTCAATTCATTCCTACAGAGTATAGTACATAAAAACAAATTGAATAACATTTTTACACTATACACGGAAAAAAATTAAGGAAACGGTTCCCATAATTCTGTGAAATTTTTTCCTGTACTATCATAGAAACTATGACCGTAAGTTACCCATACAAAGTCGCCGAACTTCGAAATTTTCTCATAGATCGGCCGATGCCTGGTTTGCAATGATTGGCCAATAAACGGCAAACTATACTGGCCCGTGCATGGTAAATCATTCGCCGCCATCTTTTTACTTATAAAAACGGCGCACAAGTAATCGCCATTTGTTCACCAACGGTTTGATCGAGTGATCTTGATACCAGGCCTTGGCCGACGATTGATTGCCACGATTGGCCAATGCTTGTGACTGCCATGCTTGGCATACTGTTATCATCCGGTATTTTGCCGATCTTCGGCTGATGCTTGAAAATTGGCAGCCATTCACGACCCAGTAATGGACTGGCGATTCTCTTTCTTTGTATGGATATGGGAGCAGTTTCTATAATTATAGGAGTGTTTCCAATAATTATAGGAATAGTTCCTATAGTTATGGTAATGATACCAATAAGACTATAGGAACGGAAATAACAGAAATAATTTATCGGAATACTTCCTATAATATTATGGGAATCATTCCAATAATTTATAGCAATGAACTCTATATATTATAGGAATTATTCCCATAATGGTATAGGAACTATTCCAATTTCATTATGGGATGCATTCCTATAGTAGTATGGAAACTATTCTCATAGTATTGTAGGACTGCATCCCATAATGAAATTGGAATAGTTCCTATACCATTATAGGAATCATTCCCCTAATATAATGGGAATAGTTCCCATACTATTATAGAAACCATTCCTCTAATGCTATGGAAATGGTTCCCATACTATCAGGAAAGTATTAATTTAAAGAAAAGTGTGTAAATCTCTTCTACGATACACAGAAATATCCCGGGAAAAAAAATTTAGATCTGTTCTGATCAAATTAGATCAACTCAGATCAAATTTGATCATAATTTCTACTGAACCCAGACCAGAGTAGATCTGATTTGATCTGTTCAGATCAAACTAGATTTGATCAGATATGACATTTTTCTGTGGGGAAAAATAGTCCGGATCTATCCTGATCAAATCTAATCAAGTCAGATCAACCTAGATCAAGTTAGATCAACTTAGATCTAGTCAGATCAAAATAAATCAACATTGATTAATCGATCAGCTTATGAAGTAAATATAAATAGATCTAATTGGACCTGTACGGATCAAACCAGATCTGAGCTGATATAACTTTTTCTCGGAAAAAAAAGTTCAGATCTGCTCTGATCAGATTACATCTGTACAGATTATAAAGAAATGTTTCTTCACATTATATTATAATTATAAGATTAACTCGCTGATTTTCGATACATTTACCTAAATGTTGATAATTGTAAAAAGTCCATCGTAATTAAAATAAATACATTTCTTGTTTATTCAGCTAATAATTATTTTATTATAGAAAATATAAACATGATAATAATCTACTATCGATATTATCTGATATTCATATAGGTACTTGATATAAATCGTTAGATGACTTTCTTGGATAAATAAGAATAAAATACTTTTACAAGGAAAGAAAATTATAGGGAGTATTCCTATGTATTATAGGAATGGTTCCTATAATAGTATAGGAACCATTCCCATAAATTACCGGAACCATTCCTATATTATTATAGGAATGGTTCCTATAATATTATAATAACTATTCCTATAATATTATAGGAACTATTCCTATAATAGTATAGGAACCATTTCTATATTATTATGAAAATGGGAATAGTTCCTATAATTATAGGAACTATTCCCATTATGGTATAGGTAATCTATTCTGATCAAAGTAGATCTAATTTAATCTAAACAGATCTGGTCAAAATGCAGATCTGTTCAGATCTGAAACATCAGATCTTATTTAATCTGAATAGATCTAAATTTTTTCCCGGGATTATTAAATATAAAATCAAAAATTCAAAATTGAAAAAAAAATTCGTGTTTGACAAGAACATTCGAAATTTTTGTCAGCACAGAAAATTCAAGAAAATTGAATTTTGGAAACAAAAATTTAAATTTTGATAAAATCTCAAATTTTGAAAAAATTCTACACTATTTTGCAAAAAAAAAATGTTATGATATTATAGGGATGGTTCCCATAACCTTGTGGGAATAGTTCCCATAATATTATAGGAATAGTTCCTATACTGTTATGGTAACTATACTTATATATTATGGGAACTATTCTATAATAGTATGAGTACAATTCCTACATCATTATAGGAACTATTTCCATAATGCATAGCAAAAGTTCCCATAATTTTCTTTCCTTCTAGTTCGTAAAGGTATTAAAATAATTTAATAAGATTTAAAAATATCTAGTTATTGAAATAAAAATTTAATAAATGCAATTTCGTTTTGTAATGTTACTTTTATTGTCAATCGGGTGAGGGAAAAACCCAGTAGTTATTTTAATGAAAATTTTATTCGTTTGAGATACCCCGTTTTGATGTTAACCCCTCGAGAATCCTTTAATAAACGTTGAGTAAATATTATGTCTGCGTATATGTATTACCAGTAAACTTAGTTTATCTTTGAACTTAATTGATAATGTTAAATATTACCTCTACGGTTGTTTCTCGGTATTACTTAAGTACTACTTCAACCGATTAAATATATACATTAACTTAACTTAATAAAAATAATTATTTAACTGTTTTATTATCATAACTCTAATAACTCATGTACCTATAACTATATAGACATATATATATAACTCAAATATAGATAACTACACACAAATATTTGATGTTCAAATTTTAAAATTGAAATTCTGTTAAAATGATGTTATTTACTTTTGACAGTAATTTTATCGAAGTAAAATTGATTCCACATGAAAACTTGTATGTTCTTTGCCTCTTTCTGTTCGCTGATTTTTTTTTCTGATGTCAAAATGATGGAATAAAAGTAAGACAAGGATAAGCTTTTCATTTACATTCATATACTATTATATACATTCCACGAAGGACATTGGAATCGATGAATCTAACGGGTAGAACTTTGCTTGCTCCTTAAACAAATTTAATAAGCTTTTGGGATTTCCGTTCCAATTCCAACTTTAAAATCACCGTCTGTTAAATCTTATTCGATCAATAATTCTCGTATTATATTACACATTTAATTTCAATATTACTTTAATGGCGCAAACAAAAAAATTGATCGAATAAAAATATTGAATCAAAATAAAAATAACATTGTTATTATATCAGAATTATAAAACCATATATTTGAGAAAAACATAACAGTGACTTTTTTTTCTTTATTCTTGATAACTATGAATAGTAAAAGGAATGACAAGCCAATCTTATGAAAGAAAAGCCATTCACACATGTATATTGCTGTATACATATCGAATCGCTTTCCACATTGGATAAACGATATCACTGTCAAGTGCAGAAGCCCCCGGTTCTCGTTATATTGGTCTTAGAAGTTAGAGAGTACGTATGGATTCGAATTTCCAGGCTCGTTCGCATGATTAACTTGGGCAAACAGAAATTACCATTTTATTGGGCGAGTTCTAGCGTTTCTCTTAAACGTTACACTCCATCCTCTTTTCTCCTCTCTCCTCTAGTTCTCATTCGTACTTTAGTATCTCACCCTCTTACACTTTACGGCGACCCCTAAACGTATAGTGGTGATGAGAATACCTAATCATTCTCGCGACTATTTGGAATCAATTGTTCAAGACTATATATATATATATATATATATATATATATACATATATATATATATATATCTATATATATATGGTGCAATGTTAGCTATTGGTCAATAGGAATTTCACCATTGTTATTCCCTTAAATTGGAATTTTTTTTCCACTTGCTTTATTTTTTATTCAATTGACTTTTACGTAATAGACGGAATGTAGCCTTTGGATTATAATTATTGACTGGCTGGGCAAACTAATATTTTTTCTTTAACTCAACGATTTTCGTGACTGCAATTAAGCTAAAAGAAAGTTGAATAATTAAATGCCCGAGATACCCCGGGTGAAATTAATTGAGACTTAATTAAAGTCACCCTTTGAAATGCTAATTCGTTAACAAACATAAGCCGCCTCTGTCTATTCTATGGATATTTGATTTTCTTCGAGTTTAATAAGTATATATTAATTCTTTTTTTATCATTTTCTTTTTTATTAATACATATATTAATTTTTTACTTTAACTCTCATTTAAATGTATGCACACATATTTAAATTATGTAATTAAATAGTTGATTAATTTATGAGACAGGTAGTATAAATTAAAACAAATAATTAAATATGTACATCAAATTTTATTACATCATGAGATTATATACAAATAGTAATTTTTTTTTTTTTTTTTGGTGATGTTGGGAGAAACAGAAGAAATGTTGTTTTAATGTAGTTGGACAAAGGAAAAAAATTATCATTCTCCAACAACAATTTCAGATATAGAATATATGTCATCTGCTGTCCATTGCGCGTCATCACAAAGTTATGTCTATGCTAAAATGGTGCCCAACCACTTATGTGAGAGCAAATTACAAGCAAAATAGTCTTTAATTTACAAAGCTGATTTTCGCACAAACTTTTCATTCTCATTACTCATTAACTACACAATTATTATGCACACTTCGCGGTCTTACAACTTATTAATACTGCATCATATTACTTATATAATCAATCAATATTCACCATTATTTATCAATTATTCTTTGCATGTTTTGTTCATTTCTTTTTATTTTAATCATTATGTATATCTATACTAAAAATTATCTAGAATAATTCGCATAGACCGGTATAATTAATAAATTAATTTAACCAGTATATCAATTATCGCTTCACACATACTCTACATACAAATTTATTTATAATTTCATAAATCTATGTATATTATTTTTATAGGTTATGTCTAATTAATAGTAATTGGATGTAAATCTGTTTGTAGCATGTACTTAGTTGATCAAAAAAAAATTTTTTTTTTCATAAATCACTCAATGTCTTTTTTTAATCTCACTTGTGTCTTTACAAAGATATTATTTCCTTAAAAAATAACTCCCAAAAGTTGTTGATTTTCAAAGCGGGAAGCTCAAAAAAAAATTTAGTAGTCTTTTGTTTTAAGTAATTGTCGCTTATATATATTGCACATTTTTGCAACTCTCATTCGGGATTTTTGTTCACAGCGACGATAAGATAACTTTATTTTGACACTTTTATATGCGGCGATTAATATATAATCTAAAGACATCCTTTTGTTTTATCTGGAGGTACATGGTCTTGTATTTTATTATAAGCAGCATAGTAATTTCATCCTGCCATTTGTAAACTTTTAGTGATACTCTCAACATGTTCTTTAGCTCTCATCCTTAAGGCCTGAATGCTAGATGTTCTTGGATCGTGACCTGGTGGACTAGGTGACGGCTGTGTATGCCCAACTGTATTAATTCCGGGGATTCCCCCGTTCATTGTACCTACGGACAATAGAAACGAACTAAAATTACTCAATAATCGTGCTTCATAAATAAGTAATATTCATTTGTTTAGTCCTTACTTGGAACAGCGTTTCCAATTGCTGATACATTTGGAGGTGATGGTAGTCGTCTCGGAGACGTTAGATAGCTTGGGTAACCTGTGTGTGGTGCTGCTAAAAATCCAGGAAGTGCTGTCAGTAGTCCAGGTGGTGTAAGCCATGGATCTCCAGGTAGGCCTAACGCTGAACCTCCAACATTTCTGAACCAAAAATTATCGTCGAGTTTTATAGATAATAGTAATGCAATAATAATAATGTATTTCATAGTTGCATTAAAATTTTAATGTTGTATTTTTCAGGACTAGATAGATTTTGTACTCTCTAAACATGAATAAGTGAAATAAAAATGAATGAGTGAATATCCACTAATTCTGAGTGCAAACCGAACCACTTATTTTAAAAAGTGGTTCGGTTTGCACTTAAAATTAGTGAATTTTCATCAATTTCACTTATTCATGTTTACAGAATAGCTTACTTTAATCTATAAAATTTTATATATGATTATAGATCGAGTATTTATCTGATTGTGTTGTGACTTTTTAAAAATTAATAGTAAAAAAATTTCTTTAGATAAATATTCAATATTTATTTAACTAAAAATTTATAGGTAATATGATAAATATTAAAATAATTACCGCATGCCAGATGGATGGTGATAGTCGGTAATACCAAGCCTTGCAGCTTCCATTTTTTCTTGTCTACGCCACTTGGCTCTTCTATTTTGAAACCATACCTGAAATGTAAGATCAGTTAATTTATTATGATATATGTTTACGTTTTTATTTTCAAATTATATTGAAGTTAATTATTTTATTGTTAATATTTTATAATTTTGATACAGATTATCAGTACTATTAGTGATCAGAAGTGAATCTGTTCAATAAAGAATTATAAACTATAATTGAAACAATCAATTTTACTAATTGTGTAGTTAATATATTTATGAACTGAAAAAATTTGCAGAGCTAACACGGATTAAATTCGGAGTGAATGCGAAATGGATCGTCTTTAATTTATGTTATCCCCTCGGAGTGAAATTTTCTCTGGAGAGGACATTATTAGAACATTAAATCTCCAAATTGGATACAGATTGAAATAAAATCCCCACCCCTCCAAAATTACTCCACTGATAAAAAAAATTCTTATTCACTCTATATGTAGAGTAATTTTTAACTTTCCGCTAAGAAAATCGACAGTTTTCAAAAAATTCAGGAAATTATTGGTTTCCCGAGTCAAAATTAAAAAGGTGATTTGAGCCTCCAAATCCTACATGAGGGTAAGGAGGTTCAAATCATCTTTTTAGAATATGAAGATCCATGCATTAAAAAGGTGATTTGAACCTAAACGTGGTAACTTTGTCCGTTTTTACCAAGTTTAGGTTCAAATCATCTTTTTAAAAAGGTAAAATAAGCCTCCAAAGCCTAAATTTATAGATCGAGAAAGACTCTCATCGGATCGCGTACGATTGGTAAAGAAACAGAAGGGAAAAGGGGGTCACTAATTAGAAATGGCAACCATGATCGAAACAAATTTGAAATTTAAAAATTCCAAAAATAATTTCTTAGTAATAAATGTTTTGTTGTGAGTTAAAAAATAACAAAATTTAAAATATTAATAATAACAGCTAAAGTTATACAAGTAGGCGTTCGAATAGAATATTACTGTCATTCGAAATCCGAATTGAATAATTAGAGCCATTGACTTATTAGTAAATGATAAATTATTTATTTTATGTGATCAATAAATACGAATGATGCATTGGATGACGGAAGCTGCCGAAGAAATTGAAAAAAACTGCTGAAAAATAATCTGCTGCTGCCGGGATTCGAAACCAAGACCTAACGAATATGAAGCACAAGCACTGCCACACTGCTACTCGGACGCTCACGATCAGTTGGAAATATCTTTATGTATTTAGAACGCGGATATTATTATAACAATAATATCTTGCTAAAGAATTGAGCTCATTAGAAGCTACAGATTTAAAGTATGGTAGGCTTTGGAGGGTTAAAACATCTTTTTAAAAAGGTGATTAAGTCCTCCACGCGCTTCGTTTAGGGTATTGAGGACTTGAATAGCATTTTAAAATATATGGTAGGCCATGGAGGGTTAAAATACCATTTTAAAAAGGTGATTTACTTCTCCATACGCTACTTTTAGGACATCGAGGACTTAAATAACACATTACATTCAGCGACAAGTTCAACATCAAAAGAACTGAGGCTTTGGAGGCTCAAACTACCGTTTTAATTTCGACTCGGGTTCACTCCGAGTTTCAAAAATCGAGTTTTCATCATATGTTGACGTTTAAAGTTGCTAAAATGCTATACTGACATTTTCAGAGCGAGATGTGTGTGTCCGTGTTCGTGTGCATGCGTGTGTATGGATGTAAACCTCTCATATCTTTTTAATGAATGAACCCATTTAGATGGTTGTTGTGACATTTCAAAAATCCCTCCTGAACTTAGATTTCAAGAAAATTGTAGGTCATTCAGTCAAATAGACTCTGAGATATTTAAGAAATACGAAAAAAAAAAAAAAAAAAATTCCCGTTTCTTTAAGATATTTCGAATACTGTCGGATCAGTCAATTCCAAAATCTAATCGGCTCAAGATCTCGATAAAAGCTTTCGGTTGCTGCCAAGAGCGTCTCAATCGGTTAATCCGTTCGAAAGATGTCGTCGACGAAAGAATGAAAAAAAATTGTTTTTTTTTTTTCGTTTTTCGTGAATATTTTGGAAACTCTCGAATCGATCAATTCCAAAATCTAATCAGTTTTGGAACCCAATGAAACACGTCTATTACCTTATTAAAGATAAAAAATTATTTATGAGCTTAAAAAATATCAGCGTCAAAAAGTTAAGAAAATAACATATTATGTAATTTTTCTTAAATAATTCATAATACACTTATCCAAAAAATTAAAGGAACAAAAATATTTTATAAATTTTTTAGTGATTTTTGGAAGACTGTAGTTCCGTGAAAAATGATCGTATCAAAAAAATAAAAAATGCAAGTTGAAGCTTGAGATCTATAGTTTAAGGATTTTTAAGACAAATAATTTTCTGAGCCACGGTTTTTGCGGAATCATAAGAAATAAGTCGAGACAAAACTTTCCGAAATTTTTTAGTTTTGTTTTTTAGGTCTACGGGGCTGGAAAATTTTTTTTCAATAAAACCAAATTATGACTCGTTTAGCAAATTTATTCTGCTACAATTTGCTGTTTTTTGTTTCTCTATACGACAATTTGCTGCTGAGATATCAGACTTCAAATAAAAAAGGATCCTCTTGTCTTTGATTATCGATATCTCAGCCACTAATGGTCACACAGTAATTTGAAGGGCAGTTTGAGTAACTTGAATAAATTCCCTACAAGCTCTATTTTCGATAAAAAAAAAAAAAAAAAAAAAAATTTTTATCAATATCAATTTGAAATACCTACAAAAAATAGTCATTTTCTGGTTTTCTAGTCAACTCATCGCTACTTTGCAAATATTGGTGGAACGGTTAATGATGTCAGATGATTTTAAAGCTTAATGTATTCCCAAAAACCCTGATAATTTTCAGATTAATCCATTGAATCGTTTGTCCGGGCCGATTGCTCAAAGTTTTACAAAAAACAATTATAGGAACAAGTTTTGTTTCTTAATTTGGTAATCAATACCAATATGAAAGCATTAACTTTTTTCGGATTTTTTTCCATTTTTGCGTTAGTTATTCATTAAATGTGAGGTAGAGAGAAAAAAAAAAATTTTTCCGAAAAACGAGATAAAACAAGAATTTTTTTCCTCCTTTTTTTTATTTTTTACTCGGGGGGGTTTTTTTTTAGTAGATTTCATAGAAATCTAACTATTGTATTTGTCCTCATGATGGAATTTTCAAAAAATTTTGCTATTTCTGAACTCAGCTCGACGAGTTGAGTCAGAAAATACATTAGGTTCAAAAGTTTATATATATATATATATATAATTTTTTTAAATAATCTAAATTTTGTTGCATAAAATTAATTATATTAAATTTTCAGTTAATTGCAAATAACTTACGACTTGTGAGAAATATTGAAAATTTTCTCAAAGATAAGTTATAGGAAATGAAATGCTCTACAAAAAATGTCCAATAAAATTTTCCCATAAATTTGATGGTTGCGTCAAAAAATTTAAAAAATGTAAAAATTTATCATCTATCTAACTTTAACTTTGAATAACTTTTGAAAAAATAAAAATATCGAAAAATTATAAGAGACCTTTTTTGTAGAGCGTCAAATTTCCCATAAGGAAATGTCTTGAAAATTTCGAAGTATTGGTCCCACCATGAGCTACAAAATTCCAAAGCTCAAAAAATAAATTTTCCCATGTTATTTAAACGGGAAATAGAAAATTGCGATGCAGCAGTTGTTAATATTAATATTAAGAGCTCAAACTTTCACAGTATTTTTTTTCGTCATTTCCAACAATATTTTCAATGTAATGAAGAAAAAAAAATAGTTGTTTTTTTTGAAACAGTCTAATATATATATATATATATATATATATATATATATATATATATATATACGATATAACGCGTCGTTCTCCAACGATAGCGTCCACAATTCTACACCGATCTTAATGAAACTTAGTATACTTATTCTATGGACGATTACCTTGGAAAAGTTCGAAGATGAGCCAATTCGGCCAATAAGTTTAGAAGTTATGGTTAATTGAAATTTTGTAAAATTTTCAAAAATAAATTTATTTGCCGCTTTAACTAGATGTAACTTTCAAACGAGAAGAGATAGCTTATTGTCGTTTGTCTCATCTGAAAGCTCGCTCGATTGCCTTCAATTTTCACTATGTACACTGAGAAAAAAAAATACTGTTTTCAAGTATCTGCGTGCTTGAATCGTACCGAGTAAATTAATTGTTTAATCTTAGAAATAATGTACTTCAACCAAGAATATTTTCTTAAAATTAGTATAAAAATTCTTAAATCAAGAAAATATTACTTGGTTGGAGTATATTTTTACTATAATTAAACAAATATTTACTCGGTACGATTCAAGCACGCAGATACTTGAAAACAGTATTTTTTTTTTTCAGTGTAGCTCTTCGATTTGATTACTTTTTCGAATAAAAAAATGGTTTTAAAAATTTACAAAATATTATAAAAACTAATTTTATGCAAGTTGTGACTCTGATTATTACCACAGTACTAAACCGATCGCTTTGAAACTTGGCATACATATTCTGTGGGTGACTACCTTGATCAAGGGGGAAAATGAGCTCAATCGGTCGAATACTTCCCGAGTCGAAATTAAAACGGTAGTTTGAGCCTCCAAAGCCTCAGTTCTTTTGATGTTGAACTTGTCGCTGAATGTAATGTGTTATTTAAGTCCTCGATGTCCTAAAAGTAGCGTATGGAGAAGTAAATCACCTTTTTAAAATGGTATTTTAACCCTCCATGGCCTACCATATATTTTAAAATGCTATTCAAGTCCTCAATACCCTAAACGAAGCGCGTGGAGGACTTAATCACCTTTTTAAAAAGATGTTTTAACCCTCCAAAGCCTACCATACTTTAAATCTGTAGCTTCTAATGAGCTCAATTCTTTAGCAAGATATTATTGTTATAATAATATCCGCGTTCTAAATACATAAAGATATTTCCAACTGATCGTGAGCGTCCGAGTAGCAGTGTGGCAGTGCTTGTGCTTCATATTCGTTAGGTCTTGGTTTCGAATCCCGGCAGCAGCAGATTATTTTTCAGCAGTTTTTTTCAATTTCTTCGGCAGCTTCCGTCATCCAATGCATCATTCGTATTTATTGATCACATAAAATAAATAATTTATCATTTACTAATAAGTCAATGGCTCTAATTATTCAATTCGGATTTCGAATGACAGTAATATTCTATTCGAACGCCTACTTGTATAACTTTAGCTGTTATTATTAATATTTTAAATTTTGTTATTTTTTAACTCACAACAAAACATTTATTACTAAGAAATTATTTTTGGAATTTTTAAATTTCAAATTTGTTTCGATCATGGTTGCCATTTCTAATTAGTGACCCCCTTTTCCCTTCTGTTTCTTTACCAATCGTACGCGATCCGATGAGAGTCTTTCTCGATCTATAAATTTAGGCTTTGGAGGCTTATTTTACCTTTTTAAAAAGATGATTTGAACCTAAACTTGGTAAAAACGGACAAAGTTACCACGTTTAGGTTCAAATCACCTTTTTAATGCATGGATCTTCATATTCTAAAAAGATGATTTGAACCTCCTTACCCTCATGTAGGATTTGGAGGCTCAAATCACCTTTTTAATTTTGACTCGGGTTTAAAAGTTATAGCATTTCAAAATTTTTAAAATACCAAAAATTCAGATTTTTACTTATTCTTTCTTCAATATTTTTTGAATGTTATAACTTATCGACTTCCTATAAATTTTATCTGAAAGCTTTTCAAATAAGCTTTCATTTTCATGCCTATATATGTGTCTAGACCAATGAAATTTCGCATCTTACGACTCATTAAATGAAATTTTGCTGTTGCATTGGTCCTCCTACTTTTAATAGATTCCATAGAATCCTAACTACTATATTTATCAGTAAATTTATGAAATTGATTGAATTCATATTATTGCTGTGTAATACTCATAAAATCTAAATATCTCACTTCAAGTGTGCAAATTCAATTTTCTTTCATTGACAGTGTTTACAACTGATTTCAAGTATGACACTTAGATCTATCATAATTGAAATTTCAAGTCAAATCATTTTATTTAATTTTGAATTAAACATTAATCCTATAGTAAAAATCACAGAATACTTATTCGTAGATAAATAGATTCTCTTTAACTTCAATTTTTGTTATTCCGATAATTTACTTAATTTTCTAATTTTAATTCTTAAATTTTTTGCTTTCAATTTTAAACTGTGTGACAATTTTTTTTTAATTTATAACCTTAAGAATCTAAGAATGTCGAAAAAAAAATTTATTTTGTTATTAACGTTCATTTGAGAGGTTGAAATAATCAAATGAGAAATCTACTTCCATTTCGGCTGCCTAATGGGCTTTTTTTTTTTTTTTCGAATGACCTCGTTACGTTTTAGGTGCACAACTTTCACTTTTGAGTGCATAGGGTATCCTACGGGGCAGCGTACGAATGTATTGTGTGTATACACTATATTCGTCCCTATATATACATATACACCAATATATATATATATATATATATATATATATATATATATATATATATATATATATATATATATATATATATATATATATATATATATAATGAATATACTTTACGGCGTCTGCAAATGATAAATATATATATATATATATATATATATATATATATATATATATATATATATATATATATATATATATAGTACACTAACGCAAAAAATTAAAGAAAAAGTAAAATTTTCTAAATTTTTTAGTAATTTTTGGAAGGCTGTAACTTTGTGAAAAATAATCGTATCGAGATTTAAAAAAAAAATTTATAGCTTGAAATCTCTAGTTTCGATGGATTATCATCAAAATTTTATAAAAAGTCTGGTTATTACGCTAAAATAAGAATTTATTTTTAACATCCTTCAGAAGTAAGTACAAAAAAATGATTTTTTGGTTTTTTAGTAAATCAACCGCTACTCTGCAAATATTGATAAAAAAAAATATTGTTGCCAGGGACTTTTTTAGCTTAATGTACCTCCAATAACCCTTAAAATTTTTAAATTGATCTATGGAGCCGTTTTTTGGGGGCGATCGTTCAAAGTTTTGCTAAACAACTGAAGGAACAAGTTTTGTTCCTTTAATTGTGTAATCATAATCAAAATGAAAAAAAATAATTCTTTTTAAATTTTCTTTCATTTTTGCATTAGTAACTCAGTGAATGTGAGGGGAAAAGAAAAAAAAACGAAAAATTTTCAAAAATCAAAAAATTGAGCCTTGTTTTTTGGGGTCAAAAATTTTTTTTTTAACTTTTTTGAAAATTTATCGTTTTTTTTTTCTCTTCCCCTTACATTCACTGAGTTACTAATGCAAAAATGAAAGAAAAGTAAAAAAAAATTATTTTTTCATTTTGATTATGATTACACAATTGAAGGAACAAAACTTGTTCTTTTAATTGTTTAGCAAAACTTTGATCGATCATTGCCAAAAAAAGGTTCGATAGATAAATTTGAAAATTTAAGAGGTTATTAGGGATACATTAAGCTATTAAAGTCTCTGGCAACATTAGTCTTTTCATCGATATTTACAGTGTAGTAGTTGATTTACTAAAAAACCAAAAAAAAGTCATTTTTTTGTACTTACTTCTAAAGGATGTTAAAAATTTAAAAAATTGTTTTTTCCAAGAAATGATGAACGGTTCTTGTTGAGAATTTATTCACGTTTTCAACGCCGACCTCGAATTTACTGTGCAATCATTGGTACCTGAAATATCAATGATCAAAGCCAAAAGGATCATTTTTTGTTTGAAGGCTGATATCCCTGCGACAAATTGTCCTACGAAGTTAAAAAAAACCAAATTGAAGCTGCATAAATTTGCTAAATGACCTATGCATTGGTTTACTTGACAAAATTTTTCCACGGTCCGTAGGCTCTTTGGAAAAAAGAAAAAATTTAGAAATTTTTTGTCTCGCGATATTTCTCATGTTAGCGTAATAACCAGACTTTTTTAAAAATTTGGATGAAAATGCACCGAAACTAGAGATTTTAAGCTATAAAATTCGTTTTTCAAAATCTTGATACGATTATTTTTCACAAAGTTACAGCCTTCCAATAACTACTAAAAAATTTATAAAATTTTTCTGTTCCTTTAATTTTTTGCGTTAGTGTAGTATTAATCTTTTTCTTAGATTAGTAAACCTTTTTTGAGCCTATTTAGACAGCCGATCTAAGGGAGTAAACTCCAATCGTGCGTCGGAGCTGACACACACACTTTTTTTTTTTTCGTTTTTCGGAAAGAAATTTTTTTTTCTCTGTACCTCACATTTAAAAAATAACTAACGCAAAAATGGAAAAAAATTAATTTTTTCATATTGGTATTGATTACACAAATTAAGAAACAAAACTTGTTCCTTTAATTGTTTTGTAAAACTTTGAGCAATTGGCCCGGACGAACAGTTCAATGGATCAATCTGAAAATTTCCAGGGTTTTTGCGGGTACATTAAGCTGTAAAATAACCTGGCATCATTGACCTTTCCATCAATATTTGCAAAGCAGCGATGAGTTGACTAAAAAAATCAGAATATAACCATTTTTTGTGGGTTTTTCAAATTGATATTAAGGATAAAAAACAATTTTTTTTCCTTTAATCGAAAATAGCGCTTCTAGGGTATTTATTCAAGTTTCTTAAACTGCCCCTCAAATTACTGTGCGTCCATTAGTTGCAAAGATATCGATAATCAAAGACAAAAGGATCCTTCTTCATTTGAAGTCCGATATCTCAGCAGCAAATTGTAGTACAGAGAAACAAAAAAAAGCAAATTGTAGCTGAATAAACTTCCTAAATAAGTTGAGAATTGGTTTTTTTTTAATTTCCCGGCCCCGTAGATCTAAAAAACAAAACTAAAAATTGTAGAAAAATTTTGTCTTAACTTATTTCTTATGATTCCGCAAAAACCGTGGCTCAGAAAATTATTTGGCTGAAAAATCCTTAAACTAATAATTTCAAACTTCAATTTGCATTTTTTATTTTTTCGATACGATCATTTTTCATGAAAATACAGCCTTCCAAAAATCACTGACAAATTTATAAAATTTTTTTGTTCCTTTAATTTTTTGGATAAGTGTATAATGTACTAAAATGTATTCAAAATCATAAGAACTCTTTGTCTCACGGTCTCTTTCGATCACCACGTAATGTAATGTAACTTATTCTTCCGTTTAAATAATATTATCAACAAAAAAATTGAAAAAAAAAGCGTTTTTTAATATTTTTCTTGGATAGTTCATACATTAACGCTGTAATATATGTCAGAACTCATTCAAATCTTGACTTCGATCATTTTCATGGATTTTTGCCGAAATATAATTTTTTTTTTATTGACCATAGTTATGAATAAATATACAAAAAACGCTCCTTCATTAATTATTTTCGATTCCAAAATTTATCACTTTAACAAAAAACGTAAATCTATTGAGCTTGAAAAGCTCATAATAGAAAAGGAAGTAAAGGTATTTTCGATCTCAAAAGCTCGAAAACAGCGGAAAGTTTTGGGGCTGGCCCACAAAGCCAACCGATGCCCAGATTTATTTTTTAAACTCTGGAACTCCGAGAGACGGAGTGAATTCAGATTAAAATAAAATTCATATTCACTCCACATTTTTCTCGGTGTATTATTCAATAACAATCTAATGTGAGTTAAATATCATTTTTTATTTATTGTAGGCATGGACCAACAGCAAGTAATAAAGATATTATTTAGCTATAAAACTTATTTCGAATAAACTCACCCGTGAAAAATGAATCATACATGGCCATGCATGGCCGTATATGGCTCATACATGGAGCATATATGGCCATGCGTGAAGCATATATGGCCATACATGGAGCATATATGGCCATGCGTGAAGCATATATGGCCATACATGGAGCATGTATGGCCATACGAACTTCTTTAATACAGTCATGCATGGCCATATGCAGTCATACAAAACCATGTATGGCCATACATGGCCTTGTATGGCTGTATTAAAAAAGTTAGTAGGTCCATGAATGGTCATATATGCTCCATGTATGGCCATGTATGATTCATTTTTCACCAGAATGCACGCCATGAACGCTCGTCTTGTAATAAATGAATCATACTCGACCATGCATAGGTGTATATGGTTCATATATGGTCATACGTGGGGATACAAACTTTTTCTATACAGTCATGCATGACCATATGCAGTCATACAAAACCATGTATGGCCATACATGGCCTTGTATAGTTCATATATGGCTATGTATGACTGTATTAAAAAAGTTGGTAGGTCCATGAATAATCATATATGCTCCATGTATGGCCATGCATGACCATATATGCTCCATGGATGGCCATGTATGATTCATTTTTCACCGGAATGCACGTTTCGAATGCTCGTCCTGTGATAAATGAATCATACTTGGGCATACACACTTCTTCAATACAGTCATGCATGGTCATATACAGTCATACATGGCCTTGTATGATTCATATACGTCCATGTATGGCCATATGTGCTCCATGTATGGTCATGCATGGCCATGTATGATTAATTTTTCGACTATTACAATTACTTATAAACAGGATGTTGCAGTGTTAAAAAAATAAGAAATTTTTTTGATACCACTAACAGCATATTGATGATTATATTGTGCTTTTTCGAAAGTGATTTTATTCTTTGAACGTTATGTAGCACAACTAAACTTTGTTGTAACTGTCGGTCGCATAGCCTAGTCGTCAGTCTCTCGTACGGAAGGTCCCGGGTTCGAATCCTACTAAGCGGGTGTGGTTATTAATAAGTCTAGCGTTTTTTCTCTGAATTAAAAATTTTCATTTCGATTAGGAATTCAATTAACTGCATATCTGATAATCTCTGCGTCGCCAAAGTAATAAAAAAAAAATTGAAAAATTTTTTTCAATTTAATTTAAATTTCTATACATAGTCATGTATGGCCGTATCAAGCCATGTATGGCCATACATGGCCATGTATGGTCATATATGGCCATGTATGGTCATATATGGTCATACATGGCCATATATGGCCATGTCTGGCCAATTTTCATACATGGCCATGCATGGAGCATTCATACATGGCCATGTATGATTCATTTTTCACGGGCAGTTTGAAGAAATTTATTATACTTCATGTCTCTCCCTTTGAGATCACTGATTTAGTATAGCTACTTCATGTCTCTAAACCATTCGTTTAAAGCTTTAAAAAATGAAAAATCTCCCGCGTGGCTGCTCCTAGCGCCGCCAGGTATTCACTTACGTCATTAGTTATTTGTGTGTCAATCAAATTGCAGGTACAGAGCAAACGTCTCCACGTTAATCATACTTTAAAAGTTTTTTTTAGCTGAAAAATTCTTTAAAAGATGGGAAAGAATGAAGAAGAGATCCCGTAGCGAAGACAGAGATGAAGATTCGAAAAGACTACGTCGGGAAATGAAGGAGCTAGTCGTGAAGTGTCTAGCAGTACAGCCAAACATGGCTGCGAGCCTAAACAATAATCAAGATAAATAAAAATTTCTACTAACATTAAATCAGCGGGAAATAGGAGAGTTCGTACAAAAGACGAGTCACATCCTTGATATTTTTGTAAGTCTACACGAGGGGCAGGATTAGAATAAAGATCCCAAAAAATTAAAGTTCACACGAGAGGGGAAAAAATTTTTTTTTAAATACACAGCTATATATATATATATATATATATATATATATATTGCTTGTATAAGCTATATATACTGGCAAGCTAGTGCAGCGAAATATTTTTGCCCAACATTTCGAACTCCTCAGACAAATACATGTATGTAAATTTATACATTTATGTATACATATATACATATAAATTTTTATATGATTAATAAGAGAGTCGATTACTTAACTGATACTAATACGGGTTCATCTCAATCTATTACAGAAAACCTCTTGCGAGAAAACACTACGCAGCCCGTAGAAAACAGACAAGAGAACTCGCTACAGCCTTCTACTCCGGAGCCACCGGTCCCAAATGATCGGATGGATCTGATGGGTAACTCGGGACAAGGAACAGAGTTCAGCGATCGGATAACACAGGCTCAATCGTCGGAGAAATTAGCCAGGGACTCAAACAACCCAGATAGGGGGAAATCGATATGTACCTCTCTGGAAACAACTTCACAGAAAGAATCAAGAAGATAAAGGACATGGACAAGTTAGGTCAGGACTTAAAAATCCAGACCGCGAAGAAAAACAATCCGACCGGTCCGGAAAACGTCAACAGCCCGTTGATGGCGAGAATACCGATCACCTTACCGGACCACAAGTTCAAATACCCACAGACGTTGGTTACTTAAAAGAGTGCAACGAAGCAGACCAGTTCGATGACCACACATTTAAGATCTCTCAGGAGCAAATAGACTTGTGAAATAAGAACGATCGCTCAGGTAACAGGTATGTGGGTAGCCATCTGTCTGGAGGTCAACTGCGGCATGCTAGATTGCAAACTGTTAGAAAACCTAACATAGAAGCTCTATAGCGTAATAATATGAACTACGATAGCAGCATGGCCATCCCAAGCTACGCAGCCAATGACTTCAGTTAGTGGCAGGAGAAATTATCGACGGTGGTTAGAAAAATCAAAAAGTTTCGGTTCCAGAAAGTAATTTTTTCGGCACCAGTCTGACGGGTTGGGGTGTCTTTCGTGAAGGCGAGGAAGCTCATGGAGAATGGTCCAAAGAGGAAAAGTCTCTCCACATTGACCATTTGAGCTGAAAGCGGCTTTTTTTGGCACTAAAGTTGTTTGTAAAAAACTTATACTCCTCTGAGATTCTACTGAGAGTAGATAATACTACTACCCTAGCTTATATCAATGAACTAAGTGTAACAAGATCAGAAGAACTGCATAAACGCTAGGAACTTATAGGAATAATGCAAGAATCGAGATCTGCGGGTTCAAGCCACATATATTGCATCCAAGGATAACGTCGAAGTGGATGCACTTTCACGACTGACTAACCAAGACACAGAATGGCAATAGGCAAAATACAAGAAGCGCACGCTACTGTTCATGGGACAGGGATGCAACAGCTTTCGCTATACACGTAATTACAATAAATTAGACCTTGGGTTTTCTACGCGTTTCCATCGCGGTAATTTCTAAAGTTATACAAAAAATAAAAGTTGTTATAGCTGTAGGAATTCCAGTTTTGCCCCTGTGGTTAAACCAAAACTGGTTCCAAGTCTTAAAAAAGTTGATCTTAGGCTACTGGATCACTCTTAGACCAAAGACTAATCTTTTAATCTCTTCCAGCTCTACTCCGCGCCCACTCAACTAAAATCTTATCATGGTGGTCACAAAGACAGGCGCTGCTAAAACAAGGTACACCAGAGGAGGCCATCGAGATCATGGTGTCATCATTGGAGGTTTCAACGTTAAAACAATACCAGCCCACTTACAAACTCTGGTGGAAGTTTAATCAGGAGTCAGGCACGGATCCTCTTTAAATCTCAGCTGTTAAGGCCCTGATCTTTTTAACCAAGAGATTTCAGGAGGCGACCAATCATGGAACAATTAACACCGGAAAAATGGCATCGAAACCCTTAGTCTGAAAAAGTCATCTGAGAAACTGGTATAGCTCCTGGCTCTAGGTGCAGCCCATTGAATCTAAACGCTGCCGGTGATCAAGATGGATAATATCATAGAAACACCAAAGGGCCTAAAGATTAAGATTTCAGAACATATCAAAACGTACAGAGTTGGAGCTTAAAATGAAATAGTAAAATTCACTGTGAATTAGTGAATATGCACTAGAAATCGACTATAAGTAGCATACCACTTGTTAAATTAGTGGTATACTTATAGCTGAAGGCAAAAGTGACTATTCACTAATTTGCACTAAATTTCACAAATTCATTGTTAGAGAGTATAGTAAAGTGTAGATCTAAAGTAAAATGTTGGTACGGCAGTGACAGTATTTGGTATCCTTGAATACGATATCTGTTTTCACTTGACACACCAGTACATATATTTTTGACCAAAATAAGATTAAAATATACGTAATTTTAAATTGTACATTAAGTTTGAAGTTGAACAGTAAAATCGTGATATGCATAATATATTGTGAGTAATAAGTCGCAAAACGGCGAATTGGGTATGAGTAATTCAACGACTGATTATTGTATTGCATTATAAGAGAACCCGTGTTTATTATCACCTTCACTTCGTTTGGGAAATAACATACACTCGATCTCTTTATAACACAATACACTCTAACGTCTTACTTAGGAAATAACGCATTTCATAAATTGATCCTTCTTCAACCTATTGCATAAATAGTTATTATCGAAAAATATATCAATATTTAAAAACTATGATTTTGAAAAATGGTCTAATTAGGAAAATTATGAATAGTTTCAGATACAACAGTGACCAGTTTGACGTATAATGTAGATTTAACAAAAACCGTGTTCATTATAATATACTAAAAGATGTGTGATACATTTGTACAAGTGAAATCTAAAAGACGTAAAATATTTTTTTTCTTCATTATAGTATTTAAAAAAATTTTTTGTTCAATATTTATTACAAATTTTTAACAACAATGGTCATTAATTTATTATCATTTCCATACATGCTTTTGATCAGTTAAAAATTTTTTTAATTACGCTTATACAAAAAAAGAAAAAAAAAAATAACTTATAAAAAGCAAGCGGTAAAATGTTGGATGGTAAACTTATTATAAAATATGTGAATTAGATACGATAGCACTTTGAAATGAGGTAATGCATTAAATAATATCTTGAAATATTCTCTAGTTATTAATATATCTCGGTATGTCTTTTCTATCTTTTAATTGATAGTTTAAAACCGACTATTGCTTTTGATGCTCATATAACTAGAATGAAATTTGCTGAGTAATTGCTAGCAAAAACGTGCTATTAAGACTTAGTTATAAGGTTTATATAGTCATTAAAATTTTCGGAAGAGCTCTTCACAAAGTATAATGAAAAATGTTATGAATATTTGATTATTAAAAGAATAAGTGAGAAAACCGGTAGGATAACGAGACAGTTAGGGGCCGCGAGAAATAAGGTATATATGTAATATAAGTGAAGAGTCTTTTATTTTCTTCTCTTGAGTGTGAAGAACACAGCTAAAGAGAGCCGATAGGCGAGAAAAGTAGAAAGCTCGAGGCAAAGCGTCTGGGCGGAGCGGGTTGATCCACCCCTAAACTAGCTTGTAAGAAAAGCAAGGGGATCACGTCGGTCCACCCTTCCTTCGAGATCACGAGGGTAACGAGCTCGAGGGTGAAATCGAAAGTGAGCGAGAGATCAAAAGAGGGTCTTGGACGTTTAGCAGGAGGGGTTGTAAGTCGGCCATGTTGATTTCTTCATTGTAACATGGCTGCTGCTGTTGGCAGGCTGCCGCAGCGTCAAAGTCTCGATGCGCGTTTCTTAACAGACGACTGCAAGTAGTAGTCGCACTCTCAAAAAGTCAACATGTTAGGAATTTCGATCTGAAAATATTCATATTTTATTCTAATAACTTCATGAATGAATTTATTTAATAATCAAGTTATATTTTATATCTCTATAAATAGTGTATGTTATATTTTATATCTCTATAAATATAATAGATAATGTATGATAATATTACATTTTTTTTTTTAATTAAAATGGTAAAAAATGAATAATTTTTAATAGTATATGAAGATAAAATATTATTTTTATATAACAACTTGGAGCAAATTGAATATATACCTTGTTTATTATGAGTGCAAGAGTTTAAAAGAGAAAAGAGAGAATAATAGATAAAAAAAAATGAGAGATTATAAAAAAATAAAGGAGGATGTTCCTGGAGACGACATTCCCGAGCTCATCAGGATGATATTCTATTTATGACGAGAGGCAATTTTCTTTCAGCGTTCAGCAAATGAGAAAAGACTACGGACAAGATGCCACGCTGAAATGATGAGAAAATAAGTAAATTTTACTTTATTCTCTTATCTTCTCGACGGTATGACAGCGGTGGGCGTCGGGAGATTGCGATGGAAAGAATGAAAAGTAACTGTCGTCGCTTATTTATATCATATTTATCTATATATATATATATTGATACAATTTTTTTCAATGCTTTTTGCTTGCTGATAAGGAGTTGATAGACACGCGAGTACTGAAAATATAGATAGAATCCAGAAAAAAAAATCGGTCTGTCGGTTGACCCTGCGGGCCAGCCCCAAAACTTCCCGCGTATTTCGAGCTCCTCGAGCTCGAAAAATTGTAGTAGATACATTTTCGAGCTCTTCGAGCTCGAAAATACTTTTGTATGCTTTTGTTTTCAAAAAATAACGTTTTTTACAATTTTTTCTACAACGATATCTCTCGAACGAATAAACCAATTGAGACGTTTAAGGTGGCAGTCGACGCGTTTCATTGAGTTCTATAACTGATTAAATTTTAAAATTGATTCATCGAGTCATTTTTGAGAAATTTTCAAAATACTAAAAAAATTTTTTTTTTAATACTTTCGACAACGGATTCTCTTGAAAGAATGAACCGATTTTGATGTTTGAGGTGGCACTCGACGCGGCTTATGAATCTCCAGAGCCCAGTCCATTTTGGAATTAATCCATCGAGCCCGTAAAAAGTTATCCAAAAAAAACATTTTTGAAAAAAGTTTATTTTTGGAATATCTCCGAACGAGCCCTGCTGATCGAGCTCAATTTTTTTTCAGCTTCAAGATATTAAAAAACTGCGTCGAATGACACCTTGACGATCAAAATCGGTTGATCCGTTCAAAAGTTATAGATATTTACATACGTACGTACATACATACATACATACACTCGGACATCATCGTGAAATTAGTCAGAATAGCTTTCTAGGACCTCAAAACGTTGACATTTGTTGGAATTTCGATTTTCACAAATCGGACTGAAACCAATAACTTCCCGAATTTATGAAAATTTGCAATTTTCTTAGCGGGAAGTTAACAAGAATTACATCAAGCAGCCGGTGGAGGTTGTCGTTTTCGTATTCTTGCGGAAATATAAAGAACCGGACAAACGCGGATTAACCTCTTTATGCGATAAATCAGTTTAAGTGAGTACTTCCCTTAATACAAGTTCTCCGTTCCCAATGATATTGTGAAATAAACTTATTTAAGTTGAGTTTTATTTTTGTCGGAATTGGTTCAAATTCAGAGTAAATTATCATAGATTTTAGTGACTTTTAGAAAATTTAAGGATATCATAAAAGTAAGATAAAGTTTAGATGATTTTTTTTTTTAATGTGTGTGACTAAGAGCAATTTTTTGATTTTGAACCTAATAAAAAAAGAATTTTTTTTATTTTTGAAGTATCGAAAAGTTTGGTATTGTGAGTAATGTAGAAAATGGGGACTTTTTATGATATAGGGGAGGGAGGGACAAAACGGTGAAGAGGATGAGGGGGAGGGGTATCATCAAAATTCTATGAAAAAAATTTGTTTTTTAAAATTTTTCTTAAACATTCGGAAATCACTTTCGAATATACAATCGAGCATTAGTTTAAACTTTTCTTAATTTCGGAAAAATTCAGGAATTTATTGTTTTCACCCTAGGGCTGCACTAGAGCCGAGACAAGACAAGATTGGAAAGATCTTGTCTCGATTTTGACACTTTCCGTCTCGTCTTGATTTTAAACTCGAAATGTAAGTCTCGTATTGATCTCGAAAATCGGTCAATTGGTTATATCGTCTTGTCTTGTCTTGTCAAGATCTTGTCTTGGTCTTGAATTACTCTGAATTTCTCTCAAATTAATTTAAAATAGCTTACACGCTTACATTTGATTGGTTTGTATTTTATAATTGAGATAATTTAAAAAAATGTCTTGAATTTGTTATTAAATCCTTCGTTCTTTTTTTAAAGAAACGAGCTTCCATAGTATTTTTAAAATACTATTTTAATTCTATGTAATAAAATTAATAACGTCAAATGATAGCAGCAGGTAAATGAGCAGCTAGGGATCTTGCTCAAGATACTTATTCCAAAATGTTGCTCAAACACGTCGTACTATGGCACCTCTTGTGTATCGTAAGAACTAAACTCTGATTTATTTAATGCGAAAAATTCAGAAATCAAAACTAAAATATCCATTTAATATTTCCCAATAAAATATGTACATTTAATAACAGTAGTAGAAATAACTATAAATTAAATCACAAGTTTTATTCAACGGTTTTTTAATCATTTTTGAAACTTTTTTTTAATCACAATTTTTGTTTTTCAATAGAGCTCTATTACACTGTCGTAATCAACAACAATTAACTTCGTGAATTAAAGTTATGTGTAAACACAAAGTCTTAATAAATCTATTTCACATATCTTTATTATATTGTATTGGTTCTTGTCAAGACATTGCAAGATTTTTTATGGTTTTGGTCTAAGTCTCGATATTGCCATCTATAGTATCGTCTTGATAAGTCGAGATGAAATCGAGACAAGATCAAGATAATCTCGATCTTGAGTGCAGCCCTATTTCACTCCGATTTTCGATAATTAAAATTTCATCAGATGTTGACGTTTTGGGGTCCTAGAAAGCTATTCTGACTATTTTCACAATAATGTCCGAGTGTCTGTATGTATGTATGGATGTATGTGTGTGTGTGTGTATGTGTGGGGTGTAAGAGTTTTATAACTTCTTAGTGAATGAACCAATCCAGATGATTCTTGCGACAATCAAAAAAACTTTTTAGCCGTCAACTTTCCTAAAAATTTTAAATCATTCGATCAAATAGACTCTAATAGTTAAAAAATACGAAAGAAAAAAAATTATTATTTTAGATTTTTCGAAGTTTCTCATAAATAACTTAGTGAATCAATTCCAAAACCAACTCAGCTCTAGAACTTTATATAACGAGTCGATTGCTACAAAAACCATCTTAATCAGTTTATTCGCTCGAGAGAAATCGTTGAAAAAAGAAATAGTTAAAAAACGGTTTTTTTTCGAATATTTCTGAAATGACTTGATCAATCAATTCGTTTCAAGGCTCAAGGAGCTCGAAAACAGCGGGAAGTATTGTGGCTGGCTTGCATGGCCAACCGTTGCCCAGATTTTTTTTTACTATTTTTGAAAACTTTTATTTTTATAAAGCAAAAGTATAAAATCAACTTGAAAATATTTACAATTTTTAAAAATGTCTTCTTTGGAATTAAAATAAACTAAAATCTTTTACTCTGAAGTTAATAATAAATTATGATTTCAAATAAAAAATTAACAATTTTTTATTTTGAATCAAAATTTTTTCTCTCATCTCAACATATTTTTACGCTTAAATAAAAAAATTATCAATCGTTTTGAGAGTTCGTATTTCTTAAAGTAACACATATTTTTTTTGAAGCAAGATCCATAACTTTTATGTAGCAATATTGCATTTTTTTGTTTAAAGAAAATAAAATTTCATGGAAAAAGTACTTATACTTTTCACGCAAGTATTCTTGCATTCTCCGATCAAGAAAACAAAAGTTGCTTAAGCAAAGAGAAAAAATTTCTTGGGAGAAAAGATCAATATGGAGAAAGGAAAAGTCACTGGTGCTAGGCAGCAGCAGCGGAAATAGTTCGGTGCTCGCCACGAGATCGCGCCCAGCAACTTGTAGTGTCCCTGGTAAGATAGGTATTTTAGAATTCTTGTATTCCGAATTTGGACATTATTTTGTTCAAGCACTCCTCTGTCATTTGACAGAATGACAAGTACCTTTTTAGATTATAGTATATTATATAATACATTATGATATTAATATTTAATATTAATGGTTACTTGAAAATATTTCAACACCTAGAGCAAATAATTCAAAGTGTTTGATTTGTTCAAAATTCATAAAAAAAACGAGAGGCACTCCGAAACATATACAATCTGATGAAGATGTTGAAGATTTTTCAACGATTTTTGATCATCCAATTGTAGTTAGTGATATTTTATGTTTTAATTGTCGTTCCAAAAATTACAAGAAACCGAGACTGGATGAGGATCAGGATTCAGCATTGGAATCAAGTACCTTCAGATTCGAGTGAATTATCAGAAAGAACTGAATCAAACCTATCAACGATGACTTTGTCTCAGTTAAGTACTGATGATCCATCATTTAATTTAGAGTTTGTATGTGATGATGATACAGAAGAATGTATTGAAGTTCAAATTAAAACAAAAGTTGCAACTTATAGATATTGTTGTGTATTTTCTGTTTCAAACCGGAATATGGTGGTTGTTCCTCAAGATGCCCGTATGCAATGCTTTATTAAAGAAATAATTTTTATTCCAGATGGAAATCGATGTTGCAGCGATCATCTCATAAAAAAGCGCTTTTATGCTGAAGATTTGAATTTATTAAGAGTTTATTCTAATTGGAGTGTTTTAAAATCGTCAGAATTCACTAAAATGAGACCAACAGCAATACTTAATACTTTATTCAATAAAGACAATGTCACTACTGTGATTGATGAAGATAGTGACGAGGACTAAATCTAATTAATATATGTTTTCATAGTTTATAATTAATATTGACGTTATTGAATAAAGAACAATTACTTTTATATGCGCGGTCTGAATTTATTTCGTTGTTTTTACCAGTACAATATTCACAAAAGCTTTGTATTTTATCATTTTAGAAGTTAATCATGAAAAAAAATCGATTTTTGCGCAAAAAATCGATTTTCATTTTTTTTTTTTCGATATGTGGTACCCTTAAAAAAAATTTCCCAAGCTCATTATTTCGTCGGAAATTGAATGGGGAAGTCAAAAAAAATAGTCTCATATTTTTACGATTATCGTAACACGCTTAAAAATCAAAATTGAGAATAAAATCTCGTTTTTTTTAAGTACTTACGGACAAATATGGCTCTTATTTTTTTTTCCAAAACGCTACTATGATGCCCCAAAACATATCTGGTTACTAGATCATTTGATTAACAAGACGCAGAGAATAACAATTTTTACTAGTTTTCAGTATTTTTCGATTTATTCAGACGTGGTAGTAGATAAAAATCTGAAACTTGCTGTATCGAAGTATTTCATGGGTGCGAATATTTCCTGAAGTTATGAGCCCGATTCCTTTCTGGGGCCGATTCGGTATTCTTATCGTCCCAGGGCCTTTGTGTAAAAAATTAATTAAGCTTAATAATATAAAAACAAAATGGTTTCTTAAATTTTTCCACAAAAATTATAGATAAATTAAAAAATTAAATTTCTGAAACTCAAAAAGACGAGGATTGTACTTTGGTAGCTAAAATTATTTTAACTTTAACAATGATTGGAAACTTCTTGGTATCTTAGTCAATAATTGAGATTATACGTTTGTTATATTTGTGCAGAAAAAGAAACCTGTTGCTGCAACTGGTCTAAGTTCTGTTAAATAATCCTGCTACATCAAGACAATTCCTGTTGCAGCCTTAGGAAACTGGACTATCGTATTCACAGGACTAATTCCAGTTGCAGCCACAGGTTTTTCTAACGTGTCTTTCAGCAGTAGCATAATTTTCTTAATGTTAAATAAAAATCGAATAATATTTAATTTTAAAAAATGTGTTAGATGGAGTTAAAATGAAGTCAGAAACTAATGTAGAAAGCACACTGATCGAAAAGTGCATGGTTGTGGTAACTAAAATTATCAAGAATTTTTTCTAACGCAATAAGACTTCTCTTACATGAATCAATAACTGAAGATATTTCATCGTGGTTACTATGATTGAACAATTTAATGTAATTTATGTGTTTTTTTTTAATGATAAAGACTTTTTTAAGTTTAAGTATTAGGGATGTGCTACACTGCAAAAAATCCGAAATGAATCCGGAGCATATATATATATCATAGTGCCCAAATCTATATGAAAGTAGTTATATCAACTAAGCATGACTAAGATTTTTTGTTTTGTTATGGTAACTATTTATTATTATTTCTATTATTAGGTGATGTGAACAAGATATTTGATCAATTTTAATTTGTTCACTTAATTAGTTAAAGTGAAACAAGCGTGAATGATGAACAAAAAATACTAATGAAAAAAAAAATTTTCAAATTATTTATATTGAGTAGATTTTATGCCTCTGAGTACCAAACAAATAATTTTTATTATATAGATGACATATTTTTATTGTGCAGGCTTCATTAAGTCATTGAAAATATTTTAATATACGACATACGGTTCTTGATAGATTCATTTCAAGAGCTACACGTTGTTTGATATCGCGCGAAAAATCAGTTTACTTTTATTTTGTTTCTTCTGCTTCGATTCCTAAATCCTATCTTCTCACGTTGTTTCCGGGACACTGATCACATTATGTTTATAGCTCGCGTGGCCTCATCGTATCTGGATTAGTGACGGTAAAAGGTATTCGTAACAACTGCATGCAGAGACAAGCTTTTGTCCTGACCGCGATATATTACCCGAATTTCTTTATTGTTAGACACACTTACCATTAATATTGTACAATATATGTCGTATATAACAAAATGGGTTCTTGAAAGAGTTGTTGGAATGTGTTTTTAAGCTTTTGTAAGGATCTAGCTTATCTTCAGTTTATAATAAAACGGTAAATGCCCAAAAAATTTAAAATAGCTGTTAATGTGCGGAAGACCCCAGAGGCATATCTAATTCTGATATGTAATCATCAGAAACCCATCAAAGAGCTATCGATGTTGTCACTAAAGGTAGATGCTAAAATAAGCCTAAAGTAAGATTCCGTAGTTGCATCAAATAGAGGGAGAAAAAAAAGAATGAATGGTATGCGCCTTGAAGAGGGAGATGTTTGTAGAGGGTCGGAGTCTATTATTCACCACTCTTTTTATACACTCCATGTCAAACTGTCGACTAAATTCAATCTTCTGCAGTTGTTCTCATTCACTATTACATTGTTACAAGAAATACACTTAATTTTATTTATTCAATAATTAAAGAATAAATAATTTATATGAGTTGAATAATAATGATTAATTTCTTTGTTTTTACAATTTTGTTTTGGTAACATTTGAATTATATGTGTAATAAATATTCTTTCATTACCCTATGTTTAAAACATCAAATTACTAAGCGCTGTACTGGAATTTTAAAATATCTCAGTTTTCGTAGCCTGAACTCTATACATATTATTTTATTGTACTTGTGTCGAAAATACATAAATATAGCTTACACAACTTTTACTTTATTTTACCAAGATAATAAATCATTATTGTGACAAGTGAATCGTCATTTATCTTAGCTATTAATCTCAAATTAGCCAATTTTTTCTTTTTTTTAATTACACGCAAAAAAAAGCAGTTGAAAAATTACAGTTTCTACTGTAAAAACAGGCTTTCCGGGCAAAAATCTGTAAACATTAAAGTTCAAACTGTAATTATAGAATTTGTTGCAGCAATAAAATTAGTACAATTTTAAGCAGCAAATTTTACAGTTTAAATCGTCAATATCGAGTTTGAAACTGTAATATTTGTTATTTCTGTCGAATTTACTGATAAAAAATGTAATTCTTAGTTTCGGACTCGGAGCGCTTTACTACCATACGGAACTGTAATTTTTCAACTGCTCTTTTTTCCGTGTACACGTTCACAGTTTTAATAAAAAATGTTAGTATTTAAGGCACAGAAAAAGCGGGTTTGTTTACAATAAGAGAGTTACTTTAAAATGGGTTCAAAATATATTTGTAAAATTTACCATATTTTTCATCGATACAGTAGTAGACATTTATGTAACTTTGTCACAAAATAGTGATATACTGATATTTGTAATATGTATTTAACAAGTATTATGATCGACGCGCGAGCCGGAGGCGGGTTGAATTACACTTTTTCCATGAAGAAGTGTCACAAAACTTAGGCAAATGTCTCGGAATTGCTACCGTCCGAATCAACACTTTGTGGCAAAGTTTCATACTATTAGAATATTATCTAACTAAATATGAATAACTTTTGACAACTAGTGTGAATTGGTTCACGAGTTGTTAGGCAATTGTTACACGCTGAAATAAAAGTAGTAACCCGAGTCGAAATATTTAACGTAAATTCAACGTTTTTAACGTTTTCAACGTAATTTCAACGTTTTTAACGTTTTCAACGTAAATTCAACGTATTCAACGTTTTGAACTTGAATTGAACATTTTGGACAGTGACCGGCCTATGAGAAAGAAAAGAGATCGGATAAAGAAAGCACTGAGCTCTATCGCGAAGTTTTCCAGACTAATTATCAAAAAGATACGTAGTACCCTCAAGGTTTTTCTCTAGAACACAATCTATGATGCTGTCACTTAATCCAAGAACATTAAATTGAAGACTGACACTGCTATAAGATTGCCCGATCAAAAATGAATTCAAATTATTATAATTTAATTTATACTCAATTATAATAATTTAAGATCATTTTCGATCACGCAATCTTATGGCAGTGTCAGTCTTCAATTTAATGTTCTTGGATTAAGTGACAGCATCGTAGATTGTGTTCTAGAGAAAGACCTTTAGGATACTACTCATCTTTTTGATAATTAGTCTGGAAAACTTTGCGATAGAGCTCAGTGCTTTCTTTTCCCGATCTCTTTTCTTTCTCATAGGCCAGTCACTGTCCAAAATATTCAATTCAAGTTCAAAACGTTGAATTTACGTTGAAAACGTTGAATTCACGTTTAAAACGTTGAAAACGTTGAATTTACGTTGAATATTTCGACTCGGGAATACTTCCCATTTTAACGAAGTAACTATTCCCATCTGTACATTTTAATGATTCTCATTCTTTTATGTTTTTCCTATTGGAGATGGTAAGCATTCTTATCCGCGAGATGATAATCATTACCATTTCAGAAAGCAAAATTGAAAAATTTTTCATACATAACAAATATTACTATTTAAATTGAAACTATTACTATCAGCAATAGTAATTATTGGTATACGAGAAACGAATAATCAACATAAAAGCATGACAATGATTATCACATACAGATAGTAATCATTCCCTATTGCAAGATGGTAAAAGTTAGCATTTTTTTTCAGTGTGTACTAACATACGAGTGTCGAAAGCTATTTTCTTTCTCAGTTATGTATAGGGGGACGGGGGCAGATTGGGCCCCTTAAAATTTTAAAAACTTCAACAAATATGGGGGCACAGTGGGCCCCTCAAAATTTTCTATATGTCAATAAATTCGGACGGATAATAAGCTTATTGAAATTTCTTGAATAATGAGGGATAAAATAAACCACCAAAACTGTTCATTAAATATAGTTTATCAAGAAAGTTAAAGATAGGAGAGCCTGGGGCACGACGGCCCCTTTCTCAAAAAATTATAAAAAAATTTTTTTTTATTTTCCGTCAAGTTATGACCTCTATAACGTTTTTATCATATTTAAGGCCAATATGTAATATTTGGGGTGAAATGAACCACTCGAAAAAAATTGAAAACGAAAAATAAAAAATTTTTTCGTTACAATTTTTTTTTTCGAGTGGTTCATTTTGCCCCACATATCACATATTTGCCTAGAATATGATAAAAACATTACGAAAGTCATAACTTGACGGAAAATAAAATAAATACATTTTTTGCCTAATTTTTGTGGGGGGCCCAATCTGCCCCTAATTTTCGATTTTTCAATTTTCATCGACGCAGCATAATGAAGTGAAAATAAGTATCAAGGGCCTAAAAATAAGTAAACGCGATGAAAAAATTAACGACATTATAATTATTTTTCTTAAGGGGCGCACTCTGCCCCACCCTCCCGTACTATCTTTTGTACGAATGGTGATAAAGATACTATACTTTCATGCACTGAAATTATTTCTATTCGAAAAAAAATTTTTTGTGATTCGAAGCATCTAGTAAATCGCGATCCGCATTTCGTGAAAGGGACGATCTGTACTACTCTTATTAACGATCGATAATCTAACGAATCTCTAGCTAGTTAAACAAATATCGTGGCAGTCAGGAAATCATATCGTGCTGGTCGTAAGAATTATGATAAAATAATTAATTATGAATTAACAATCATTATAAACAAGTCAATTGTAAGCAATGATAGTAAACAGGAATATATGAACATTATCATTTTAGTTCAAAAAATTTTTAAAATCTTTGTGCATCATGTATGATAATATTAAATTTCATATGAGTTTGGTCTTCCCAGTGATTATAAAATAAAGTCCAAGTAGTATAAGGTCCTATAAAAATGTAAAGTAGAGCCTAGACAAGCTATATTGAGTCCGATGATCATTTGTAATGAGAGTCTGCGGCTGTCTGAACCTGGAATCCGACTTAAACGTAATTGAATAGATTTTAGTCAATACCTACCTTCAAATGATAAAAATTATTGCAGTGAACTTTTTTTTTTTTTTTTTTTTTTTGTAGTAACAATTTTCAGCTTAGAAAATGAAAGCGCAATGAACAAAATAATTAAATACTCAGTTTTTCATTATGAAAAGAATTGTAAGATATCTAGAATCATAAGTAGACTGAATGATTTCTAATAAATATTAAAAGTGGAAATAAGCAAAGCTTATTAGGTGCTAAATGAAACATCATTTTTATGCATTAGGTTTTGAATAAGTATTTTTAAGTTCAACTGTACGTAGGTCTTAGCAGTACATCGCGAAGATCTAAATTTTGACGGTTTTAATTTGCAAAAAATAAAAGTTTAATTGATATTTATTTACTACGTGTTACTAGCCCGCTTCGCCGGGCCTTTTGTTATGTTAAATGACTATATGTATTCCTTTCATTCCAAAAATTAGACAGACTTAATTTTTGATGCCCTCACAAACCCCTGTTAAAACCCGATAAAAAATGTTTAGATCCAAGCATATATGATTGGATCCAAACAGTCAGATATGCTTGGATCTAAATTTTGGCGCGATCCAAGCGGATCCAAACAGATCTGGCCATATCCAAAGAAATCTCACTATATTTAAGTATATCCAAACAGATCTAAAAATATCAAAAGAGATCTAAACATATCTCACTATATCCACATATATCTAAAGAAGTTTCACTACATTCTAATGAATGTGTGTATATATACATACATACTATAATGTAATATATTTATAAATATATTATATTTTAGACCATTCTAAAACTAATATCTACTCACATCTTGAATCTTATTGCTATTACCTCTTAATGCTTTTGATGAACCTATGTATAACATATATCAAAAGTCAATTAATATTTAAGTCAAAACAAATAGATGATGAATACTTCAGAAACATTGGTCAAACTGATTTATTTTATTTATTTATTACAATATCAAGTACTATATGATTTAAATAACTTATACATCAAAATCAATGAGGAAAAAAAAATTTTTTTAATTTTCGTATGTAACTCAGATATTCATGTATAATTAGACAAAAAAAAACTTAATATTTAATGTCTTATTCGCAGTAGAGCCCTAACAGTTTGACGATTCAGGAGCCTTACCTGTATTTAAATATTATTGGATCTGACCAAATATGACTACATCTAGACATACATTTTTGGATATAGTCATAAATTCTTGGATATACGTATATCTGCATGGATCAATTTTTATATCTGCTTATATATAGTTGCATCTCAGCGGTTATACTTATATATGCTTGGATATGCGTATATCTACTTGGATATCAATCTTAATACATCTCTATATCTGCTTACATATGATTAGATCTGGGCAGATATAGTTATATATGCTTATATCTAGCAAGATCAAATATTTGGATGTATTTGGATATAAACAGATATAACGAGATCTAGACATATCTGGTTGGATTCAAACGTTTTTTATCAGGAATGAATCTTCTAAAAAAAAATTAACCTATTTCCTTGTATCGTAGGTAATATTCATTTGAAATTTCAAATCTGTAGGTCTTTCGGCCAATAAACTTAGAAATTTTCATTTATAACGCCCTCAGGCATCCCCACCAGTATTGGTTTAAAAAAAATTTGGGCATCAATTGGCCCTGCGGGCCAGCCCCAAAACTTCTTGCTGTTTTTGAGTTTATGAAGCTTCAAAACATTAGTGTAAATGCATTTTCGAAAATATCCTTGCTTCCCTTTTTTCATGAGCTTTTCAAGCTCAAAAGGGTTACGTTTTATGATAAAATTGCGGCTTTTAAAATCGAAAATAATTAATGAGTGAGCGTTTCTTAAATATTTACCCAAAATTATGTCCAATAAAGAAAGAAAAGTATATTCAGGCGGAATTCAATATAAGTGAGGAAAGTAAGGATTTGAATGAGTTCTGACTCATATCATAACGTTAATACATGAAACATCATCCAAGAATAATATTGAACACGGTATTATTTGTTGATAATATTATTTAAACTAAAGGAAGAGTTATATTACATTACGTGGTGATTGAAAAATACCATATAGATAAAGAGTTAGTATGATTTTAAATATATTTTAGTACCTTAAATTATAATTTACTTGAGAAGAATGACGTGAAATGTTATTTTTTAACTTTTTAACGCCGATATCTTTTGAAATAATGAACTAATTTTGATGTTCGAGGTGGTAATCGGCGCGTTTTATAGAATTCTAGAGCTGATTGCATTTTTTAAACGTTTGATTGAGTCGTTTCAAAAATATTCGTGAAAAAATCATTTTTAACATTTCTTTTTCTGACTATATCTCTCGAACGAATAAGCCGAATGAGATGATTGAGGCAGCTATTGACGCGCTTTATTGAGTTCTGCAGCTGATTAAAATGTGGAGTTGATCGTTTGAATGGTTTTTGAGAAATTAAAAAAAACTCGATTTTTTTTTTTTTTGTCACTATCAAATATCTTTGAGTATACTCGATCAAATGGTCTAAAATTTTCAGGAGGGTTGACGGCCAACACTCTTTCGATTGCCGCAAGAAAGAATTGAATCGGTTAATTAGTTCAAAAATCATAAGAGGTTCACATGCACACATACACACACACACTCACATCCATACAGACACTCGAACATCATTCTCAATTTAGTCAGAATAGCTTCCTAGGACCTTAAAACGTCGATATCTGATGAAAATTCGATTTTTGAAAATCAGGATGAAAACTATAACTTCCCAAAATTTTTGAAAATCTTTGATTGTTTGGGTTCATCAGTAATATTTATTATAAATTTGCAGTCTGGTAGATAACCAATAAGAAGAGAGGATTCGGTAAATTGCTAAAAAGTCCATTTTGAATAGGAGTTTTATAAAATCCGTTCTTAGTCAGTGTCTACGTTGAGAAAAGAATATGTATACCAAATTTCAAGACAATAAGACCTATAGTTTCGGACTTTTCGTAATGAGTGAGTGAGTCAGTGATATTTCGCGTGTATATACATTAGAATGTTTCAAATTAGGGGACTATTTTTTTTTTTTTTTTGATGAACATTAAAAAATCGAAAGGGTGTTTTAAAATATGGTGACAGTTAAATTTTAAGCTCTTAATATTGATATGTATAGGTGGCTATTGATAATTTTCGATTTTTCATTTAGTAACATGGTAAAAAATACATAACTTCCGAAAAAAGTAAGATACAAGAAATCTCTTCTCAAACATTTTGTAGCAAATTTACTGATCTACAACTAAGATCTTTAATGATTTTTGCATAAATTCAATTCTTGAAGTTGGTATCATTGGTATCATTGGTATCATATATAATACAATATTTAAACGGAGTAAGTCATATGTACCGCCACATATAATTATATATGATTATATATACTATTACTATAATACTATTCCAAAAATTTTTTTCATATAGAATCATATATAAGTATATATAATCTTATACATATATCTATGTATAATTGTATACAATTATATATAATTATAGATAATTATATATGATCATATATAATGCAATATTTAAACGGAGAGTGTCATATGTAGCTCCATGTATAACTATATATGATTATATATAATACTGTTCCGAGAAATTTTTTTTATATATAGTCATATATAATTATATATAATCGTATACATTTACCCGTATATAATTGTATGTAATCATTGGGGTGTTTAAAAAAAAAAAAGAATTTTTTTGTTATGGTATTCAAAAATTGGAAGTACCCAGTTTTTCAACCGGTTAAATTTCATATAATTTTGTGAAATTATTTAATGTTTCTCAAAATTTTATATAAGTTTTTTTAAATTTCACATTACAACAGAAAATTAAAAAATTTGAAGAAGCTTAATAAAATTTTATATAATTATCATCGAGGCCGACGAATATTGTTTTTATAAAATTTCATATTAGTTCATGGAGTATTTTAAATTTTGTAAAAATCCATCACGAAAACTTATGAATTCTGTCTTTACCGGCATTTCACTCTAAATACATCAATTAAGCACATGACTTGAACTCTCGTGATGTGGACCAGTGATCAACGTTCAGGACTACCAGCCAAGAGGAGCCGTGCTCAAACCCAGCAGACGTCCGGGACTTTTTCATCATTTACTGCTATAAATTCTTGTTTCTGAATTTGTAATGCGTTCGCGGGGTAATAACTAAATCGAAAATTCGGTATAATATATATAAACTATATATAACTCGATTATATATAATCATATATGAAAAATGGCCAAATATAATTATATATAGTTATATATAATTACATACAATTATATATAATTATATATGATTATATTTGGCCATTTTTCATACATGATTATATATAATCGAGTTATATATAATTATATCTAATTTTATATGATAATATATAAAAATTTTTTCTCGGGGATTTAAGACGATTGGAAAAAAAAATTTTAAATACTTTTTAATGCTTTTGAATACTTCGAATACTTTTGAATCACCCTTCTTATGGGCATTTAACATTGCAAATCATTTCGAATCGAATCTTTTAATCAGGGAGTATGTGCAGGCGCTAGAATTAGTCTTAGTACACTTGATAGTGCGAATGTAGTGGTAATGGCGAAAACGTACATTCTATGAATAGTATACATTTCTTGTAGCAAATTTTCATTCCCGCACGATCAATCAGTTGGGAAGTTTGACTCCGCCTATTTTCCCGCACGCTACTATAGTGTATACAACCATCACGGGAATACGCGACTTTCCGCTTCCTAGACAAGGCTCGAATATTGAACTTTAGAAGCAGGAGTTACAAATAAATATTTTCAAGTATTATGACCAAGAGACCTACACGGAAAAAAATTTACTGTTGCTGCAACGGGAGGCAGTCATGTTGTAGCAACAGGATTTTCCTGTAGCTGCAGCAGGAGGCAGTCATGGTGCAGCCGCAGAAAAATCCTATTGCTGCAACAGGTTTTTTTTCTGTCGCTGCAACATGGCTGCCTTCCCTGATTCAGAAATCTAATTTGGAATGATTCAATCCATGCTACAGTGTATACCTATATATATACAATAGGGTGGCGCAAAAAAACCGACTATTTTTTTTTTTTCGAGTCTCTTATGAAAATTTGTTGATTTACGATGTTTTAAGAAGCTTCTCCAAAAATCAGCTCGATAAAAAATTTTCCAGAGGTCGCTCACGAATTTTGAAAATATCAAAAATGATCGAAATTCGACTTTTTTATTTCAAATTTTTAACTTCCCGCTAAGAAAATTGCAAATTTTCAAAAATTCGGGAAGTTATTGGTTTCAGTCCGATTTGTGAAAATCGAAATTCCCACAGATGTCGACGTTTTGAGGTCCTAGAAAGCTATTCTGACTAATTTCACGATGATGTCCGAGTGTATGCATGTATGTATGTACGTACGTACGTACGTATGTAAATATCTATAACTTTTGAACGGATCAACCGATTTCGATCGTCAAGGTGTCATTCAACGCAGTTTTTTAATATCTTGAAGCTGAAAAAAAATTGAGCTTGATCGGTAGGGTTCGTTCGGAGATATTCCAAAAATAAACTTTTTTCAAAAATGTTTTTTTTGGATAATTTTTTACGGGCTTGATGGATTAATTCCAAAATGGACTGAGCTCTGGAGATTTATAAGCTGCGTCGAATGCCACCTCAAACATCAAAATCGGTTAATTCTTTCAAGAGAAACCGTTGTCGAAAGAATTAAAAAAAAAAATTTTTTTTAGTATTTTGAAAATTTCTCAAAAATGACTCGATGAATCAATTTCAAAATTTAATCAGTTATAGAACTCAATAAAACGCGTCGACTGCCACCTTAAACGTCTCAATCGGTTTATTCGTTCGAGAGATATCGTTGTAGAAAAAATTGTAAAAAACGTTATTTTTTGAAAACAAAAGCATACAAAAGTATTTTCGAGCTCAAAGAGCTCGAAATATGCGGGAAGTTTTGGGGCTGGCCCGTAGAGTCAACCGACAGACCGATTTTTTTCTTTCTCATGGCATCAATAGTTTATATTTGTGAAATCATGACTACGCTGAAAATTTAAGCCCAAAGTTTAAATTTTTAAACCTCGCTCAAGAATTTTGAATGTTTCTGAGTGCTGTCTTTTAAACGTTTGTGAGCGACCCTTAAATATTAATAATAAAGCTTCTCGATTTTTTCACCATCAATTGGCATCACAGTGAACAAAAATATAATCCGAGAAATAGAAATAATAAGTTATTTACACACTTTTTTATTTTTTAATTCAATTTGTAGGTTTTTTCGCTTATTCAAAACTTATGAAATTTTATTGTTTAAGACTGATGTCCTGTATATTTTTGGTTATGCAAAAGTTATATTTTACTGAAATGAAAATAATTGAGTCATAAAAAAAATACAACAACTAATTCAAAGTATTATTCACATATTATCAGTTAATATTCAAAATTCTTGAGCGCTGTTTAAATATTTAAATTTTGGGCTTAAATTTTCAGCGTAGACATGATTTCACAAATATAAACTATTGCTGCCACGAGAAAGAAAAAATTTAGAAATCAAAAATCCAAATTTCAATCATTTTTAATATTTTCAAAATTCGTGAGCGACCTCTTAAAAATTTTTTATCGAACTAATTTTTGGAGAAGCTTCTTAAAACATCGTAAACCAACAAATTTTCATGCGAGATCGAAAAAAAAAAAATAGTCAGTTTTTTTGCGCCACCCTAATATACAATTTTGCCAACTTTGAATTGTTTTGGATCGTGTTTGAATTATTCCAAATTAGATTTCTGAATCAGGATTCTGTTGCAGCAACAGTAAATTTTTTTCCATGTACTATTGAAAATTTACTCCTACCTATTTTATCACTTAAAACTTTTTCTAACATATAAAAGTGTGAGAGAATAAGTAAATTTACGGATGTTTGAACGGTTAATGCTAGGATATTGATATCAATAATCAAAACAAAATGCAGTAGACGCTCAATAAAGTTTACACTCTCGGGAGTAGTGTAACTTTTCAAAACGGATCTTGAGAGGCTCAGCAAAAGATTTTGTGGCCAATAACTAGCAAAAACCTCTGCATTCACTAACACACCTAAATAGAACTTGTATATGTGCTTATTCCCGCGAAATTTGAAAATGTATGGAAAAATAACAAAAAAGGAAACATTAAATTAGAATATATTTGTTATTATAACAATCATATGATATGACTAATTATTACCAATAATTAATAAAAACAAATATTAACTATGTTCTACAGTTATATTGCATTCTAATTTTTAATAAAAGTTAGGCTATGCTTTTAATTACTATCCATGTCAGACTTCTAGCTTATCACCTTACATACATTCACCACACAATTTAAAAAAAAAAAACGCCCATCACTAATTTTTTCCGTAATTCTTTCAAAAAAATAAGATAGAGTCGGGGCCTCATTTAAGGGGAAGGTAACTTTTGAAAGCGTAACTATATTGAGCGTCTACTGTATAGACTCATCTAACAATATAAAATGCCCAGAGAAGCGGGTGGGTAATTGTAATATATAATGTATATATATTTAAGCAGGTAGAGTTAATGTTATTTTAAATTCAATACGCATGAAAATTTCATTTCGTGAAAATTAGAAACATGAGAGTGATGAAAATTATTTGAATAGTGATAGTAAATGGGATGGAATTTTTAATTTGTTAACACGTGCCTTTCATTAACTTCTAGTCTCAGAGTTATCATAACAAAATTTCATTTTAAACATGACACCAATATGTGGGACTAATTAACTTATGAAAATTTAAGTTAGTTAACAAGAACTTTTTCGATGAATCGTTATCAATAGGATATACAATGATTACTATGCATAAATATTTGCGTAAACGTAAAAAAAATTTAGTGACCAGCACCATACGACTTTTTGACTGTTACGATACGCTTTAACACTTTTAAACGTAAGTTTACGAAGGTAAGTTGTTAGGCGTACAGTGTAGTAATGGTGGCAATAATATTGTGAATGGGACTAGAATGATTTTTTACGGTATCTATATAGATCACTCATACCTTAACGAAACCAACACACTGAAAAAAATAAAAACTTTTAGAAGTATTGTATTTTTCCTCAATTTTCTTTTACTGTCGGTATGTGTGTAAGAAGCGTAAATTCGACCGTGCAATCTCCACGTGGTACGCTTTGGGAAACGCTAATGCGGGCGGCAAAAACAAATTGAGGAATTTTTTTTGACAATCATAAATCATTGCGAATACAACGAAAAAAAAATTTTTGGAAAAAAAAATTTAAAAAAAAATTTTTTTTTTTCGATTCTTTTCGATAATCAATCTTTTTGATTAAAGAAATCAAGATTTCTGGTGAAAAAAACATTTGAAAATCGATAAAATGACCAAAAACCGAGAAACTACCAATTATGGAGATTTTTGGCAAAATCGATAAATTTAAAGCTTCGGGACACTAAGAAAGAAAAATCGCAGCGCTTTGAAATTTTCAGGGTTTTTTTAGGACACTTTGAGGTTGGAAAAAAAACGACGATATCCTTTGTTCATCCATTATATCCAAAGTTATAGCAAAATTTCCGAATATCCTTAAATATGCGAATTTAGACCTATTTTTTAATAAACATTATCGCTTCAAAAAAAATTTTTTTATCAAAAACAACTAATTTTGTCTTATAGAGAATGTTTTCCAGTTTTCAAAACCTTACTTCTATTTTCTGTACGACCATTACGTTCGGAGTTATTGATTATCAAAGCCAAAATGGACTTTTTTGCTTTGATCAATGATAACTCGGCGCCAACTTGATGTAGAGACTTTTTGAGCCCGCCAAATTGAAGGGCATAAAATTTTCTAAAAGAATCATAAGGTCAGATTATCCAAAAAAATTTATTGAAGCCCATAGACTTGTTGAACGACGAGCCAAAATTTTGAAATTTTTTTTTTCGTCAGTTTTCTTAAGATTACTCCGGAACCGAGCATGAAAAAAATATTTGAGGCCCAGATATGAAAACTAGAAACTTGAGGCTACAATTTGCTTTTTTTATTTTTACTCTACGATCATTTTTCACCGAGTTACAGCATGTTGAAAATCACCCAAAAATTTCGAATTTTTTTTCTATCCTTTAATTTTTGGGACTAGTGTATATTTTTAGTGCAAAAATTTGATGGCTTCATTCAAAGACATTTTCTTAATCGAAGAAATCTAACCTCCGCATTAAATATTCTGATCTTTTTTTTTTTGAGCACTGGTAAATTAATTTCGACTTTCTTCTATCAAGAAAATTATTCTTCAAGGTAAGTCTGGAACTAATAATGTAATAATTTTTATTGATTTAATACTTAAGAAAATATTGTTTTTATAAAAGCTAATTTTTTTTTGTAGTGTATATAGCAATATTTGAAATACTTCAATCTACAAAATGTATTTTCCATGTAGTCGCGCGTCAACTTAGAGTTTGTGTTGCCTGTATGGTAACAAGCCATATGTGACATTGATAATATAATTGATAAGATTTTATCTTCTCGTATGTTTCCTGTTTATAATGTTTACCGAATTTTTTTTGTACAATGTGATTTTAAAGCCTAACGAACATCGTATCATTAACTGAATTACATTGTACTTAATATCCTATACAAAAATCGTATTTATGACGATATTATTGCCGCTGTATAAATTCAAAGTAATGTCAATGGTTAATATTAGTATAACGTACAATTGAGAATCACTGGTACAAAACTATTGCAATATAAAGCCACCCCTATCAATGTGTGTAATCACCCTTAAACACTTCAACGCCCGGCGTTCTAACCCGGTCTTGTATAACGTCCGCGATACAATACTAATGTGCTACAAATGACATCTCAAACAGGATACGTTTTTGCGCTTTTACAATGAGGATAAAATGCATAGTACTGGAAAATAATAATAAAACTCTCAAGTATGCCTTATGTTTAAGGGCGGATAATCTCACCCGAATGTTTACTAACGGGTATCCATTGTACTTTTATTCTCAATGTGTTTATACATATACATTGCATTACTACTCTTATTGGAAAAATTTTTAATATAATGTTAATACAAAACAAAAATAAAAAAAAAGACAATAAATAAAATAAAAGACCTTGGTGGCTTTCGCGGTTAATCTCACTAAATTAGCCGTATGGCCCACGTATTTTGACACCACGCTCGTGCATTTTCTACAAAGACTTGATTCAATGCACCCTTTGTTAAACGTCAAGACAATATATGCCCCAGTCACGAAATAGAGGGTGCCCACTTAACAGTTACCCTAGGTCATAGCTTTTAGATTATAGTTTTTAGTTATATAATGCTGTTTATAGAATTATGTATATTATAAAAACGATTATATATAAATATATATAATGAAAAATACATATGGTAATGATAATTAAAATGGTTTGTCTATTAAATTTTAGTTGTGGTTATTTCAAAATTCATAACTCATATATTTGTCTGCGTTACATTGATTTATTTAATTTAGCACAATGACAAAGAGACGTGAACATAAATATAATATGTATATATATATATATATATATATATATATATATATATATATACACATATTGCACATTGTGTATTCTATCAGCGTGAAATTCGAGGATGTAATGTCGCTATAATAACTCGTAATAAATCCCAACGGAGTCATATTAGCGTCAGGAGCACGCGTGCGGGCACAAAGGGCGCCCGCCCTCGGCAAACACTGTGACTTTTGATGATTATTAACTTGGCAGTATAGCATACAGCACGAGTGTATATATACATATCAAGCGAGAAAGAACTAGAGAGGGTACAGTAGTATACTAGTAAGCTGTAGACAGTAATCTGTTAGACCCGGAGGCTGTCTCTTTCCTCTTTACTTGCTCTCCCGTCGATTTCCTGGCGGCCTGGGAACCAAATTAATAGTTGTGACCGTAGGATATCTTATAATTCGATGTTTGCCATCCACAAGGTTCTCTCTGCACTTGACAACATCCCAACGTCCTCAACAGTCGTATATTTCCATGATTTCTTATACTAATTATTGCCTTGATAGACTATAAACTGGCTAAAAGGGAGATTGAGAAGGGAAGAAATGTGAAGAAAACTTGTTGGTTGAAATTCTGATAATTAGCTGTAAATTAAACGATCGGTTTTCTTGACAGAGTCCGATAACTCTCTCAAGGAGAGAATACCCATGGCATTACTAATCCTCTCGAATTATTAGTGTAGAACCACAGAGTGAAGACGCAATGTCAAGGGTAATAATGAAGGTTACACAGGCGAATATATATATATATATATATATATATACATATATATATATATATATATATATATATATATATATATATATATATATATATATATATATATATGTCCAGGTGTACACAGTATGTAGTGAATGGTGACACGCTTAAATATCCGCGGACAGAATATCCGCGACAAAATATCCGCAAAAAAATATCCGCAGACAAAATAACCGCGCGACCAAATAACCACATGACAAAATATCCGCGGACAAAAAATCTGTAGACAGAATATCCCTAAAAAAATTCAATGATAATAAGACTTATCATTATAATCATATGTGATTTCACATTAAGTATTTGATAAATTAAATGATAAATGATTCAAAAAATATGATTTTAATAACTTTCTTCTACTGTAATTTTAAGTATGAAAAGTTTGATGAAATGAATTCATCCCTTTGTTACGTCAGTTTTCAGGATATTCTATCCGTAGATATTTTATTGCACATACAAAAAATTTGTGAAAAAAGGGCGCTATCTTTCACATCATTTTATGAGTGGGTATATTTTTGTAATTGCACACACACAAAATTCGTGAAAAAAGAGCGCTAAATTCAGACTTTTTTATGTATGTAACAATCGTATAAATTTTCGCATAAAAGTATTTGATGAATTAAAGATGAATGTTCATAAAATATCATTTTAATAACTTTTATCTACTGTTATTTTAACGATGAAAATTTTGATCTGATGAATTCATGTCTATGATATGTTCATTTTGAGGATATTCTGTCTGTAGATATTATTTCCGCGTATATTTTATCGTGTGGTTATTTTGTCGTGTGATTATTTTGTCTGCGGATATTTTGTCGCGGATATGTTGTTGCGCACCCGTAGTGAATAATATAGATGTTTTATTACACACAAGGGTATCAACGACCTGAAAAACCTCGAACTTTGAAACGGATATATTTTCACAAAGTGACATTCATTCAGTCTTGCCTTTGTAAAAGATCCTTCTCAAGATCGCGCCGGCCTATAAATGCAGTTCGCTTGCATCACGTTTACGTCCCTATATATATTACTCTTAGTTAAAAGTGCCAGGCTCGTCTTGCATTGCGATCAGCGGCAAGAAATTTGATCTTAAACGAGGATGGTAAAGAGACAAACAAGAGGAGTGAACAAAAAAATAAAAAAAGATGAAAAAGAAAGAACCAAGTCTAGGGTCGAATGGAATTGAATACGTTTGTACCTGGGATACCGACAATAGCGCTCGTAATTCGATTACAAGAACCGCCAGCTAATTGTTAATTGCCGGCCCAGATTATATGTACATAGACGCCGACAAAGTACATTTGAGCAACGTTTGCTCTGTAAACTGTCAAAAATATTAAAACGAGACTATGGTCTCTCTTACAAATACAGTCAATGATGATTTTATCACAGCAATTCTCATTTTTTACAGCATTGTTTAATTTTGTGAGTTATCTATTAAAGAAAAAGTCAAATTAACTTATTGTAATTTAATTCAAACAGAACAAGTTGTAAATGAAGTGCAATAAAAAGTAATAAAAAAAGTCTAAGAAAATAGCAACAGTCGAGAGGTATATTGGAGCTCTTTTACGACACGTGTACCAATGCCCCACAGTGTTTAACAGCTAATCTGCCAAATGAAGTGTTTTTGTGTTTGAGCACAACACTCCGTTTGAATGAAGAGTAAAACCGCCCTGGGTAAAGGGTTGCCGACATGATTGATGCTTGAAGGGCTGTATAGCGGCATCGAGACTGCGAGAGAGAACGAGCGTAGAGGATTGAAGGGGTTTGAATAGTCCATGGCCAACCCTTTTTAGCCAAGCGCTGAACGAAGCACTTAATTGAGCCACAGTTCTTCACTTGGATGGACAGCTAATCTTCCGGTATTCGTATATTTTCTTTTGGTTCAATTTCTTATCCTGTTTCTTGTATTTGATGGGTTGCCAAGTGAAATGAGCTTATTTTCAATTTACTAGCCACTTGTTTGCTTATTTTCTAATCGCTTGCTGGTATATTAAGTTTACTGAAAGTCGAATATTATTGAAAACTTCACTAAAGATAAGTCAAGTTTATTAAAGATTTAATTAAAATTTTTATATTCAGCATGTGGGTATGTAGTGTAATAGTGGATAATGAAAGGAAACATGATGTTAATATTATACCTAAAACGTTAATTTAGTCTTAACGTCCACAGGATGTTAGTAGTCTGGAAAGTACCTACTACGTGGTCTGGGTAACTTTACGAAAGGACGAGCGAACACTGGCCTGGTAATGGAGTTTCCAAATATTCGAGGAGCCCTTGCTCAATTTCGAACAATTTGCATTTGGGGTGAAGCGCAATTAATAGGTGCGGGGGAGTGTTGTCCTGCACTATTCCACACCTATTAACACTATATTCCACCAAGTTTAGCATATCGAGGGGGCAATATTGAGTTACGCGACAGTGATTATAATACTCGTTAGACGACACTGCATAAAGTTAAGCCTGGTATACGCTCGTGTGCTTCTATATACTAAACTATATTTTGCAATTATTGTGTCCTCTTGAAGATTATTAATGTGGTTTTTAAAAAGATTATAATTGAATACTTGTTAATTTAGCTAATGGCTTCAATATAACTGAAGTTTAGAATTTTTCAGTAATGTTGATTTTTTATTTTCCGGTTATCAATTCTATGATATGTGTTGTTTATCAGAATAAGGATAAATACAGCTCCCTTATTTATGTTAACCGTTTATTGCAAATTTTGTTAGAATGTTATAAAATAGTGAAAATTAAAAAGTATTATTTACAGATATATAATTAATTAAAAATGCAATATTGTTGCCTGCGAAAAATTTAAATTTACGTAGACCTGAATACTATTGGATTGAAAGTCTGCAGCAATTAGAATTGCTTCAGTAAGAAACAGGATTTTATAATATTTATTATAAACATGATATCTATGGGAAATATACAGAAAAAAATATTGCCATTTCAGCGATTCACCGTTTGATCAAGCACGTTTAGTTGAAGACAGTGATCTTAAATATACACGGAAAGAAAATTGTAGGGAGTATTCCTATGCATTACAGGAATGGTTTTATAATGGTATAGGAATTGTACCCATACTATTATAGGAATGGTTCCTATATATTATAGGAACCACCCCTATACCATTATGGAAACCATTCCTATACTATTATAGGAACGATTCCTATAATAGTATAGGAACTATTCCCATAATAGTATAGTAACCATTACTATAATATTATGGGAACTATTCCTATAATAGTATAGGAACCCTTTCTATAATAGTATAGGAACCATTCCTATAATATTACAGGAACTATTCCTATAATAGTATAGGAACTATTCCTATAATTATAGGAACCATTTCTATAACATTATCAAAATGGGAATAGCTCCTATAATTATAGGAACTATTCCTACAATAGTATAGTAACCTTTCCTATACTATTATAGGAACTATTCCTATAATAGTATAGGAACCACTTCTATACCATTGTAGGAACTATTCCTATAATAGTATAGGAACCACTTCTATACCATTATAGGAACTATTCCTATAATAGAAATAGGAACCATTCCTATAATAGTATAGGAATGGTTCCTATAATTTATAGGAATGGCTCCTATAATTTATAGAAGTCGTTCCTATATATTATAGGAACCATTTCTATAATATTATAGGAACCATTCCTATAATTATAGGAACTATTTCCATAATGGTATAGGTATCATTCCCATAATTATAGGAACTATTCCTATAACTATGGGTAATATTCTTATATCTATAGGACGTGTTTCCATAATTTATGGTCGTCATTCCTATACTGGTATAGGATGAAATTTCACAAAATTATAGGAACCATTTCCATAATTTTCTTTCCGTGTAGTCGCTATATACGGGTGATTCCGTTCTAACTGTGATTTTTTTTTATTAAAACTTTTAAGATTTCGAAGTTAAACTTTTTCAATCTTATGCACATTATTCATCTATTTTACTGTAAAAATAAAAACCTGAGAGGATTTTACTACAACTTGAAAGCGTCAAGAACGAGAAACAAATTTCAAATTTTGCGTTCCATAGTACTGATATAAAATAAATTCGGTAGAAATTATTTGAGAAAATTATTAAATTCATTTATAAATTCTGTTGTAACACTTTTAAACTCTTTTTTAATAATTATTTAACACATTAATGATGATTAATAATGATTAACTTCATAATTTACAGTAACTATAATTTAATTTATAGAATTCACTAAAAAATAAATTAATCAATTAAATTTATAAACATTGAATAAATTAATTGTCACTTGTATCAGGTAGCTTTCTAGCACAAAGTATTGGTTCCATCTGTATTAAAAAAAATTTTAATTAATGATTAAAATAATTTTACAACTAATGATTACAACTATAAACTATTTTTATTATTATTTTACATGGTACTGACAGACAGGGTATTGACAGTTTCATTTTAAATAACAACTGTAATTATTTGGTTATGGATTTGATAAACTTCATGCAATTTTGCAAAATTTTATCGAATTCCATGAAATATTATAAAATTGTCTTGTCGTTTCCAATATAATTTCATGAAATTTTTTAAAATTTGATAAATTCTTATAAAATTTTATTTAATTTTTTAAAATTTTATAAAATTTCTATAGTACAATTTTATAAAATTATAACCGGGTACCCCTCGACTTCCGTGGTCTTGACGACGAGGCTTACGAGGTCACAATTTGGACACCTTTTGAACTCAAAAGTTCTAAAGGCGCCACTGAGAGTAAATTGCACGATCTCTCAGTATCGTGTGCAAGGCAAAACAAAGCAGAGAAATGAAAATCTCAAGGACGAGTTCGAAAATTTCCTTATCGTGGCTGGACCACACAGCTGCAGAGTTAGGTTTCCAATACAAATAAATTCAATCACTTAATGAGCGGTCGGTGAGACTCAGCGTCATTAGTCAATTGAGAATAATTATTTCAGTAAATATAATTTAATAAAATATCCAAAGTTTATTTATAATATTTATGTGGCAACAGATATGCTTTCAAATTTAATATTAAATGTTTTAACAATAATAAAATTTCAATTTCCCGACAATATTTACGTATTTTTAAATTTGACTTAGTTTTTACTTTAATATAAAATGCCTTTAATTTTAACAACAATTATTATTTCCTTAATATTAATTAAATCTTTGCTGGCGAGGAAAATCTCACACACTCACAGTTATCAGTTATTTATTTATTGCACCGAATAGTTCTTGGTCCATTTATTGCAAACCTGAATTTATTTTAATAATATTAGTATAAAAATTTTCCTAAACAAAGTTTCCAGTAGTGCGGTCTGTGAAACTCAGCACCAAGGTCACGATACCTTAGTAAGACGCTACCAAGCTAAATTCCAGCACTTTCTAGAGAACGGTCTGTGAGACTCAGTATCTCTAGAAAAATACCTGCTATTGTTTCTAAACAAATTTAATAATATAAAAATGATTAATTAATTAGCATGTGGTCGCTAGACTCAACGGTACCAATTAATTAATATTACTTTACCAGCAAAATACACCAAGAACTTGCACAAGATGGCGACCAAATGCTCTCGAACCCACGCCGTAAAATTCACTATTTCTTTTAAAATTTATATTTTACCCTCAATAACTTAATTATCAAATTTTCCCGATACTCAAAACTTTCCAATAAAATTTTTTATATAAATATAAATCTCCCTTTTAACAATAGAATCGAACCGTTATTTATTACCAAAATTTTAAATTAATACGTGGGTGACTCGCCTTCGCCATTACATGTCCACCAAACGTTCTGCTGTTGTGCTTGACTCGTCGTCGTACTGCTTAGCTTGTGACGCAGATCTTGCCTTCCTGAGTTTAATGATATCTCAGCAATCAGAAAATGTTGAATTCATATATACGCGGTCATTAGACTCAGCGTTATAATTATTTCAAAAACTGGCTTCAACTGCAGCCACAGCTTCAAAGACGATATTATAAAATTGATTTATTCGGGGTCAAATAAAGACGCACCGAGACGAGGATGTCCAATAAGTTGATATAAAGATGGGGTCTTTCGACTCACCATAAGCAGCAACGTGTTGTAAAGACTCACTCTTATAAATACTTGTGTAATGTATGGCTGATCTTAAGGTGACTGATCGCCAGCAGCTCCAGGCAGTGAGTGTCGCAAGTTGCGACTCTGAGTAGCTACGAAGCAATGAAGTCCCCACTCTCTGACGATGTCAGTACCGTATATTTCTTTATAAAATTATATTTTCAACCTATAACAGGCGGGACTCGGGGCCCCTCATGGTACCCGTTTGTCACACGGCCAAAATTTTAACCAATCAATAACAGTCCCAGTATCGATTTATTTAACGGCGTGGGGGCAACGGCAATGCGTGGGCCGAGAGCGCAGTCGAATAATAAATTCAAATAAAATAATAAATTTTATTTCAAAAATCCCTGTTACAAAATTTCATGAAAATATTCTTTCCCGGGTAATTATATCACGTTACAGATGCCCTAAAGGCATATACCTGTAAAATATACCACTGATAAGCCATAAGGGCGTATAACATTTTTTTTTTCGGAAATCCACGTGATTATGTTCTATAAGTATATTAGAGAAGAAAAAAATTTAGTACCCGAAACCAACGTGCTTGTGACCTTACAGTATATGGCCACCCAATTTTAAAACACAGTAACTGACAAAAAAAAATTTTTTGAAATATCTTTTGAATCAAGTTCACGAGGATCCATTGAAACTAAAAATGCTAAAAAATCGATTTTGAAAAATTTTTCAGTTACTGTGTTTTGAAATTGGACAGCCGTATAAAAATGATAGCAAACGTTTGAACTTAAGAAATTTTTTTCGTTAATTGAATAAAAGTTTTAATTTTGAAAATAAAAAAAATTTTTTTTTCTAAGTATGAAAAAAAAAACAAAATGTTGAAAATTATTTTTTTTTTTTGTATAATACTTTTAGAACATAATGACGTCGATTCCCGAAAAATAATTTTTATATACGCCCTCACGGCTCCTGGTACCAACGCCGGGAGCTATAAAGGCGTATAAAAAAAATTTAATTTTTGGAAACAATTTTGTTTTTGTCTCTGTTATACTTCTAAAATATAATTACGTCAATTCCTGAAAAAAAAAAATTTTATACGCCCTTATGGCATCTGTAACGCGATATCTTATATACCGCATTATGAAATTATCAGTTCCTCCAAAATTATATAAAATTTCAAAAAATCTTATAAAATTATATCAAATTCCGTATGAAAGATCAAAACTCCATATCTCAATAAATATACTATTTATTCATTCACGATCACGTACGAGGCTCGGTGGAGTGGGTAGCAGCAAAGACTTTAAATCGAAAGGACGTAGGTTCAAACCTAGCAAAGTATATGAGAAAGATTTTAAAAACGGTGTTTCTTCAGTCCTAGCTCAAGCCTAGATCACCATTGAATGGCCAAGATAGGGGAACCCAGCGCGGGTCAAAAAATTAGATCTGTTTTAAAATAAATGATAAATTCAAATATTTTTCTTTAATTCAAGTTTCTAAATCGTATTTATTTTATATAGGAATTTAATTTAGTCTGTTTTAAATCTGGTTTAGACTAAAAACAGACTTTTTTATTATAATTATTGTTCTGTGTTCAATTGTTTTTAAGGACAAAAACAGGACTTTTTATAAATATAAATAGTAATAATAATAATAATAATAATAATAATAATAATAATAAGCGCAACCTGTCAATGGCCTGGATTGACTACCGCAAGGCATTCGACTCAACATCTCATGAGCTTATTCTCTTTTTGCTCAAATGCCTTGGGGTCAATCGCGATACAGTGGGATGCATTCAGCGTACGATGCAGCTTTGGCGAACACGGTTCCACATTTCATGTGGTAACGACAAACGTGTAACCGAAGTTGTACAGTACAAACGAGGAGTCTTTCAGGGAGATTCTCTGAGCCCTCTGCTGTTTTGCATCTCACTGCTGCCAATATCTGTTGCGCTACGCCGCACCCGTGGATACTCAGTGGGTCCACCAAATAATCGAAAATACTCGATCACCCACTTACTCTACATGGATGATCTGAAGGTGTATGCTCCTGATGAGGAACACCTTCAGACATCCTTGAATATCGTAGGAGAGTATACACGGGATGTCGGCATGGCTTTCGGGTTGGACAAGTGCGCGGTCGTTAATCTGGTGAAGGGTAAGTGTTCCGATGTGCGTGAAGATATCGAGTTAGTAGATGGGAGCGTCATAGACCATCTTGACGCCAGAGAGTCGTACAAATATCTAGGGATTGACGGGAGTCCTATGCAGGACGTCTCGAAAATCAAAACGACTCTCTGCAGCGAGTATGTGCGGAGACTCCGGAAAATCTGGTCATCAGAACTTTCCGGAAAAAACAAAGTCTCTGCAACAAACATGCTTGCTGTCCCGGTACTCCTGTACTCTTTCGGTGTCCTTAAATGGGCCCGAAAAGAGCTCAGAGATCTCGATATCAAAACACGCAAAGTCATGAATATGCATCGGAGCATGCACCCTAAGTCCTCAGTCACCAGATTATACCTTTCCCGGCACATCGGAGGAAGAGGTTTACAGAGCTTGGAGTGTCTGCACGATCGTTTGGTTTTGGGTATAACATACGAGGTTGTCAATTTCACAGCAGATGAAGACGACTTCCTTATGCAAATTGTTCATAGTCATGAAAATAGGCATAAGGGAGCGTTTTTATATAAGGCAGCAATGTACGCGGTAAAATCCCTCGGTCTTGGAAGAGTAAACCCGCTTATTGAACTCCCTAAGGAGGAATTTAAGACGGTCATCAGGAATGCTGAGCAACAAAAATTGCTTAGTACACATATGGACAAGTCCATGCACAGCGTGTTCTTTAAACACGTGCGTGATCATGGCTTGTCCACACAGCTGACGTTTTCCTTCCTTAAGTCAGCTGGCCTGATGTCCGAGACCGAAGGATATATTTTTGCCTGCCAAGATGGTGTTATTAACACTCTCGAATACCGTGCTAAAGTGCTCCAGACGCAGCTACCCGACACTTTGTGTAGGGTTTGTAAACAGCATCCAGAGACGCTTATGCATCTTTTGTCAGCATGTCCTGTGCTGGCAAGAAATGCATACATCCAGCGCCATAATGCTGCTCTGCGAGTACTTTATTACCATCTTAGACACACGCACGGTATCGACAAAACACCAGTGCTGCCTTATCTGCCAGGAGATATTCCGCAAGTTGTTGAGAATGAGCGTTGCCGTATTTATTGGAACGTGCCATTCGCAACAACGCGGAAAATCGATCATAATAAACCTGATATTGTGCTCTTCGATAAAACCGCTCGTAACATTTATGTTATTGAGTTCTCAGCTCCGGCTGAGTATAACATCACGGTAAAAGAGGAGCACAAACACGAGATATATCTGGATCTCCTCTTTGAAATTGGCAAACTTCACCCGGGCTACCGTGTCAAGCTTGTCGTACTCATTGTTGGCGTCCTAGGAGGGATGAAACAGTCTTTTGTGTCTGCATTGGCTAAAATCCCAACTTGTTTATCGCAAGTTGAGTTTTTGGCATCGCGGATGCAAAAGGCTGTAATTCTCGGATCCCTCCGTCTCCTAAGGCAACGAAACTTGGCCTGCTGCGCATGCTGATCATCTTGTTGATGAAGCATCGCAGCAGTAACGATTTGGCGCTCAGGTGAGGCCCTCGGTAGAGTCGGACTACCGGGGATAACCCCCTGAGCATTTAACTAAAAAAAGAAATAATAATAATAATAATAATAATAATAATAATAATAATAATAATAATAATAATAATTATAATTATAATTATAATAATAATAATAATAATAATAATAATAATAATAATAATAATAATAATAATAATAATAATAATAATAATAATAATAATAATAATAATAATAATAATAATAATAATAATAATCATAATAATAATTATAATAATAATAATAATAATAATAATAATAATAATAATAATAATAATAATAATAATAATAATAATAATAATAATAATAATAATAATTATAATAATAATAATAATAATAATAATAATAATAATAATAATAATAATAATAATAATTATAATTATAATAATAATAATAATAATAATAATAATAATAATAATAATAATAATAATAATAATAATAATAATAATAATAATAATAATAATAATAATAATAATAATAATAATTATAATAATTATAATAATAATAATAATTATAATAATAATAATAATAATAATAATAATAATAATAATAATAATAATAATAATAATAATAATTATAATTATAATAATAATAATAATAATAATAATTATAATAATAATAATAATAATAATAATAATAATAATAATAATAATAATAATAATAATAATAATAATAATAATAATAATAATAATAATTATAATAATAATAATAATAATTATAATAATAATAATAATAATAATAATAATAATAATAATAATAATAATAATAATAATAATAATAATAATAATAATAATAATAATAATAATAATAATAACAATAATAATAATAATAATAATAATAATAATAATAATAATAATAATAATAATAATAATAATAATAATCTAGATTTATTAATTTATTCCAATCTTCTTGGTATTTGAAACATGCTAATGCGCTTCTGAAATAAGATGTCACAAGGAGAAAAATGTTGGCTCGAAACCTACCAATTTTTACAATGCTGTCAACCAAACTTAAAACAGGAAGTGAATAAGCATCCAAAGAATAATTGTGCTCTTATAAAAAAGGATTATGCTGTATCACAATACTTATTACACCCGAGAAACTTATCGGTAAGCTTTAATATCAATTACTTTTATACCTTACAATAATTTGGATACAGCATAATAAGTTTTTATAAGAGTAAGTAATTATATAGTAATTTTTAGGATGCTTTACTTTCTGTTTCAAGTTTGGTCGACAGCATTGTAAAAATTGGTAGATTGCGGGCCAAATTTTTTCTCCGTGGCACATGAATTTTGATGTTTTGTAATGCCAACATATTCTCGATTATATCCAATAAATAAGAAAAATTTTTTGACATTTTAAGAGTTGTTTTATGACTTTTATTCACTGCTCTAAATATTCAGTCAAGACAACTAAAAATTAAGCTGTCAAATTATCATTAACTGCCGACATTTCTAAACAAAAGATACTAAATAAATAGTAAACAAAACATAATCAATTCTGCAACTTAATATTTTTTTTATGAACATTGCCTATGAATAAAAATTTTATAAGTCCATGATTTAATCTAGTTTTGTCCTTGTAAATTTTCATAACTAAAATTTTTTAAAGTCTAAGAAATAATCTAGTTTGATCTGCCCGTTACGCAATTGTTTTTTAAAATAACAGGTCGAAAACAGCTTGAAATTTTCGTAAAAGATCACAACTGCATGACATCTAAGATATTTCTTACTTTCCTGCCCTAGGTGTAAAATATACTATTTAATAAATTTTTTTTATATGAAAAATAGATTTTTATTTTTATATTTTAACATATAATTTTTTTATATACTTTTTTCATGGGTGTAGATCCTATATAATCCTCGAACAATTTTATACACAACTATATAATTAAAATTACACATATCACAATTACTGCACGGAAAAAACAAAATGTTAAAATTCACCCGAATTATGAATACTTTTTATTGTTTCAAATAGTAATGCGGCGCCCGGGTGCGATTTTGTTGTTTATTATAAAGTATAAGGTTAAAATATATGAGTGATCTGTTAAAATATACTTATGCTCAAAGAAAAAAAGTATAGAGTAAAGATATAGTTTTTAACATTTCAAATAGTAAAAATTATTATTCTGAATTGTACAGCTTCGATGGCAAGATGATATTTTTTAGACTGACGATAGTAAAAATTAAAACTTAAACCATAAATTTTAAAGTTTCAAACAATAAAAATCTCTAAGTCAATGTGTATAATTTCATAGTCGATCGTTACTTTTTCTTATGCTACCGTAGTAATAATTTTTGTTCTAAACCCTCATTTTTATTGTTTCAAATAATAAAAATATAATTTTTTTTTTTGTTCTATTTTATATTTTTTTTATTTTGAATTATATATTTCCGGCTTTTACTGTTTACTTTCGTAGTACAACAAGGTTCTATTTGGGTTTCTGATTTCACCCCCTCCCTTCCCCCTTCTTCCATTGTTTGTTTTCTCATCGTTGTGCATCTAATTGATTGCATCCTTCTTTGTATAATGAATAACTGATTCAGTCGGGTACAGTATGTGTTGTTCGAATTTTTATACGAAAAATCATCAGAAAAATTTCAGCCGACTCTGGGGCTCGAACCGCCAACCTTTCGCGAGCAGAGTCCAGTCCCTGGCACTTAGAGCGCTCGGCCACAGCATGCGTATGAGAATCGAAAGTTATTTCCGTACTTAAATGGATGACAGTAGCACATGAAATTTTACTGCATCAAACAATAAAATTTGCTGAGGCTGACACATACCTTTTACAAATTGACGAAGTATAATGTACAGTATCAAATAGTCAATCTCCATTGATTTCAGTGGTAATATTTAATATTTGCTCTAATAATAAATATCGGTGAAAATTTATTTATTCCCGTTTATATCATTAAATTTGACTGTTGACTAATATTAAAATTTAAAAACAACTCCTGGTAAAGTTTCTTAGTTAGAGGACTTTACAAAATAACGTTCTAACTAAATTTATTATTTTGTATCCTTTATATTTTTATTGTTTGAGACTTTAATTTCTTATTTTACAAACGATAAATATTTAAGTTTTGGCTGTTAAAATTTAAAGTTTAATTTTTTTAGTGTTTACTTTGTCTTTTTTATAGTTTTAAATGATAATTTTATCTAAATGAACTGTATATTTTAGCATTCGATTTATAATTATTATTTATTGAATATTGAAATCACGATATTACTATTTGAATTTATATTAATCGCTAAAAATATTATAATTATTAGACATCAAACTTTATTTATTACAGTTCCTTTTTTTCCGTGTAGTTGTCTACGTCTTTATATAACTATGGATCTTTATTACAATGATAAATTAATTTTTGAAGTTCTGTTATGTTTTTTGTTTTATTAACACGGAACAAAGAAAACAGGAATAATTGCTGTTTGAACGAGCATTTATTACATTTTCAAATAGTAACGCAGTGCTTCATAAACGAAACTGTAAAAGTTACAGTTTGACCCTGCGCAGTAAGTTTTACATTTTAAAAATGAAATATTACAGTTTGAAAATGTATCAAGTTTACTTTCTCACACTGTAATATTTGTTAAAAATTATCGAAGTATCATTCGATATGCTTCAAAACTTACAGTTTTTCTCGTCAAGTTTTATTTAAAATTTTTAAAACTTGTTTTACAAAATAACGATATTGCCACTATAAACTGTATATCTTACATTTTCTGTTGGTAATATTTGCGTTTATTTTTTTCAATAATCAAGTTTAAATAGTGACACAATTCAATATCACCCTTGATAATTAATTTCAATTGAGAAAATAGATGTGAATAACCTATGGTAACCAAAAATAAAAAAAAATAAATTATTACCACACTTTCAAATTTCTTTTTGAATTGACAACAATTAAAATCAATATAAAATAACAAAACAAAAATAAAATTATTAATAAACAAGCGAATTGTATAAAAAATTTAATTACCCAATGAAAAAAGATTTTATACATCTGTATACAGTTATATATGAATTTTATACAATTGGATAGAGGTAATGCATAATTATATGAAATTTTTATATAGTTATATACAATTATACACGATCGTATATAGATCTATATAAAAATGCAAAAAACAATAATAAAATTATATACAAATGTATATATTTGTATACAATTATATAGAATCGTATATCATTATATATAATCTATACAAAAACATTATGTGATTAGATAAGAATTATATACAAATAAGATATAATTATATACGATTGTATACAAATCGATAGGACCATTTTTTCTATCTAATTTGTATATACTTTTATACAGTTGTATAAAATCTTTTTTCATCGGGTACTTACCAAAAATAATCATTCAACTATTAAAATTTGCAATATTGGAAAACTTTGCACTGTACTAGACGACACCACGTAGAATAATTACTTCACATGGGATACCCAAGAAACAGAAGACTCTTATTACTATAACCTCTAATATTGAGGCATGGCTCTTGGCTTAATGCAACGTGCACTCACATATACTATTTCAAAAATATTTACTGAATTTTCATTTTATTTTTACATTTTAAATAGTAAAAATTCGTGATTGCTAAGGCATTGGTGATACTTGACAAAGAAATTTTCAAAATTACAGTGTGAGATGTAATAGTTCCATTTTCTACTTTAAGGTTAATAATTGAATGCCCATACTGTAAATCTTCTCGAACCACTCAACAAATTTTCTTATTTGATACTTTAATTTTTACACAACGGCTAAACTGTAATTTTTACAGTTTTAAAGAGGATTAAATGATTTTAAAAGAAACAAACTTTCTGTAAGCAAAAGATAATAATTATTTTACATTTTATTGTGTACGATTTACATTTTCAAACTGTAAATATTACTGCTTAATCTCCAACTAATTTTTTACAGGATAAAATTTAAAAATTACAGTATACATTTTAACTTTTGTAATTTTTAATATGACGGGCTGGTTTTTACATTTTATTCTGTAACTATTCCATTTTTCTTTTTTCCGTGTATGTTCTAAACTATACTTCCAGTTATAATATTTCGATATAATTAGAGATACTCATTGTATATAATTCCTATTATAAAATTTGGATATAGCTTAGCTTATACAAAATTTATATAACTCAAAGTAGATTAAATTATAAATCTTACTTATACTGATAAAGTATAATCAAGTATTTCAAAACGGCAAAAAATAGTAGTATGAAAATATATTGAGAATTACCCGTGAAAAAATTTTCTGATATGGCCTGATATGGCTTGATTTCGGCGGTTCATATCAGGCCTGATATGGAAATTGGCCATATCAGAAAATATATGTACAGATAAGATTCGATATGTTCTGATATGGACATATCAGACTATATATAGTGAGATTAACATTGTTATCTCGGGAACTAAATTTATAGATAATTTTATAAAATTGTGTATAACTTTGTAAAGTTGTATATGCAATAATTGTCATGAAAAAAAAAAAAAAAAAAGAAAAAAAAATCCATCCAGGTCATGGGTTTGAACCCGAGTACTTCTGATTCAACGTCTGATCTATTAACCACTCTGCCAAATCATGAACTTGAAACGTAAGGTTGATTATATCTATTTGGATAAAATTGAAACTAAGACAATTAAGGGGGATAGCCACTGTGAAATTTCAAAAAAAAAAAATTTTTTTTTTTTTATTAAATCAAAATATATATATTCAAAAATATGTATCTAGAGTTTTATATGAAAATTCCGAATATTTTTTGAGTTATAGTCATTTTTGTGACAGCACGTCAACTAACCGTTGCATGAACTAAAAACTTTAAACGCGTTTTTCTCGAAACTACTTTTTTTGAACTGGTGGCATCTGCAATTTGCATAAATATGAACCGATTCGCAACTTTTTTTTTTATCGTATTCGTCTATTCAGTGGCTAAAGTCGCACATAGGGGATTTTGAAAATTTTGATTTTTAAGATTTTTTAAGGCTGTTTGAATCCAAAAAAATGAGAAAAAAATACGAAAAAATTTTTAATATGTCGCCATTTTTTTCAAATCCAAATTTTCAAAATCCCCTATGTGCAACGATAACCACATGCATACAGATTACAACGCGACTTGGTTTTTTTGTTTCAGATAATCCGTTTTTGAGTTAGAGATGCCACCGTGGTGGGGGAAATTATTGTGGTGCTCCACAAAAATGTTTATAACTTTATAATAGCATGATATTTTTTAATAAAAATTTGGGAGAATTATCTTCAATGTATACTTTATAAAACAAAAAAAAACCCGATCCCCAAATTCCTTTATTATCCCAGTCAAAAAAATTCCCGAAAATCACCTATTTTTTCGATCCTCACAGTGGCTATCCCCCTTAAAGACATCAGATAAATGATTGATTTGGTTACTTGTATTATATTCAATTGTTATTGTTTATAGAGTAACGAGACCATTAACGGTATACCTACCAGTAACGGGGCAAGAACTACTTCTTTTGGTAAAAGAAAAAAAAAAAAGTTCAAGATTTTTAAACTTATAAGTTTTAAAAAAGTATACATGAAAATTTAATAATAATTAAACTTTTTTCAATTTAAAATATCAATTTTTTATATTTAAATTCATTACGAAAATTTGAAATTCTCTCAGAGATTTAAAAATTGATCCCGTTAGCTTATTGGAAAAATTTTTCAACAAAGTTTGTGCACTTTATACAATTTATAAATGCGGTAAATTAAAATATTTAACAGACTTCATAAGATTTTATGAATCATTATAAAATCGGTTGTTCCGAACAATGTTACGTTATTTGGTCATTTCTAAATTATTTTAACAAACGTATGTATACGGAAAACTCGAACAAACTAGTATACGTGCCCATATCAGGGCATATCAAGCCATATAAAAAAAATTATATACAAGCATATCAAGTCAAATCAAGACTGAAATCGACATATCAAGTTGATATGGCTTGATATGGCCAATTTTTATATCAGACTATATCAGAATATATTAAAAATTATATATGGGCATATCAGATCATATCAGGTCAGATATGAATATATCAAATTTTTTGATATGGCCATATCAGGTCATATAAGGCTTGATCAGAAAATTTTTTCACGGGTATATATTGGAGTATAATTTTGTATAATACAATTATAATTTGAGATATACTTTTCACCTATACACTTTTTTCATGCGGGTGATAATGCAACTTTAGACAACGTACACGGAAAGAAAATTCCACTACAATTTACGATGTTAACATCGTAATCGTGGCCTAGACGTTGACTGGTGTCAATTTTTAAATGTTTCATTTGGAGCTTTACTATAAACCTTGTTAAAATTACGATGTTAAATAGTAAAGAATATAACCTACATCATAATTTTAACAAAGAATATAGTAAATTTTGGAATAAGAGATTTAAAAATTGACGCCAATGAAAGTCTAGTCCACGATTACGATGTTAACATTGTAAATTATAGTGGAATGTTCTTTTCGTGTTTGACAAAACAAACTCATAATATTTGATATAATACAGACCATTTATTAATTGACAAAATAGCTATTAATCTTTTGGAATTCAATTACAATTTAAATTGAAGATCATATTAATAAAAGATGATAAAAAAAAAAAAAAATATTATTGGCGATTAGCTCATTCTTCTTTCTTATTGAAATAATTTATTTCTTTACTTTGATAAATATTTTTGCTCACAGTTTCCTGGAGACAACCCCTATTCGTCGTGTAGATATCTCCGTTTTTCGTTATATTTTATTCTGCTCACCCTTCGACCAGACAGGTGTCAGTCGTCTCACGGTCTTTGCTGTTTTTCGACTGCGCACCCTCACGCCCTTCGTTCTATAATACGCCACACCATGACACATTCTAACGTCTCACCCCAAACTTTCGCGCCTGTTACTATACACGGCCATTATCTTATTTTACGCATGAAAACATTGTTCACTCACGCGTTCCAATAGTAAGAAAAACATTTTCATAAATTCATATACGTCACTTATAAAATATAAAAATTTAATTTTTAGTGTGGTACTTTTAAACATATATATTCATATTTTCATAACATCATAATATACTTATGACAATATCTTTTTTTTTTTTTTACTTATTTAAATTTATACTGAAGATACTATAAACAGCAAGTGTTAAAACAAACTTTAAAAAATTACAAATATATACTTGGTGAACTTTATAACATATTGTATGCAATAATTTTTCTTATCGCTCTGGTCATAGTAATTAAAAAACATAAAAATGTATAACAATTGCGTGGATCTAACGTTATAAAAAAAAGCAGCAGAATAATTAGCTCAGCATCCAAGTAATTCATAATATTTTTTGCTTGTACAAAAAAAAAAAAAAAACATAAGAAAAATTACTTTCCGTGACATTTATTATGTTTCACTACTTATGTAATGCATAAATGTATACGACAATTCATTGCTTGAACGTTAATTTGATTTATACACGCTTTCCACCCGTCTCATATACTCATAGCATGCATAACCGCATCGGGGTAAGAATTTAGACGCGTCGAGTGCGCCTGTTCTCACCGATTTCTCCAAGCTAAACGGATTTATCGTGTTGCCAGTATGTATTGGCATCATTATTATTGCTAAAGCATAAAGCTTATCGTTCATGGTTGGACAACAACGTCTGGAGTTCATCATCGATATAAAGCTACGAGGATTAAGTTGATTTCCGAGGTGATGAAGACTTATATTCTTTTTCGACAATAATCTTGTCACAATTTATTTTTTTTATTCCTCTTTACAAAACAATAATCAAATAGGGGAGGGGTCAAAACGAGGTACTAAAGAAAATGCTCAGTTTTTGGAGACTGAAATACGTTAATTTTTTTTTTTTTTTTTTTATGATATTCAAAGCGAACGGAAAAAATTTTCATTTTTTGCGGGCGAAATAGGATACCCCCTACAAAAGGTGGAAAAGAAAAACAAATTTCTGGAAATTAAATAAATTTAATCAAAGTAAATTTTCTCATAAGTAATTTACATAAGAAAGCATGGCATTTACATAATCATTGGATGTACAGGAAGACAAACAAATTTTTAATCATTTCTTTTAATAAAACAAAACTCATTAACATTTTTCGACTTAGACTTTAGATTTTTGAAAAAGTTCAATTACTTACTTTACGTTTTTAAATTTTTAATTGTTATTTATTATTTTTTATTAACTTGAAAGTAAAAGGTATAAGTTAGCTTTAATTTCAAAGAAGATATTTTAAAAAAAGCAATTGTAAATAATTCTAAATAGTAGATTAAATAATTATTGAAATTTAATTTAATTTCAAAATTATGAAAATTGTATACAATGTGAAATTGATTGCTGAAATACACTTGAAGCACTTTGACATTTTCGAGCTCGAAAATACTTTTGGATCCACTTGTTTTTCAACTTTTGCAGTTCAAATAACTTACGTTATATGTGAAATTTTGAAAATTTAAGAATCGAAAATAATTAATAAACAAGCATTCTTTAAATTTTTATTTACGATTATGTTCAATAAAATAGATGTATTCAGTCAGAAATCAGTGAAAGTGACCAAAATAAAGAATTTAAACGAGTTTTGACTCAGAACAGAGCGTTAATATATAAAATGTCCAAAAAAAGTTTTAAATACGGTTTTGTTCAATTTTTTCGATGATAATCTTATTTAAACTGAAGATCAAGTTCCATTACACGACGTGGTGATCGAAAAAGACTATGAAGACGAAATGCTGATGGGATTTTTTGGACCATTTGGTAAATTATATTCTGAGCTATCCCAGAAACATTGAACACATGTAGGAGCTGCCAGAGTTGAATGACGGTGCCCTACTTGGCCCAACTTTGGGGACCCTAGCTTTGGCACACCTATATTGGCCCATGCTTGGCTTAAAATAAGGTACTCAGTCCTGGCCGTTGCAATGATTACCCGGGTCTGGGCCCGGGCTAGGTAACCTAGCCTTGACCATTCAATGGCAGCTCAGGCTTGGGCCAGGGCTGGGTAGTGGGTAACCTAGCCTTCGCTGTTACAATGATTACCCGAGCTTAGGCCAAGACTGAGTGTCCCTGCCTCGGCCATCCAGTGGCAACCCAGACTTGGGTCAGGGTAGAATTATCCAAGTTTGGCTATACTTATGGTTTAATAAGTAGATCATATAAACGCATCAGTTAGAATGGGTCAAAAAAATCGATTATTTTTTTTTTACAAGTGACACGGAAAAACGGGTTGCTAGACACCTTAAAAAAAACTCAATAAATATGAGCTCTTAATTTTAATAAGAAGATCCTGTTTTTCTGAAATTTCTCAAAAATGACTAGATAACTCAATTTCAAAATCTGATCAGCTTTGGAACTCAATAGAAGCATTTCTTTCTCTTACGATATCTCACGAACGAATTAACCAATATTGATGGTTGAAGCGGCAATCGATGTATTGAGTTCTAACGCTGATCAGATTTTGGAATTGCTTAGTTAAGTTGTTTCAAAGGTATTTGCAAATAGCTGTTTTGTATTATTTCTTTCTCCCACGATATTTCTTAGACAAATGATCCGATTTTGATGGTTGAGGTGACAATCGACGCGTTTTAATGAATTCTACAGCCGATCTGATTCTGGAATTGTTTAGTTCAGTTGTTTCAAAGATATTAGCAAAAAACCGTTTTTTAACATTTCTTTCTCCCACGATAACTCTCGAACGAAGTATCCGATCAAGATAGCTAAAGCGGCAATCGACGCGTTTTATTAAGTTTTAGAGCTGATTAAATTCTGAAGTCGATCATATTAGCCTTTTCTGAGAAATCACTAAAAAAACTAAAAAAAGAAATTTTTTTTTATTCCGTAATTTGCCGTAATTTTCCGTAATATTTTCGAGTCTACTTGATCAAATGAATTGAAACTTTCAGGAAAGTTGCCACCATAACTATCTAAAGCGGTTCATTAGTTAAAAAGTTATAGACCACTCACAACATACATTCACACACACACGCTCGCGCGCACACATTCATACAGACACTCGGGCATCATTCTGAAAATAGTCAGAATAGCTTCCTTTGGCCTCAAAACGTCGACATATGATGGAAATTTGATTTCCGAAACCGGGGTGTAAACAATAACTTTCCGAATTCTATCAAAATCATCGGTTAAAAATCCTGCTAGTTAACGAATAATAAACAAAAATTTTTTTATCCTAAAAATTCGACTTTTTTCCTCTAAGTTTCAACTCCCATAACTTTTTTTCTATCAACTTTAAGCGTGTGACTCAGGAGACCTTTCATGAAGAGAATTTAATTTCCTGTAAGGCTGTTAAATTTAAAAATCGGAAAAAAATTTTTTGACATAGTTATTTACAAAATAGAAGAAACAAATTTTCATCAATGTATTCTAAATAGGAAAAGAACCCCCCCTCCCTCGTGCGCCAGCTCAATTTTTGAGATATAGAGATGAAATTTTAGGAGAATTTTTTTTTTATTAAAGTAAATTTTGAGATGTATTTAATTAAAATAAAAAATATTTTTTTTTTTTTTGAAAACAGTTTACTAAAATGTCACAATACCGGAACAAGACCCAATACCGGAAAGATTTGATAATCATTATATTATATTTTAACTTATGCACGATGAAATTAAATAAAACTTTCTTTGTTTAAAACCTTAATCTTTTAGTTTCAAAATAGGGTATATAAAATAGATTTTAGAATATATCTAAAATATGAAAAAAAAAATGTTAATTAGAACAATCGTTTCGGATTCATGACTTTTTCATGTCTCTTTATGGTTTTGCTAAAAAATCAGTCAATGGTCTTAAACTTATAGAAAATGTATAGAATTACTTTTCAATGGTTTCTTCTTTGTATATGCATCTTGAATGACATAAAATTCAAGAAATCATATTAAAAATATGAAAAAAATAGTACTATTATATTAATTTTAACCCGCGCCTAGCACCAGAACAGCCTATCATATTAATGTTATCGATAGACATTAACGGTGAGTTTTATTGACTGGCTAAATCAAGTACAATATTAATTATTACTAGAGCCCTAATATTTAATGCAGTACGTATGATTCTTATAAAAAATACATTAAATATAGGTAAACTCTAATTTAAATTATAAGAAATAAATTTTTGTCTTTAGTATTTTTTTTTTTTTTTAATTATTTTTATAGTATAACCTCAAATAATTTATTTTGTTTTTATTCTTTAGTTCAAAATATTTATTTTCATTGAATATGTAATCGTTCAAAAATTTTGAATACATTTTACATTATGGGTGTAATATAGCAGACCTTAGACAAATTTAAAATTAATAATAAATCGAGTAAATAATTATTAATCCAAAATTTCAAATAAGGTGAATTCAAAAAATTTTGAAATCGATAGTGCTTTTTTTGTAAATATTATTTTTTTAATTATTTATATTTTGAAAATTGTCTGATGTCTGCTACATTCATACTCGTTTTACATTAATATTATTTACTAATTATTAATATTTTTACTATGAATGAATGCAAAAAATAACTCATTTTATTTACTGTTCCCGTATTAGGACAACCGAATTCCCGTTTTGGGACAAGGCTATTTCAGCGTTCCGGTATTGGGTCTTTTAGGAGTCATAGAAAAAAAATTTTTTTTAATATTAAATTTAAGAATTATGATCGTATCGAAAAAATAAAAAAAAGCAAATTGAAGCTTGAAATCTCTAGTTTAAAGATCTTCCAGCAAAATAATTATTAGAGCCACGGTTTTTGCGAAATCATAAGAAATAGCTCGAGACCAAATTATTCTAAAGTTTTTGGTTTTGTTTTTTGAGGCTACGGGGCGGTGAAAATTTTTTTCCGAAAAATCAATCCATGGGTCGTTAAGGAAATTTATTCAGCTACACTGTAAAAAATAAGGTACTGACATCAAACTCCCTAGGAGTTTGACGAATTTCCTCTTCAGTGAAACCAAATTCGTTTGAAGCAACAAAAACTAGTTTGTCTCAAGAAAATCATTTTTATTGAATTAAAATCTCTAGTCGATTATGAGAAATTGCTCAAGCGTTTATATTAAAGTTTTTAAATTTGACCGTAATTAAACTAATATTTGATTGAATAGTAAAATATATTTTAATTAAAGTTTGGATGTACTTGATTTAAACATAAAAACTTGTTGAAGCAAACTCTTTAATTTTTAGAAATTTAACTGAAACTCTTGAAACGTTTCGTTTGACAGCTCTACATATTTCAATGAAACAAAAGAAGTTTCCTATAATACCGAACGTGTCGTGTCAACCGACGAGTTTCTTGGGGAGAGAATCCAATGAGGTTGGAGGGATAATCTCACGCACTCACATTAAAACTGAAAAATATTCGACAAGAATATAAATGTATTCGTTACAAAATATCGAAGTACATTTGAATGAAAGTCTTTATATTATCGATTCGATAAAAAAATTTATTTATAAAACGAGTCACATATTTATCTCGTTTAGATCAATGCTTAAGCAATTGACTGTATATTTCCATTCAATATGAAAACAAAGTACTAGAAGCACAACTAAACTAAAACTTTCCTACTGGTTTTGTAGCGTAACGGTAAAGCGTCTGACTCTCGCGCGTAAGGTGCGGGGTTCGAATCCTCCGGATGGCAAAATTAAAATTATTTAATTTTTCACTAAAAACTGTGAGTATGTTAGGATGATTTGTAAAATATAATTGATGTAATATGATAATATAATGTAGTTGTCCCAATACTTAATAAAAAAAAAAAAAATAATAGTAATAATGAAAATAAAATAAAATCAAAAATAAATAAATATATAAGAAAAAAAAAAATTTTTTTTAATGAATTATTAATGAGATAATTGAAGACAATATTCATTTGATTCAGATTAGTGTTTTTTTTTGGATCAATCCAATACAGCCATTTGAAATAACTCGATTTTTTATTAAATCAATTGCCTGGGCAGTTTCTAAGGACCCAAAAAGATATTACTTTTGTAGGAAGTTATGGATAGGTAAATCGTGAAATAAACATTAAACTCAGAAATAATATTGTTCACTTATGTGTGGCTTCCAATCTTTATTAAAAAGGATAGCGTTTTCGGGAAACGTCCTTACGCTTAAGAGAGTCGTTACGAACTAACTTATTCTTAAAGAAACTTATTTTACTAAGAGGTCTAAACCTCTCTTCTAATACTTAAAATTACAGATGTTTTAGCTATATAAAAATTAAATAACTCTACAAGTATATATATAATAAAAGGCATCGAAAAGGACAAGAGTCCCATTGTGTTACCCATGTGTTTAAGGTCATAAAAACAGAGTTAGGGCTGCATTTCCTCATCGAACCATTTTAAACTAAAATAAAACAATAAAGAGAAAATATTACAAACTAAGATTCATTTTTGTACGGAGAATTCAACACGCTCCCTCAAAAATGAATCCCTTACATACATATATATATTTTTAAATAACTTGATGAATCTTAGCTCTAAAGTTTAAATATTATAGCTCACAATATTTTTCTGACTTACATTTAAAACGTATTGACTCTTCCCGTAACGCAATCCCATAATTTTTATTTGACTCTACTTGGTCCAACATCTGTTGCTTATGGATTAAGGAAAAACCCAACATCATATGGGAAAACCCAATCAGACCACTTACAACTAATATATATACATTATATATCTAAAGTTCTTAAAATTACTTCAAGCCCATTTGTGTCCTGAACTCCACAAATTTTACTCCAGGTAAAGACTTTGTGAGTGAATCGGCTATCTGTTTATCTGTAGGCATATAAATTAATTGTATTAGTCCTTTTTCTACCTTATCACGAGAATAATGATATTTAATATCGATATTCTTCGATCTCTTATGACTCGAAGGATTATTTGCAATACTTATGCAGCCATTATTATTTTCATATATAGTTATTGGTCCTGTTATTATTAATTTAATGCTTTCTGTTAAAGACCGCAACCACAAAGCCTCTCGTGCAGCTTCATACAAAGCCATGTATTCAGCTTCTGATGTTGAACCTGTTACGGATGCCTGTCGTTTTGTACCCCAACAGATCGTGCAATTTTCATATAATTTAAACAAATAACCAGTTGTACTTTTCCTATCGTTTTTATCATCCGCCCAATCAGCATCTACATACCCACTTATTATGTCTTTATAATTTCTTTGAGTGTACCTCCTGATTACCTGTATCATGGATGAGTGTATATCCTGAGTACCTTTCAAATATCTTAAAATTCTTTTTAAATATTGCCACAGTGTAATATTATTTTTATTCATGTATCTACTAACAATATTCACTGCAAAACTTTAATCTGGACGAGTACATATCATTAAATACATTAACCAACCTATAACATTACGACACGGTTTATTACAGTTTTCATCTGAATTTAAAGCTATATAGTCAATTTTTGATTCTAGAGGAGTATTAACGGGATTACAATCCTGCATTTTAAATTTTTCCAAAACTGATTTGACATATGTATTTTGATCTAACGTTAAAATAAATTCTTTTCTAATTACTCGTATACCCAAAAATAATTTTATTTCTTTTAAGTCTACCATTTGAAATTTACACATTAAATATTCTTTAAATTTAGTCATTGTTTTTATATCATAAATAGCAATAACAAGATCATCGACATATAATGCTACATATATATTCTTTCTTATATCACCTAGATCTAAAATATAAATACATCTATCTACTGGAGAGTTTTCAAAATTTATTTCTTTTAAAGTTGATTCAAATGCTTCAAACCAACACCTAGCTGCTTGCTTTAAACCGTACAATGCTTTGTTCAGTTTACATACAAGACCCTTTTTGCATTGAACCCCCTCAGGTATATTCATAAAAATTTCTTCTTTTAGTTTACCATTTAAAAATGCTGTTTTTACATCCATATGGTGTAGTAACAGATTATTTTGGTTAGCAAATGCAACAATAAACCTAAAACTAGATATCCTAGCTACTGGTGCAAAAGTTTCATCATAGTCTATCATATACTTCTGACTAAAACCTCTAGCTACTAAACGAGCTTTATACTTATATGGATTTCCGAACTCATCATTTTTAATTGTGAATATCCATTTACAATCTACAATATTTTTATCTTTCGGTCTTGGTACTAATGTCCAAGTATTATTTACTTCAAGTGAATCAAGTTCACTTTTAATAGCCTGTTCCCATTTAACCCTATCGTCTCTATTCTTTATTTCATCAAACGAATTTGGAACAGCACTTATCATTATTTGTGCCAATAACATGCACTCATCTGAACTACCAGACTCATCATAACATTTCTTAGGAAGATTTTTAATCCTTTCACTCCTCCGACGACTGGCTTCAAAATTACCATTTTCCCTTATTAGTCTTGGAAATTCATTACTGGGATTACAGTTCATATCTGATTTCTCATTTTCAGATAAATAATTACTGTCTGGATTATCATTTCCAGACTTACAAACCCCATCTGATTTCTCAATATCAGATGTATCAGCACTATCTGGAATATCATTGCCAGACTTACATATTTCATCTGATTTCTCAATATCAGATGTATGCGTGCTATCTGGATTAATTTTTTCAGATTTACATAACCCATCTGATTTCACCATATCAGATATATTACCATTATCTGGAATACCAATACCAGACTTAAAAGGAACATTACCAGGTAATGTCTTCGGACCATTGTCCATTACTGATTTTGAAAATTCAGAAAGATCAGTTTCATCTGCAGTACCTCTATTTGTACCGTCAGATTTTATACCTGGCCGAGACACCATATAATTTGTCTCGTCCACAATAACATCCCTTACAATGGCATGTTTATGAGATTCTACATCCCATACTCTGTAACCATTTGGTTCATAACCAACCAGTATTCCTTTCCAAGACTTATTATCAAATTTAGTTTTATTCAATTTATCATGAACATATACGGTAGAACCGAATACTTTTAAATATTTGAACAAAGGCTTTTTGCTATGCCATAACTCATAAGGTGTTTTCATTATTTTTAATGCTCTACTCGGAATAATATTAATTAAATAAGTCGCTGTTAGAACTGCATCACCCCAGAAAACTTTATCTAAACAAGATCCGGCTATCATTGACCGAGCTTTTTCTGTGATTGTTCTAACCATACGTTCGGCAGCACCATTTAATTGAGGAATTCGCGGAACCGTTAAATGATAACTAATGCCCTTTTCTTCACAGTAACTTTTCATATCATTTGATAAATATTCTCTACCGTTATCTATATATAAATAATTTAATTTGAGATTGAAATGTGATTCACTTTTTGCGACAAAATCTTTAAATACTGAAAACACTTCTGATTTATGTTTGAGCAAATATACTACGCAATAATGAGTATAATTATCAAGAAATAAGACAAAATAATTTTTATCTCTCAGTGCCGTCGGAGTGATTGGGCCACATACATCGGAATGTACAATAAATAATGGTCTTTTTACATGATCTCGATTTTTAACTTTATTGAAAGGTAGTCGAGTTTGCTTGCCGTTAATACAAGCTTCACAAATCTTATCATTTGGATTAATTTCCTCTATTTCTTGTACATCCTCTATCATCTTAATATGCTTTAATTTGATGAATTTATCCCTACTTATGTGCCCTAACCTTTTGTGCCAAATGTCATAATTTGACTTTTTATTTTCAGGATTTTTAACAATAGAATTTATTTCAAAATTATCAACTATAAATTCTATTTGTGTTAAATTATTTAATGGCTTACCTTGCATAATAAGTATACCATTTTTACTTATCTTAACTCCTTGCTGATCAAATACGACGACCATGCCTGATTTCTGAAGCTTGGAAACGGACAGAAGATTATATGGTACTTCTGAGCTGTAGAGGACTTCTCCAATTGTTGCCCTGATGCCTTGGTTCGTTGTTACATTTATTTCGCCTCGCTTAGTTGCAGAAATTGATTCGCCACTTTTAGCAACCGAAATTTTGATTGGTTTCTGAAGATTATCAAAATTTCTGCCGATGTCCTCTCTGTTTATAATGTGATCTGATGCTCCGGAGTCCAATAAGAATATAATTTTATTCTTATCAGACTCAATTAATTTCCCTGATTAAAAAAAAGTATTAAAGAGTATTTGACAGGATTCAAAAGAATTAAAATTTTAATACTTTCAAATCCTGATAAATACTGGAAATCCTAAAATTTCAATCTTTTTAATCCTGTCAAATACTTTTTTTTAATCAGGGTTACATTCACATGTCATAAACGTAATTCTTGGTTGTGAATCTGATTCTATCACTTGCACAATTTGAGCAGTCTTGTTTTGCTTTTGCTCATTATATTTTTGATTTTTCTTAAAATAAATACAGTTTATTTTTACGTGTCCTTCACGTCCACACTGAAAACACTTTATTCTGGATTTACTCTTAAAATTGTTTTTAAAAATTTTAAATGACTTGTGACCATTTTTAAATTTTGGTTTACCGGTTTTATGAGAAAAACGTCTCACTTCACTTTTCTTCTCATTATTTTCAGCCACCAACACTTTGACACTAGTATCACTGCTTTGTCTTTTTATTTTAATTTCATGGTTTAATAATCGTGACTTTACTAAGTCCAAATTTAATTTATCCTCCGATAGAGTTTCAATTGCAGTGATAACGCCGTCATATGAAGATGGAAGTGTACTTAATAAATGAAGTACTTTATCCGCTTCATCTATTTTCGATCCAGATGCTGACAGATCATTGACGTAGGTATCGAAAATAAAAAAATGTTCCATAAGAGACAACTCAGCTGCTAATTTTAAATCGGAAAGTCTTTTCCTCATTATCATTTGAGTTGGAAGACTTTTTCGATCATAAACAGCATCGAGTTTTTCGAATATGTTTTTAGCATACGCCACATCTGTAAAATGCAAAAGCGAGTCCGCTAGAAGCGAACCAATGATGCTGTGTGCGACGTCATTCTTCTTAACCCACTTTTCTTTTGGAACTACAGGAATTTCCTCATCAATTATGCTCAGTATATGATGTTCCTTCAAAAGAAGACGCACTCTCTTTTTCCATATACTATAATTGAGTCCATTAAAAGGAGTTATTCCTCTTTGAGTTTTTACACTTAACTTTTCCATTGTTTTGAAACTGTGTTAATACACTTACAAAAAATTGAACTACACTAAGAATTAACACAAGATTGAACAATATGTCACACGCGTTTTTAAAGTTTGAAATAAATTATTTCACGATTTAATTATTTGCGATGCCTGAGCCCATAACCTGTAGGAAGTTATGGATAGGTAAATCGTGAAATAAACATTAAACTCAGAAATAATATTGTTCACTTATGTGTGGCTTCCAATCTTTATTTAAAAGGATAGCGTTTTCGGGAAACGTCCTTACGCTTAAGAGAGTCGTTACGAACTAACTTATTCTTAAAAAAACTTATTTTACTAAGAGGTCTAAACCTCTCTTCTAATACTTAAAATTACAGATGTTTTAGCTGTATAAAAATTAAACAACTATACAAGTATATATATAATAAAAGGCATCGAAAAGGACAAGAGTCCCATTGTGTTACCCATGTGTTTAAGGTCATAAAAACAGAGTTAGGACTGCATTTCCTCATCGAACCATTTTAAACTAAAATAAAATAATAAAGAGAAAATATTACAAACTAAGATTCATTTTTGTACGGAGAATTCAACAACTTTCAACACTAAAATTCATTTGCTTAAATAAAATTTTGACTTAACTGAAAATTCATACCTTCAATCACCTGACAATTTACTTTGAGTGAAATTTTTAATTATTTTATATAAAACAAAAATCATTATTGTATCAAAAGCATTAATGACTTGAACTAATTTCTATTTATTTTTAAATGAAACAAGTGATTGAGTTGTATCAAATACTGTAGAGTTAGTTCGAACGACTTGGTACCTTCCCTCAAGAAACTCTCAGTTGGAGCAAAACATACTGTCAAACGTAGAGGGCGGTAGACTCAATCGCTTGACGCGCTTGGCTGTATCCAAACGCACGGAGTACTTGAGCCAAACGAATCTGGTTTGATGTCAGGAATCTTTTTTTACAGTGTACTATTAGTTTTTTTTTGTTTCTCTGTACAACAATTTGCTGCTGAGATATCAGTCTTTAAATGAAAAAGGATCCTTTTGTCTTGGATTATTGATATCTCAGCAACTAATGATCGCACAGTAATTCAAAAGGCAGTTTGAGAAACATGAATAAATTCCCCACAAGCTCAATTTTTATTAAAAAATAAAAAATTTTTTTTCATCCTTAATATTAATTTGAAAAACCCACAAAAAATGGACATTTCATGATTTTTTAGTTAATTGATCACTACTTTGCAAAGATTGATGGAAACGTTAATGTTGCCAGGTGATTTTACAGCATAATACACCCCCAAAAACCCTAGAAATTTTCATATTGATCCATTGAACCGTTTGTCCGTGCTGATTGCTGAAAGTTTTATAAAACAATTAAAGGAACAAGTTTTGTGTAATCGTTACCAAAATGAAAAATTTAACTTTTTTTTGGATTTCCTTTCATTTTTAAGTTAGTCACTCCGTAAATGTAAGGTAAAGAGACAAGAAAAAAAAATTTTTCCAAAAAAAAAAAAAAAACTCGAGTAAAACTTGAAAAAAAAAAAGTAAAAAAATTCTTGATTTATCTCGTTTTTCAAAAATTTTTGCACACCTCAAGGGCGAAAGCGCTGAGGTTGCTTTATAGACGGTTTTTTTTCTGAAAGAATAATTTAAATTATCATAAAAAGCATTATAATCTTTGGGTATCAAAGATTTCAAAGACAAAAGGTCCTTATACTTTTGACTACCGGATCAAAAAAATCCTTGAGGGATGGCATTGGAAAACGTAGGAATCCATATAGGAAAGTATGGATTTATGTAATGTCACAGGGTGAATTATAGCTAATAGAGAATAAATAAATTTGAACTTGAATTTCGTTTCCCGCCGATAACCGGCCAACGACCTCGTAAGTTGCGAGTTAGTGTTGCGACTAGTCACCGGGTGTCGCATGGATCACTACGGCCCGTTCGTCATTTCCTAGTCTAAGATAGTGGGAATAGGTTTCCGGACTAGTGAACGGGAGTGAAAGAATATAACGGACTGCGGAACGTGAATTCGAGAGAGTTGCCCAGACGGCGGAACTGACCGGACGCAAACAACAACCAGGTAAATATCTAAGTCTACGTCCGCTTCACGTGGAACGAGGTGATGATTAATTATTACTTAATCTTTAACTTGGAAATTAAATATAAGGCCTCAGGGCCGATAATTACAATAATTAATAACTTAATAAAATATTAATGCGTACTGATCATTGACAGGTTTTCAATTGCAAAGTTCGTTGTGTTGAGCGGGTTGAGAGAGAGTGCGAGGAGAATTCAAGCCAAGAAAGCCCAGTTAACTTGGAGAGAAGCCGAAAGACCAGATAGCAGCAACAGATCCGAAAGTAGTTACTGCAGTTTTCCTCAAGGTAAAATTTATAATTAGTTAAGGCCTCTCATAATTATTAGAGGGCCGAATTAATTATAAATAAATTACTTAACATCTTTCTGCGGGTTCAGCAATATTATATTAGTAGCTCTAGGCCTGTCAGCTGGGGTTTATCCTCGCGTCTCGTATTCTCGAACTTTCTGTCATATCTTTTACCGCGCAATCGCCATGTTGTTGTAACTCTCAATTTATTCGATTCAAGGCCTCTCGGCTGGAATAAAATAAATCTTCGCGTCAATTTTTCAATAATAAAATTAATTCAATTCAGTCCTAATTATAAAAGTATTCCAGGCCTGTCGGCCGCCTCGAGTAAATTATCCGTGTCTTTAAAATCGCAAATTCAGGCCTCGTGACGCCATTTCCCGGGCTGAAGGTTCTAGTCAATTTTAACGTAATTCTAGTCGTAAATTTAGTCTTAAAATAATTTTAAAGTAATTTTAAAATAAGTATAAATTAGTAAATCTAAATCAAAAGACGCTAGGAAAATTACGGTAGAATTATTGTCAAGTAAAACAAGCACGGATTATTTTGTCAGTAAATTGAGTTGAATACTGAAGAATAATTATTAGAAATAATTAAGCGAATTAAAAATATGATTTTGGAAGTAAATGATAACAAAAGTTATTGGGGAAAATTAATTAATTAATAATTAAATTAAACCAAAATTAATTAATTAATAAATATAAGTGAATTAAATAAATCAGTGGAAAGTAATAAAAATTAAAATTATTAGTGGAATTTTTATATTGAGAAATTAAAGTCGAGTATTAAGTAAAAATTAATGATGTCATTGAGTATAGAATAAAATTGAGTACAAAGTCGAGTCAAGTAGTTTTAAGTAAAATTTAATTGTGTCTGTGATAAGACCAAGGGACATTTTAGTTATAAGTAAATACACATCCAGGGGATGTTTTTAAATTAGATTAAGGCTTACCGTCCAGGGGACGAGGTTATATTTTAAGGTTTTCCGTCCAGGGGACGAGGTTAATAATTGTGTGCGGGTGTGATACCGTCCAGGGGACGAAGAAAATTAGTTTGTCATAAGGAACCGTCCAGGGGACGAGATAATATTAGTTGGTCATAAGTAAAAACGTTCAGGGAACGAAATTAGTTTGTCATAAGTAAAAACGTTCAGGGAACGAAATTAGTTTGTCATAAGTAATACCGTCCAGGGAACGAGAAAAATTAGTTTGTCATAATTAATACCGTCCAGGGGACGAGATAATTAGTTTGTCATAAGTAATACCGTCCAGGGGACGAGGAATTTAGTTTGTCATAAGATTATTAGTTTGTCATAAGTATTAGTCTGTCATAAGAAAATTATTATTGGTTAATTAAATAAAGCAAGGTGCTTAAAATTAATAAAATTTTGATTAGCATTATTTCAGTTATTTTTCCATTCCTCACCTCTCTCACAAAATATTACAAACGACTCTGAGAATTATATTAATTTAATTTAATTAATTAAAATAAAATCATACAACATCCGGTTCTGGAAGGCCGAGTCCATCTTCCAGTGGCGCCCTAATATTCGTCTATAATACTAGGTGCGACCAGACTTGGCAAGCTAAACACTCTGTTATAGTAAGAATCTATAAAAATTAATATAGTGTATGGATTTATATATCCACGTAGGAAATCATAGGTATCTGGATTCCCGATAACAAAAATTGTGAGTACCTGGATACTCATATGGGAAATCGGCATAGGAACTTGTACAAATGGATTTTTTTGTGGAAAATTTTTATAGGAATTTGGGTTTCTATCTCAGTAATTTCTATAGAATCCGGGTTACACGGAGAGAAAAATATCGTCAGAATGGGTATACGTTATCGACATTTTGGCTATACGCTGTATAGTCAACTTACTTAAAGATACACTGTATAGCCAATTCAGCTATACAGAGTATCCTCATAGTGGATCATCAAAATGACGATCCGTATCCTTATTTTAGGCATTTCATGTATCTCTGACATGACTATTGCACAAACTCTATATTTAGGCATACGGCAACCGAGAACGATGAAACGTATAGCCAATTTAGCTATACGGATCCTCACGCTGGCGATACAGATATTTATATCAACGAAACTACAAATCGTTACAAAGGCTATTTGTCGTATTTTTAAATTGAATAAATAAATACTCATCCTAACCTAATTGCATATCTTTAAATTAACGATACTATAGATTGTTAAGTTAACATGTGAGTAGTCTTAAATTAGGTATACGAATCGTTTTTCTGATGATACGGCATTTGAGGATACATCGGATAGTCATTCTGACGATATTTTTTTCTCCGTGTATATCGGGATTTTTATGTCTATTGTCTATTGATACACGTATTTGAGTAGATGAACAGATTAGTATTCTATTGGCAGGAAATCTTTAAACAAGAAATTGAGTAATTGATGTTGTTTATATCAGTATTTGTAATAAGTTATGAATTTATTAATTAACTCAAGAAGTTATACATTTTTGTAGAAATTACGATCAATTTTCATCAAACACTAAATTAGGAATGGCACAAAGGCATTGTACTCCAGGAAAGTTTATAAAAACACATACGCTGCTTATGATATTTGTATCAATAATGTGACGTTTTATGTAAATTTTTCTAATTCCCAATTCATACAAGATTTCAATATGGACTGTGAAATGGTGCATCAGATTTCAATGAGAAAGCGACGTAAAAATCCACATGGGAATCCATACTAGATTTCTCATATGAATTTGGCATGTGGATTTCCTCGAACCCGTAGAGGAATCTACACTGGATTCTCATATGAATGTTTTTGATAGAGATAACTACATTGTCTGACGTTATTCTTTGAAATATATAAAATTAAATATGGATTGAACACAATTATGATAGTGATAGGTTATAATTCATATTCGATTATGATTATTACTTACCGTGATATTGTTTCCTACAGAGTAAAGTGCATGGTTGTGGTAACTAGAAAGAGATGGGAATGAAAAAATAAAATGGGAATAAAAAACTGTCATCTTAACTATTATTTTAGTTTCTTGAGCTATATCATAGTGCCCTAAACTATTTGAAAGTAGTAGTTTTAACTAAGCATTTGTTTTGTTGTGGTAATTATTTAATATTATTTCTGAGAACTGATACTTCAGCAGAATCACAAATGTTTCAGCAAATGTACGATTATTATTTCATTAATTTAGCATCATTTAAGTTGTCGACGAATATAATTAAGGATTTTTCTTGATAATTTTTTTGTTATAAGAATACCATTTTTTACTTATAGTTACGTTCGCTATCATCATTGTTCATTGAACTATAACACAGTTAAAGCAACTGTGATATCATCATACATTTTACAACTATATGATAGTTATCTGAATTGAAGGTAATAGTGGAGGCTTCATTGAACTATATTTTTCATAGTTCAGAGTACCAGTTTTTTCTTTCAGTGCACAAACACAACGAAAAAGTATACTGTTTAACTATTGTTTAACTATTTTATTCACTTTGAATGATAATTTAACTAACTGAATATTAAAATTTTTAATTATAACAACAAATTGAATCACATTGCTACGAGCAAACTTAGTTATGCGTTATCTGATATTTTGGAGATACAAGGTTGCGTACGACATGTTTTCACTAGTTAAGATACGTGATTGCATTTTGTTAAATAACTCGAGGCTCATAACTTGAACGGATCTCGGATCAACCTTTGGAGGCCGAGTCTGAACAGTTGAAAATTTTGTGTTCTTGTGTAGAAAAATTCAATGGTTGAATATTTTGTGTTAATTATTTGACACCGTTGAGTGTGGATTTAACTAGTTGAATGTGTTGTCTGAGGTTAACAAGTTTTTTAAAGTTATGAGTAATCTATACAACACTTTTTTTGTAATAACTCAAATTTAACATAAAATAACGGTTGACTAAATTCCAAGAATTTATACGGTGTGAGGCGAGGATTTATTACATATTATTTTTGTTAGCTTAACACAAAAAAAATGTTGTATATTATAGACAACATTTAATTTGTGTAGATAGTAACACAAACATTGTGTTTACCGAATTTCATAACATACTGAAGGAGTAAAATCAACACAAATTTTGTGTTGTTTGTCAGAGGACGTTCACTATTCTCGCAAGCTTTGTCCAGAAGTGCAACAAAAATTTTCTTGTTAGTCGAATAATTCTAAAATAAAAAAATTTAATTCTAGAATAGAAAAGATTTTCACTTCTGTATCAGGTAAGTATATATTGATTTATTTAAATTATTCAGTTTTTATTTCACATCATAGCCTTCTAATAATTGAATTAATTATAATTATCCAACATAACCTATAGAATCATCATATCGCTTGAAAGTTTATCGTTCAGTATTCTTCTGTGAATTGTTGTTCGTGACTTGTTTTTATTTATATTTTAAAGAATGTTTTGTGAAAAATGAATAATTATTATTAAAAATGTTGAATTTTTTTCAAAAATAGGATGTTTGCGGAAACAGAGTGTACTCTGTCGTATTTTCAAGTTAAATATATGAGTTTAAAGGAACAACAAGTTTGTTGGCCTTAAACAAAAAAAAATGTTAAATTTACAAAATTTTTTTGTTAATCTATTAAACACTAAACTTGTGTTATTGTTTGACACAAGTATAATGTGTTAAATTAACACAAAAAATTGAGTGGACTGTTAGGGACATGTGATTTGTGTTAAATTTAACACAAATTTTTCAACTGTGTAGGGGTGGGAGGGGGAAAACGGGGGTACTTAAGGAAATATCAAGTTTTCGAGGACTCAAATACGTTAATTTTTTTTTTTTTAATGATATTCGAAGTGAATAGAAAAATTTTCAGTTACCTTAAAAAAAAAAAAGTTTTCATTTTTGCGGGCAAAATGGGGTATCCCCTAAAAAAGGTAAAAACAAAAATGTATAGATTTTTCAATGGATTTGATTAAATTAAATTTTTTTGTAGGTAATTTACATGAAGTAAAATTATATTCTACATGCTCATTGGATACACGGAAAAAAAAAAAAAACAAATTTTTAATGCACTAAAAAAAAAATATTGCTGTAATAGCAATACCGTTAGGTTATAGTAACCATCTAAAGTTTGAAAAATCTTAGATTGTTAATATAGCAATACTATATTTGCGTAAAGGCTAGATTGCTATTTTACCCGTACAATGTTTTGTTAAATCAACTATCTATATAGATGGTTACTACAGCGATTCGTACCGCTGTATTAACAATACGTATTGGTATATTTACAATACGGATTGCTATATTAACCATTTAGATTGCGATATTAACGATTTGGATCGCTATGATAGCAATCTATATAGGAATCGTTAAAACTGCAGCACCAAGTATGGAGAACATAACCAAAGAATATTGATAAATTGACAATACTTTTATTAAAAATTGAAGATAGTCAATGCAGTAATCTAGTATTGCCAAGCTAACGATTCATTTGGCGATGGCAACTATCTACCATTAGCAATACTTTAGATTGTTACGATAACCACATTTTTTTTTCAGTGTGGTTTTTATCATAAAACAAAAGTCAAATATTTTTCAACTCACACTGGATTTTTGAAAAAGTTTAAAAAATAAAATTGTTTATAATGCTCAGTTATATTTACAAAAGTAATTTTTGTGTGTATAAAAAACTTTCAAAAAATAAAATTTTTTTCTTATAAAATTTTAGGGGTACCCAGTTTTGCCTACCCTGCCCCGTTTTGTCCCCCTTCCTCCTCCCTTATATACATATATATTAGGGTGCTTCAAAAAAAACTTTATTTTTTTTTTTGCTCTTACCCCCTGAAACGTTAGTGGTTACCGAGAAAAAAATCCTACCAAAAGATGGGCTCTCTAGCTCAACTTTGAAAGGTCGCTATTTTAATTTTAATTTCCCATCGAAATAACATGGAAAAATTAATTTTTCCATTAAAAGTGTAATTAGTTGTAAGCTGCTCAATATTTTTCAAATTCAGGCATAGATCTTTAAAGCTGATTCCTTAACCTTTCCAAAACCCTATAATAGGTCAAAATTATCGCCAATTGAGGCTACCAAAAATAAAAATGAAAATTAACAATTTCATTTTGAAATACAAAATCGTTACTTTTTAAATAGCTTTAATTGACGTTTTAATTATGATAATTGTGACTTATCATAGCGTTTTGAAAAGCTTGAGGGATCAGCTTTCAAGATCTATGCATGAATTTGAAAATTATTGAGCAGCTTACAACTAGTTACACTTTTAATGAAAAAATTAATTTTTCCATGCTATTTAGATGGGAAATTAAAATTAAAATAGCGACCTCTTAAAGTTGAGCTAGAGAGCACATCTTTTGGCAGAATTTTTTTCTCGGTGACCACTAACGTTTCAGGGGGTGCACGGTAAGAAATATTTTGCGGATATCACTATGCCAGTATAGGCGTGAACGCCATACTGTATGGTATCGGAGATTTTTGTACGTTGTAAAATTGTATGCATAGGTGATTCGACCATTGCGAGAATAGTAACATTGGCGATAGTTCTCGCAGATGCCGCAATGTCAGTATGGCCGTCAGGCCCATACTGCGTTGCCGTATACACAATGCTTCTGGCCGATAAACCTATTCTAACGACATCTATACAGTTTTGGCGGTAATACGATAGTATACATTGATCGACACGCCAAAAATCATGGCGGAAAAAACTAGTAGCATTGTGCCCTCGGCATTGTAGTATGGATCTCAGGGCCATGCTGTTTCGCCGTGCTTGCTGTGCATACGTGTGAGCAATACAATAGCTCCAGTACTATACAGTATAGTAAATAACGCCATACTTCTGGGACTCGCTACAATACTGTATTGGAATATTTCACATACTGTTTTAGTATCTGTCTGGAGACCATACCAGCATGGTGTTGAACGCCATGCATTTCTTACCGTGTAAGAGCAAAAAAAAAAAATGAAGTTTTTTTCTGAAGCATCCTAATATATATATATATATATATATATATATATATATATATATATATAAATATAAATATAAATATATATAAATATAAATATAAATATATATATATATATATATATATATAAATATAAATATAAATATATATATATATATATATATATATATATATATATATATATATATATATATATATATATATATATATATATATATATATATATATATATATATATATTAGACTGTGTCAAAATAAGTTTTTTTTTTTCGATTGGACCGATCTTTTAAGTTTCTTCAATATAGAAAAAAAATTCTCCTAAAATTTGAGCTCAATATCTCAAAAATTGAGCTGGCGCAAAGGGGGGTCTCCTTTCCCGTTTAAATAACATGGTAAAATTTTTTTTTTTTTATTTTTAAAATAACAACACGAAGAAAATTTTTTTTCAAGTTTGCTTTTGACTATTTTATAGGAAATTTAATTCTCCACAAAATTGTCCATGTCCAGTTTTTTCTAAATTCAACAGGAACGAAGTTACAGAGGGCTGAAGTGGAGGAAAAAAATAATTAATCAATTAATAACGGAAAAAAATTTCTTTTTAACTTATAAATTAATTAACTCAATATTCTTCGTTATTCACCAAAAATTTTTGAATTCAACATTATTTTGAAATAATAACAAAACAAAATTTAGAGTAAAACAGAAATTAATTACAATTAGTATATTTATTAAATAAATTGTAATTAATTTCTGTTTTACTCTAAATTTTGTTTCGTTATTATTTCGAAATAATGTTGAATTCAAAAATTTTTGGTGAATAACGAAGAATATTGAGTTAATTAATTTACAAGTTAAAATAAGAAATTTTTTTCCGCTATTAATTGATTAATTATTTTTTTCCTCCTCTTCGGCCCTCTGTAACTTTGTTCCTGTTGAATTTAGAAAAAACTGGACATGGACAATTTTGTAGAAAATTAAATTTCCTATAAGATAGTCAAAAGCAAACTTGAAAAAAAATTTTCTTCGTGTTGTTATTTTAAAAATAAAAAAAAAAAAAATTTTACCATGTTATTTAAATGGGAAAGGAGACCCCCCTTTGCGCCAGCTAAATTTTTGAGATATTGAGCTCAAATTTTAGGAGAATTTTTTTCTATATTGAAGAAACTTAAAAGATCGGTCCAATCGAAAAAAAAAAAACTTATTTTGACACAGTCTAATATATATATATATATTAGACTTTCAAAAAAAACGATTATTTTTCTAACTTCCCGCTTAGGAAATCGATGATTTTCAAAAATTTCGGAAAATTATTGTTTTCACCCCGATTTTCAAAAATCGAGTTTTCATCAGATGTCGACGTTTTGAGGTCCTAGGAAGCTATTCTGACTATTTTTAGAATGATGTCCGAGTGTCTGTATGAATGTGTGTGTGTGTGTGTGTGTGTGTGTGTGTGTGTGTGTGTGTATGTATGTATGTATGTATGTAAACTCTTTATAACTTTTTAACTAATGAACCGATTTGGATGGTTAAGGCGGCAATCGAAAGAGCTTTTTGACCATCAACTTTTCTGAAAATTTCAGATCATTTGACCAAGTAGACTCGAAGATATTGGCCAATTACGAAAAAAAATAATTTTTTTTTTTTAGTTTTTTATTGATTTCTCGAAAACGACTTATACGATCGACTTCAAAATCTAATCAGCTCTAGAACTCAATAAAACGCGTCGATTGCCACCTCAAACATCTAAATCGAATAATTCGTTCGAAAGTTATCGTTGGAGAAAGAAATGGTAAAAAACAGTTTTTTGCGAATATCTTTGAAACAACTCAACCAAATAATCCGAAAATCTAATCAGCATTAGAATTTATTAAAACGCGTCGATTGCCACCTTAAACATCAAAATCGGATAATTCGTTTGAGAGTTATCGCGGGAGAAAGAAATGCTAAAAACTGTTTTTTTCGAAAATAATGGCATGCAAAAGTATTTTCGAGCTCGAAAATGTATTTACAACGATGTTTTTGAGCTCCTTGAGCTCGAAAACAGCGGGAAGTTTTGGGGCTGGCCCACAGGGTCAACCGATGCCCAGATTTTTTAACTTCCCGCTAAGAAAATTGCAAATTTTCAAAAATTCGGGAAGTTATTGGTTTCAGTCCGATTTGTGAAAATCGAAATTCCAACAGGTGTCGACGTTTTGAGGTCCTAGAAAGCTATTCTGACTAATTTCACGATGATGTCCGAGTGTATGCATGTATGTATGTACGTACGTACGTATGTAAATATCTATAACTTTCGAACGGATCAACCGATTTTGATCTTCAAGGTGTCATTCGACGCAGTTTTTTAATATCTTGAAGCTGAAAAAAAATTGAGCTCGATCAGCAGGGCTCGTTCGGAGATATTCCAAAAATAAACTTTTTTCAAAAATGTTTTTTTTGGATAACTTTTTACGGGCTCAATGGATTAATTCCAAAATGGACTGGGCTCTGGAGATTTATAAGCCGCGTCGAATGCCACCTCAAACATCAAAATCGGTTAATTCTTTCAAGAGAAACCGTTGTCGAAAGAATTAAAAAAAAAAAAATTTTTTAGTATTTTGAAAATTTCTCAAAAATGACTCGATGAATCAATTTCAAAATTTAATCAGTTATAGAACTCAATAAAACGCGTCGACTGCCACCTTAAACGTCTCAATCGGTTTATTCGTTCGAGAGATATCGTTGTAGAAAAAATTGTAAAAAACGTTATTTTTTGAAAACAAAAGCATACAAAAGTATTTTCGAGCTTGAAGAGCTCGAAAATGTATCTTCTACCGTTTTTCGAGCTCAAGGAGCTTGAAATACGCGGGAAGTTTTGGGGCTGGCCCGCAGGGTCAACCGACAGACCGATTTTTTTCTTCATTATATCGAAAATATTTTTGGAAATGATGAAAAAAAAACACTGTGAAAGTTTGAGCTCTTAATATTAATATTAACAACTGCTGCATCGCAATTTTCTATTTCCCGTTTAAATAACATGAGAAAATTTATTTCTTGAGCTTTGAAATTTTGTAGCTCATTGTAAGACCAATACTTTTAAATGTTCAAGACATTCCCTTGTGGGAAATTCGACGCTCTACAGTAAATTTTTTAATTTTCTGAAACTTATTAACGATATTTCAAAATGTAGTTTTACTATTTTTACATTCTAAATAGTAAAAGTTCATGATTGATAAGGCATGGATAATGCTTGACATCGAAATTTTTAAAATTACAGTGTGAGATGTAAGTTCCATTTTTTACATTAAGGTTCATAATTGGATGCCCATACTGTAAATCTTTTGGAACCACTCAACGAATTTTCTTATTTGATACTTAAATTTCCCACAACGACTAAACTGTAATTTTTACAGTTTTAAAGAGGATTAAATGATTTTAAAAGAAACAAACTTTCTGCGAGCAAAAGGTAGTAATTATTTTACATTTTGTTGTGTACGATTTACATTTTCAAACTGTGAATATTACTGCTTAATTTGCAACTAATTTTTTATAGGATAAAATTTAAAAATTACAGTATTCATTCTAACTTTTGTAATTTTTAACATGACGGGCTGGTTTTTACATTTTATTCTGTACCTATTCCAGTTTTCTTTTTTCCGTGTGGAAGTCACGTTCTGTAGCCAAAGGCTGCATTGAAAATTCTTTGGCTAATCGGAATAAAATTTACCAGTAATTAATTTCAGCCAACATAACGACCAACTTGCCATCATCTTCGACGTTGGATCTACTAAAGACAGCATCACCTAAAAAATTTACACCATCCGACGCAACGTCAGATTTACCATCCACGTCAACATTCGAGATACCCGGGACATCAGCAATTAATCAACCAGATGAACCACCATTTTACATTCCTGAAACACAAGATTCAGATTTACCATCTACTCCGAAAACCGATGAATATTATGTTCCGCAATCACTTGGACCTGATCACGAGCCTTTCAAACCAATTCAAAATTTAGCAACTAAAAATGAAATACGTATTAGACCTACAAAAATAAAAGCTCACAAACGTTCTAAGAAAAATCAAGTACGCAATGACTCTATCGACTCACTTGATTTCAGTTCTGGATTGCTAATATTAAAAAGATGTAAAATTCATCAAATAATCATAAATAATAATTATGCCAATGACAATAAAAAAAAATAACAAAATTGAGACCAAAAAAAAAAAAAAAAATACGATAAACATTAGCTAGTAATAATTTTAATTATTTTTAGATTTTATTGTTCATAATTTTTATTAGTTGAATATTCTATTCTTAATCCTAATGTATAAGAATAGAATTAAATTAAGAAGTCTTGAGTTAAATGAACCTTTGCGTCATTTTTCAGTATGTGATAATTTTTTTTCAGCTTTTAAAAACACAATTGTATAAAATAACCATTCCGATAAGTACAAAAAAATTGAAATTTTAATAATCGATTTTCAAAGCATTAAAAATGAATTTTTTTAGGTGGGGAGCTCCGCCCCCAACCCCCGCCAGGGGCTTCGCCTCCGATCACCCATTGTTTTGTGGTAATTTTGTTAATTTTATTAACAATATATTATTTTCATCATAATCGAACTTTAGATCCTGGTGAGATAAAAAATGGTATACGTTACGAAGGAGGGTAGTTAGACATCGCAAACCGCGTTTTTGTCACCCGAGCCGAAGGCTCATATATATATTTTTTCGTATGGGTTTAATATAAATTCGGGCGTAACGTTACCGTGCCAACTGTCTGGTAAATAATATAAATATCTATTCTTGTTGCCAACGATATTTTTGGTTTTTTTGTGTTGATTTTATTTTATTTTTTTTTTTTTGTATACTATTATCGCACGATGTCTCGAGCTATAACTTTGCGTGATTCCTCAACGGTATGTCGCGAGTTAAGAAGAGTAAAACTTCAAACGAGAATGTTGTATTATTGTTTGGCTATTGAGTCAATTTATATATCATGACGAAAAACATGAAGTTATAAGACAACATTGTTTACTTTTTTTTTAAATATTATTTTATAATAGAGAAACTTCTTAAAACATCGTAAACCAGAAAATTTTCATAAGAGACTCGAAACAAAAAATTGTTGGGTTCTTTGGATCACCCTATATATATATATATATATATATATATATATATAAGTTAGTGATCGAGTGTTGCAGGCAATCGGATGCATTCCAATTGTCGATTGTGCCTTGCTAAATCACAAAAAAAGACCAAATAGGATAGAAATAGAAGAGTATAGAGAAGGAAAAGCTAAACGATTGGACGCCAAATTAGTTGGGATACCGCGAAAAATCAATCTCCCTTTTTTTTTCTCTCTCATTCCTCATGGCTCTTTTCCGAGCGTTCACGAACCCGTCAGACCTGTCATTGCCAATTTTACATTGACCAAAATAAAATAGGTCCACTCTGAAAATAGTTTGTTCACGATGGAGGAAATACCTTTTAATTTCCGCATTCTCTGGACGATTCGATTTCAATATAGATTCTCAATACAAATAAAAATCAAAAACAAAATAACAAATATAATTCAACTGATGAATACATGTTGATATAAATATATATATATATATATATATATATATATATATATATATATATATATATATAGATACACAATAAACTTATTTATCGTATTTTCGTAACGAACTTCAAAAAACAAATAATATTTATTTTTACAACTCATAATTTTGAATCTTGATAATTTTTATACAGCATAAAGTTATTTAAATTTATTCAGTGTTTTATATAAACTAAACTATCACAAAATAGTGATTCCGTGCAAATAAAAAAAAATAAAAAAAAAATGTTCACGAACATGAACGACGTATCGATTACGAGAGTCAAGGAACGAAATCGTCAAATTATTTACATGGGATATCTACTATCTTTTGTATATTCGCTCTGTAATACGATGAACAGAAAAGAGAGAAAGTATATTAGTAAAAGCAAACGAGAAAAAGGGAAGGTCAGAATAAGTGATCGCGTGACAGGAAGGGTAGTACGTGGCCTCGACAATAGGCTCATGATATAATGTAACGGCGTCGAGGTAGTTCCAATACAAGTAGAAAAGCTTATTTTATATTATATAATGCCATCTTTCGCGCATCACGATGACAGAGAAATGCCATTTAATGGTTCTTACTTTATGCAGAAATCATCGTTGTTATGTTTTATTAATATATTGCTATACTTTACTACATGTACTTGGTACATTAAGTCATAAAGCTTCCACCAATTCGTGATTATTGTTCATAATAGTGTACTCGCTGACATTACATATAACAGGTTGTTATTAGTTATGGTAAAATGTAATCAGACAAATTCTAAAATAGATTTACCACGAGAACAATTGAGTACGTAAGGCGTGATAGAAAGGGCGGCGCTTGCGGACAACAGATAGTGGAATATATATATATATATATATATATATATATATATATATATATATTGAGATGGGATGAACGTGCGCACAGAGTGGATTCCATTTGAGCGGCCAATACACAAGTTATAGAGGGGCTTTATCACAACTGCCGACTCTGAATAAATTAGCGTGGTGATCGCGCGGCGATTTAATGGTCTTGATGACTATACTATAGTCGATAGTGTGCGCAATCACTGAGCTGAATTTAGGCGAGCATAAATAGCCATTTAACCTCGAGATATATATCCGTAATCATCTATATTAGTTTCTGGTTATATTGCATTGGTAGATTACTGTGTTATACGATATTGGCTGAATGTCACGTGCAATTGTTAAAGACGGGTAATTGTTTCCTTTGGGAATTAGTAATTTGGTTGGACGTTATTATGGGAATAAATCTGACAATGAGTGACATGAGCATGTTGTCAATTAAAAATGATAAAACTCATGTGTTATTTTTATTTTTTATTTCTCTCTTACTCATTCTCAGCCCTAAATCTGTCTTATTCTCTTTGGTAATAAGCTTAAGAGATCAAGAGTACCCGCGCTTGCATCGGCGAACGGACAAAATAAACCAGTAAAAAAGTTGGTCTCCACTTAGTGAAAATTGGAAAAAGTCTCATCGTTGTTGGTGAGTATGGCACGGGCACACAATGACTGGAACCAAGTATAGAGTGGCAGGTAAAAGAGAAAGACTAAAGAAAAAAAAATAGTGAAGGAGGATAGGATGAACTCGACGGCAGCTTCTAAATGCAATTAAAAATTTTAATTACTATTCTTTTCCGCGTAACAGACGTACTCCTTTATTTTTTTTTTTTTTTGTCGTTAATATTCTTTCTCGTTCTTTTTCACTTTATCTTTCTCTCTTTACTTTGGAAAATTTTGTTTGTCAGCTACCGTTTCCTGTGGTTATTCAATCTGGTTAATTAATTGTGATATTTTGTGGTAAGTTTATTTATAGAATGAAGTATGCTTTCATACAGTAAATATATTATAATAAAATTTATGATTGTTTACAAATAGTATTTTCCATTTTGTATAATCAATCAATGGACAAAAAAATTTAATATAGAATGTGGTAGAGAGTTTTAGTTAATATCTTTGATCGATATATGTTGAAATACACGCGATTGCGTGGTTTTATCACTGTCACCAGATATAATTAATTAAATTTTCTTTGATTAACCGAGCTTGTTATATAATCCTTCTGATCTAACCATTATATATATTATTTATATATACTGTATAACCTAATAATTACCGCACCAATCAAACTCACCTGAACTCTAACTTCTGGTAAGCTAACTTTCATCGCAAGTTCTTCTCGAGAATAAACATCAGGATAGTGTGACTTTTCAAAAGCTCGTTCAAGTTCGTGTAACTGGTAAGTTGTAAAGGTCGTTCGATTACGTCGATGTTTCTTTTTACTATTTGTACCATTAGCATCATCACATCCAGTTCCAAGTTCTTCATCACTTCCACCTCCCGTCGAATTACAACTGTTTTCTCCTGTTAATAAAAAATGTTTTTATAATTATTTAAATACTAATAAGATTCATTTTGTCCACGAATACCTTCCCGTATGAAACAACTATACATGGTTGAAATATATAAAATTATATATGTTTGGAATAAAAAAATATATGATATATTATATTGTATATTATAAAAATTCATACAGAGATTTTGGCCGAATTTATATAAAATTATATACAGTAGTACTTATTGTAACGGATTTTTGAATACCGGGGCTCTACTGGAGTGGTCCGAGTACAAGTACTATATGGCAGCTTTGTTCCAATTATTATTAGTTGCGCGCCAGGTGATTTAATAATCACCAATAAACAATTGTTCTACAATACGACTCAGGGTGGCAGGTCGGGGAAAGGTCAGGCACTTACGGTTACGATTGAATAGTTGTTCAGTTTCAACAAAAAAATAAAATTATCGTACCCGGAAAGAAATTATGGGAATGGTTCCTATAATTTTATGAAATTTCATCTTATACCAGTATAGGAATGACGACCAACAATTATAGGAACACGTCCTATAATTATAGGAATATTACCCATAATTATAGGAATAGTTCATATAGTTATAGGAATGATACCCATACCATTATGGGAATGGTTCCTATAAATTATAAGAACCATTCCTATAACATTATAGGAACCATTCCTATAATGTCATAGGAATGGTTACTATAATAGTATAGGAATGGTTTCCATAATGGTATAGGGGTAGTTCCTATAATATATAGGAACCATTCCTATAATAGTATAGGTCCAATTACTATACCATTATAGGAACCATTTCTATAGTGCATAGGAATACCCCCTTAATTTTCTTTCCGTGTATATTCAACACAAAATACTAAATTGATCGATATAACAAATAACCACAGTCAGTTTACAAACCAAAAAAAAATAAAAGTTGCCGGAACTTGGCTTAAGACTCAATATAAACACAAGTAAGCATCTAAAAAAAAAAGTTACTTAATCAATGGTACGATTCATCTACCATTTAACGTAAAATCCATCCAACGAATCGGTATTAATTGGAATCCGCACGCTTGGTGGTTCTTGACTATATGATAATCATACTTCATCTAAATTTTAAAGTCAGTTGCGTCAATTCGATACAATATTTTGGTTGATAAAAGAAATAAACTATTATTTTAGTTCCCCAACACACATACACTGCACGTCTTAACAAAAAAAAATATAGTTGACAAGTGACGTCAGAGTACCTTACGTGGCGAAGACTCAGCTATCCCCGATTAGAAATTTTTCCTGATTTGCCTGAAGTAATGTAAGGTTTGCCTTATTAATACCAATCGTAGCAATCAATCATCGGCCAAAGCTTGGTATTAATAGCACTCGATCAAACCGTTGGTCAATGAACGGCGGTTGATTGTGCGCCGTTTTTATTAGCAAAAAGACGGCTGCCAATAACTCACCATGCATGGGCCAGTATAATTAGCCATTCATTGGCCAATCATTGCAAACCAGGCATCGGCTGATCTATGGGAAAATTTCGAAGCTCGGCGACTTTGTATGAGCAACCGGATCTGAGTCTATCATGCGTTCGATCAATTCCTCGATCAAAGCCCAAATTTTCATCGTAGATGTCAACAAATCTAGTGCTGAATGGATAACCTGTCAAAAACAGCGGGAAGTTTTAAGGCTGGCCCACAGGGTTAACTAATAAACCATTTTTTTTTCTTTTTTTTATTTTTAACTCGTTAACTAATAAATAGATAGAATCGACTAATACATAATTTGTAGGAAATTGAACACTCTACAAAGAAGGTGTCTTATCATTTTGTGATAAATCCACCTGCTCAAAAGTTATTAGAGCTCGTAAACTTGGAAATCTTTTTACTTTTACGGCGAAACTATCAGACATATCGCGATCTTTTTTAGTGACAATTTTATTCTCTATAAATTATTATTCGTAAAGTTTTTCCGAATTCCGCATTGTTTTCTAGTTATTTTCATTTCAATGTCGAACTCTTGAAATCGATCAGGACCGCTTTTTTAAGAGCTTGAAATTAAAATGAAAATAACTAGAAAACAATACAGAATTTGTATAAAAACTATACTTATAATAATTTGTAGAGAATAAAACTGTCAACAAAAAAAGACCCTACAACATTTTGTGATAAGTCTAATAGTTTCGCCGGAAAAGTAAAAAGATCTCAAACTTTACTTCGAGCTTTAATAACTTTTGAACATATGGAGTTATCGAAAAATGATAGAACTTTTTCGTAGAGCGTTCAATTTCCTACAAAAACATTTATTAGTCTATTCGATCTATTGATTTTTTAACGAGTAAAAAATACTTAAAGCTAGAAATAAAAATTTTCCCGTGTTATTTAAATGGGAAAATCGAATTTTTCAATGAGATAGGTCTGTAATCGACATAGAATTATTTTTTCTTGCCCGGAAATTGTTTTTTTTTTGTGTTGAATTATGGTTTCTTCCACATACACTTAAAAAAAAAATGTTGCTCTGAAATGACGCATCCTAATATGTATATATATATATATATACACCTTTTAATTAAGTCATTCGGAACGTCTGTTTGTTTACTTGTCTGTCCGGTCACGTGCTTTGGTCTTTTTCCACTTTGGAAAGGCGGATTTTGGTTTAGAATTATATATATACCTTGTAATTTTTTGGTATTTTATGGTTATATTGAAATTTATTATACAATGACATATTTAATTATTGCAACGAATTCTAATCTCCAAATCTTAGATCAATTTACGGAATAAATAAACCATATGATACAATTATTTTCGTTTGAATTGGTACACTGTAAAAAAAGATTCCTGACATCAAACCAGATTCGTTTGGCTCAAGTAAGGGGGTGTATTATGCTGTAAAATCACCTGGCAACATTAACGTTTCCATCAATCTTTGCAAAGTAGTGATCAATTAACTAAAAAATCATAAAATGTCCATTTTTTGTGGGTTTTTCAAATTAACATTAAGGATGAAAAAAAATTTTTTATTTTTTAATAGAAAATGGAGCTTGTGAGGAATTCATTCATGTTTTTCAAACTGCCTTTTGAATTACTGTGCGATCATTAGTTGCTGAGATATCAATAATCCAAGACAAAAGGATCCTTTTTCATTTAAAGACTGATATCTCAGCAGCAAATTGTTGTACAGAAAAACAAAAAAAAACTAATAGTACACTGTAAAAAAAGATTCCTGACATCAAACCAGATTCGTTTGGCTCAAGTACTCCGTGCGTTTGGATACAGCCAAGCGCGTCAAGCGATTGAGTCTACCGTCCTCTACGTTTGACAGTATGTTTTGCTCCAACTGAGATTTTTTTGAGGGAAAGTACCAAGTTGTTCGAACTAACTCTACAGTATTTGATACAACTCAGTCACTTGTTTTATTTCAAAAAAAATAGAAATTAGTTCAAGTCATTAATGCTATTGATACAATAATGATTATTGTTTTATATAAAATAATTAAAAATTTCACTCAAAGTAAATTGTCAGGTGATTGAAGGTATGAATTTTCAGTTGAGTCAAAATTTTATTCAAGCAAATGAATTTTAGTGTTGAAAGTAATATCTTTTTGGATCCTTAGAAACTGCCCAGGCAATTGATTCAATAAAAAATCGAGTTATTTCAAATGGCTGTATTGGATTGATCCAAAAAAAAAAAACACTAATCTGAATCAAATGAATATTGTCTTCAATTATCTCATTAATAATTCATTAAAAAAAAAATTTTTTTTTTTTCTTATATATTTATTTATTTTTGATTTTATTTTATTTTCATTATTACTATTATTATTTTTTTTTTATTAAGTATTGGGACAACTACATTATATTATTATATTACATCAATTATATTTTACAAATCATCCTAACTTACTCACAGTTTTTAGTGAAAAATTAAATAATTTCAATTTTGCCATCCGGAGGATTCGAACCCAGCACCTTACGCGCGAGAGTCAGACGCTTTACCGTTACGCTACAAAACCAGTAGGAAAGTTTTAGTTTAGTTGTGCTTCTAGTACTTTGTTTTCATATTGAATGGATATATACAGTCAATTGCTTAAACATTGATCTAAACGAGATAAATATGTGACTCTTTTTATAAATAAATTTTTTTATTAAATCGATAATATAAAGACTTCCATTCAAATATAGTTCGATATTTTGTAACGAATATATTTATATTCTTGTCGAGTATTTTTCAGTTCTAATGTGATTGCGTGAAATTATTCCTTTAACCTCATCGGATTCTCGCTCCAAGAAATTAGTCGGTTGACACGACACGTTCGGTATTATAGGAAACTTCTTTTGTTTCATTGAAATATATAAAGCTGTCAAACGAAACGTTTCAAGAGTTTCAGTTAAATTTCTAAAAATTAAAAAGTTTGCTTCAACAAGTTTTTATGTTTAAATCGAGTACATCCAAACTTTAATTAAAATATATTTTACTATTCAATCAAATATTAGTTTAATTACGGTCAAATTTAAAAACTTTAACATAAGCGCTTGAGCAATTTCTCATAATCGACTAGAGATTTTAAATAAAAAATTACTATGGCAATAGTAACATCGACAATGTTTAAATCGCAAATTACTATGACCATTATAAATTTTAATTTGGACATAATAATTTTTATAACATGTTTATTTCAACTTACGTTAGTTGGCCGACATAGTCCGATGTTATTTTGATACCATTGTATTTTAAGCAAGAATCATTTCTTTGCGTTCTTGAAATGATTCAATCAAAAATACTCTAATCAGTGATTTGATCCGTGGTAAGTATACTTGGAAATATTTTTTAGTGATCATTTTAATAGAAATAATCAAGTCGTTATTCAATTTAAGCCAAGAACTAGCCAATAACTGACAAGTAAAACCTACAACTAAGGCATGAATATTGCTCACCCCAATGTTCTGTGTACACTAATAGATGTGTCCGTTGTGTGCCATAGAAGAATGTATAGCAATGTTATATAGTTTGAACAGAGCTTTTATGTATGTTAAAATTATAATCTAAAATCACTGATTAAAAAAAACTTTTCGAAACGATTTTCCATGTTGAATGCCCATATGAAGGGTGATTCAAAAGTATTCAAAGTATTCAAAAGCTTTAAAAAGTATTTAAAAGTTTGTTTTTCTAATCACTACAAATCGTTTCTTTTCATAAGGGATTAATAAATATGAAATAAAAAAAATTTAGGTACATGTATTTTATTATCCTGCTTAGAAAAACGATAGATTCTCACAACTGTATGGATAAGTCTTGTACTTGACTATAACATAATCTCATTGAACCCATTTATTCTCATAAAACCTCGATCAGAATTTATGAGATTCTATTGAATTCAATGAGACTTTTTAAATAAAGTAATTATCATTTTAACTTTGAGTAATAAATGATTTATCTAAGTTTGTTATTCTATTAATCTGAACTAATTTTTTAACTTCCCGCTAAGAAAATTGCAAATTTTCAAAAATTCGGGAAGTTATTGGTCTCAGTCCGATTTTCGAAAATCGAATTTCTAAGAGATCTTGACGTTTTGAGGTTCTAGGAAGCTATCCTGACTAATTTCACGATGATGTCCGAGTGTACGTACGTATGTATGTATGTAAATATCTATAACTTTTGAACGGATGAACCGATTTTGATCTTCAAGGTGCCATTTGACGCGGATTGCAATTATCTTGAAGCTGGAAGAAAAATAAACTTGATCGGTAGGGCTCGTTCAGAGATATTCCAAAAATAAACTTTTTTAAAAAATGATTTTTTTGCATAACTTTTTATGTTCTTGATGGATTAATTCCAAAATGGACTGGGCTCTGGAGATTCATAAGCCGCGTGGAATGCCACCTCAAACATCAAAATCGGTTAATTCTTTCAAGAGAAACCGTTGTCGAAAGAATTAAAAAAAAAATTTTTTTTAGTACTTTGAAAATTTCTCAAAAACGACTCAATCAGTCAATTTCAAAATCTAATCAGTTGTAGAACTCAATAAAATGCGTCGATGGCCGCCTTGAACGTCTCAATCGGTTTATTCGTTCGAGAGATATCGTTTGAGAAAAAAAGGTAAAATACATACAAAAGTATTATCGAGCTCAAAGAGCTCGAAAATTCATCCACAACAATTTTTCGAGCTCAAGGAGCTTGAAAATGGTGGGAAGTTTTTAGGCTGGCCTGCAGCGTCAACTGACAGACCGATTTTTTTTCATTGAATTGATCAAAACAACGCTTTTAATGTATGATTTCTTCGTATCTTCTGTCACTGAGGGTATTTTGATTAAATTAAAAAAAATTGCTTTCATTTAAATCAATATAAAATTTAGACGGTCTACTGTTTTTGCAAATCTTCCTTTTTTTCCAATTAAAAGGGCAAATGACAATTTTCATAACCTTTAAACCTACAATTTAATAAAAATGACAGTTTTTTAAAGCCACCATGCTTCATTGTGTCTCTAGTTAAAACTAACTATTTTCTATAGACAGTAACTCGATATTAAACTGGCGAGTTACCGGACCAAAACTTGATTTCATATTCCTACTAGGGATATTCACTGTTTTGCAATACTTTTCACTGATTTATTTTAAAACAGCGAGATACACGGATATAATTAATATATAATCAATTTTACCCTACAATTGTGAGTAAACTGGAGCCAGGACAAACAATTATTCTTCTGTTTATTTATAAACAGTGAATACATATCATACGGTAGTTGACAGAAAATTCTCGAAACAGTTGAAGTAATTTGTGAGAGATATCTTGTACCCTAGTAAAAATAAACAAGGGCTGCCTCGCTTGTCATCCACCGTTAGCATTGATTCTAGCGAGGCACTAGCCAGTACTTCGTTTCATTTTTACTCGAGTACTTATAACTCCGTTCATCAGACTGTCTTTCAATCTGGACTAAAGTTAAAAGTGACCATAAGAGATATTGTCTAACGCAATTTAATAATTTCTTGAGAGATATGACTAATGACTTTTATAGCTTGCGATAATATTAGAAACTTCTGTTTAACAATTAATAGAGGTTAGAGAGCTGAAAAGCTCGAACTTCATTTCAGCGTCGCAGTAAAAAATTCACTAAAACTTCTAGTTACATTAAAAGAGAAATTTTGTAATTTGGTCAAATTCGACTTTTATTTTTTTTTTTCTTGGATTTTTAACTTAAATCAATTTTTGAAAAAAAATAGCAATTTTAAAAGAGTCGAATGGTTTTTTTTAGCCATGTGTTTACTCTACACGGAAAGCCATATTTTATCCAATTTGCAGTCGAGCCATTACAAAGAGAATGAATTTCGAGTTTCGAGTGAATATTTGGCTATTGTTTACATGTGTGGTTCCACACACTTTTCCAAGCTTTAAGTGCTCATAAATTAAAATTTTCAAAAATATACTTTTTCCACGTGTTTAGTTACACGGCGGATTAAATTTTCGGTGTGTAATTTTGTCTATAACATGATACCTACCCGGGCCTTGCATCTCAAGCGGAAAAAATTGATGATTAAGTTTCGCCATTAAGTTTTCGAGGACTTAAATACACTAAATCTTTCTTTTTAATGATATTCAAAGTAAATAGAAAAAATTTCAGTTGCCGTTAAAAATAAAAATTGCATTTTTGCAGGCAAAATGGGGTACCCCCTAAAAAAGGTAAAAAAAAATTTCTGGATGTAAAATAAATTTGATTAAATTAAAATTCTCTGAAAATAATTTACATAAAAAAAAATTATATTTAACATGATTATTGGATACAGAGGAAGAAGATAACTTTTTTGATAGCGTTTATCATAAAACCAAAGTCCATAACATTTTTCGACTGACACTCAATTTTTGAAAAAGTTTAACACAAAAAATTCAAAATAATACTCAACTATATTTACAGAAGTGATTTTGGAATATTTAAAAATGGCCATTTGGCATCCGAAATGGAAGTAGATTTCTCATTCTCCCTTTATTTTTAAGTTATAACCCATACAAAGAACGTTAATTTATCGATAATCGGGCTATGATCGCCGTCCAATCCTCGAGCACCGGCTGATGATCGGAATATGTATAGGAGCAAGACTCGCTGGGCATCGGATGTTAACATCAGCGCAAGACTGCTAATTGAGCATCGGCCGAGGAACGTAACCGAGGAAAGTAATCGAAATTTTCTTCTGACAACTAATTTTTCTTATAATGAAATATATTAGTGAGCCTTAGAAAATGAGTCATTAACAATAATTAAATATTATTTAAATATCGCAGAATATTTATTTAACAATTAAATAAATGCATATTTAGACAAATAATTTATTTCCTTTACCCGTACTTTTTTTTATACTATGACAAAAATGTTTAGGGAAACATTAATGTCATAATGTAATACAGAATACCTCTATATTACTATCAAAAATAGGTTATCGTCACTCTGCTGATTTACAGCAGGTAACCAGTCCCATATACCCGAGTCGAAATTTAAAGCCGACATTGAGCCTCCTAAGGTAGCTCTTATTTCGGACTTGGGGGCTTAAAGTAGATTCTATTTTCATGTTTAATAAAGTCCGACTTTGGACCCCAACCCGACTAGAATTTCTTCCTGATTTGCCTGAAGTACCATAAGGACCTTATCAGGTTTATATAAGGTTTGCCTTATTAGGGCAAACCTGACAAGTTCCTTGTCAGGACCTCATCGGGATATCCTTATTAAAAAAAAAGTTATTTGCCATAGGGTCGACCTGATAAATTCCTTGTCAGGACCTCATCAGGATATCCTTATTCAAAAAAAAGTTATTTGCCATCGGGTTAACCTGACGAGTTCCCAATCAGGACCTTATCAGGATATCCTTACTCAAAAAAAAGTTATTTGCCATCGGGTCAACCTGACAAGTTCCTGATCAGGACCTCATTAGGATATCCTTATTCAAAAAAAAGTTACTTGCCATCGGGTCGACCCGACGAGTTCCTGATCAGGACCTCATCAGGATATCCTTATTCAGAAAAAAGTTATTTGCCATCGGGTTGACCTGATAAGTTCCTTGTCAGGACCTCATCAGGATATCCTTATTCAAAAAACAAAATATCCCATTCCTTCAAGTATTTTATTTACAGACTAAAAATTAAACAAAGTACAAAAGAATATTGTATAAAAATCACGTCGATCATTGTAACACGGATTTTTTACTTCTTTATCAGTTATTCTTTGACATCACAATGTATATTATATTTACACTTCCGAGATCACATATGTATCTCAGCGCAGTAGGTAGCATCGAGGACTTTGAATCGGAAGGATGCAGGTTCGAGCCCAGCACTCATCGGGATTTTTTCATCAATAAAAACCATGTTTACTTTCTCTAATCAGTGCTCTCAGTACAATAGATAACATTCTCAATCGAATTAAAATTCTCTTATTTTTAACTTCCCGCTAAGAAAATTGCAAATTTTCAAAAATTCGGGAAGTTATTGGTTTCAGTCCGATTTGTGAAAATCGAAATTCCAACAGATGTCGACGTTTTGAGGTCCTAGAAAGCTATTCTGAGGAATTTCACGATGATGTCCGAGTGTATGTATGTATGTACGTACGTACGTACGTACGTACGTATGTAAATATCTATAACTTTTGAACGGATGAACCGATTTTGATCGTCAAGGTGTCATTCGACGCAGTTTTTTAATATCTTGAAGCTGAACAAAAATTGAGCTTGATCGGTAGGGCTCGTTCGGAGATATTCCAAAAATAAACTTTTTTCGAAAATGTTTTTTTTGGATAACTTTTTACGGGCTTGATGGATTAATTCCAAAATGGACTGGGCTCTGGAGATTCATGAGCCGCGTCGCATGCCACCTCAAACATCAAAATCGGTTCATTCTTTCAAGAGAAACCGTTGTCGAAAGAATTAAAAAAAAAAATTTTTTTTAGTATTTTGAAAATTTCTCAAAAATGACTCGATGAATCAATTTCAAAATTTAATCAGTTATAGAACTCAATGAAACGCGTCGACTGCCACCTTAAACGTCTCAATCGGTTTATTTGTTCGAGAGAATTCGTTGTAGAAAAAATTGTAAAAAACGTTATTTTTTGAAAACAAAAGCATACAAAAGTATTTTCGAGCTCGAAGAGCTCGAAAATGTATCTACTACAATTTTTCGAGCTCAAGCAGCTCGGAACACGCGGGAAGTTTTGGGGCTGGCCCGCAGGGTCAACCGACAGACCGATTTTTTTTTGCAATTTAATATTTTTTTTTAAATAATTACTAATAAGGTAATCCTGATAAGGATTTGATGAGGATATCCTGATAAGGACCTTATAAGGCAATCCCGATAAGGACCTCATGGGTCTTAAGCGTTACATCCATATCAGGATCCTCGTCAGGATACCCCGATCGGGACCTTATTTGAAATAAGGTTAACCTGATAAGGACCTCGTCAGGTCCTTATGAAAAATTCTAGTCGGGAAAGTGGTACAAATTTCCATTTTTACCACTTTGGTGTCCAAAGTCGGACTTGTAGAGAATAAAAATTAGGTCCGACTTTGGACCCCTACAACCTATTTAATAATAATAATAATAATAATAATAATAATAATAATAATAATAATAATAATAATAATAATAATAATAATAATAATAATAATAATAATAATAATAATAATAATAATAATAATAATAATAATAATAATAATGATAATAATAATTCTATCATTATAATAATAATTATTATTAATATAATAATATTATAAAGTCTAATAGTAGTTACAGTTAATAATTAAAAATAATTGTTTTAAAAAAAAAAATAAGATCATCCGTCGTCTGATGTTTCGATCATTTTTATTTTATATTTTTATCACACACTTAATTACTCGTACTCGCACTTTAACACTGATTAAGAAAAATATTTTCACAAAACTTACTTAATTAATCACTGTATTCATTTAAATTATTACACGCACTTGAAACTTATATTATAAATAAACATATCCACAACATTTATTTAATTCATCACCGAATTCATTCTACCACATGCATTTTAATATTGTAAAACATATTTACAAAACTTATTTGATTTGTTACTAATTTTTTTTAAATTCACACATACACTTTAGCATAAATTAAAAAACTATTTCACGAAGCACGTTTAATTAATCACTCAATTATTTATTTGGTTGTTTTGAAATTTATTATCATTTGTGTCTATTATAATATTAAAAAAATTCACGTGATCGTTTTTGTTTTTCTTTAAATCTTTGCTTCGCCTGTCGCGTCGCAATATTTTGAAAAATATATATTTTTTTTTTATTTTATGTTTGTAAATTCACACTATCCCTTGTAGGAAATGACGACGGGCCCAGGCTTAGTTGAGGCTTGGCTCAATACTTGCTAACTCTGGGCCAAGCTAGAAATTCAAGCCTGGCCCAAACTCGTTTGAGTATCGGGATGATAACTTCATGCCAGGCCTGACACTCTATCCTGGCCCAATATCGAGTGCCAGTATTGTGCCGGCCCGCATATTAATATTGTCCCAATATCGAATGTCAGTATTGTACCAAGGCTTTTGATAATTAATAAAGCAGCTATATACTTAGTATAAATAAATTGAAAAAAAAAAAAAAAAATTATATCGGTAATCATGGGCGTAATGGTAAGACATTGAGGTAAATTTGGACATAGAGAAATCGAGTAAACCGGTGGAAATAATTTTTTTTTGCATTTGCTGGGTCTCGAACCTGGTCCTTCATGGCTGCTAGGCAAGTCTCGTATCCACTAGGCTGTGAGGCTATTCATAGAAGCCGGAGTTTTTTAAGTAGTATTTGTTATTTAGCTGTTTTATAATTATATGATATGTGAAATTTTTAAATAATATAAAATCATTATATTTACTGCTTAAAGTTATTTGAACTCAAATAAAAATATAATTATTAGCGAACTCGAATAAATTTGATAGAAAATTGACTCGTAAGCCGCAACTATCAAACCAAGAACTTGGAAGTCGAGGATTGGCAAAGTCTTGGGCCAAGATTAACAAACCGAGGCTCGGTAGTCGAGGATTGGCAAACTCTTGGGCCAAAACTAGCAAATCGAGGCTCGGTAGTCGAGGATTGGCAAACTCTTGGGCCAAGACTAGCAAACCGAGGCTCGGTAACCCAATGCTGTGCCAAGACAGGCCCCGTCGTAAAAAATTTTTTTCCTACAAGGGATACACACGAAGGTTACACGCACTTCTGACACCAAATTGTAGTAACTGGTAACTCATTAATTAATATCACTTATACTACAATGATAACACCCCTGATTAAAAAGAAGTATTAAAAAGTATTTGACAGGATTCAAAAAGATTAAAATTTGAATACTTTCAAATCCTGCTAAATACTGGAAATCCTGAAATTTCAATCTTTTTAATCCTGTCAAATACTTTTTTTTAATCAGGGACACTTAAACTAGAAATAACAATACCACAATTAACAGCAGTAAAAGAAAGGCAATCAAAGATATAGCTTATGGAATACAAGATGTATGCTGTTAGACTGTCAATATATGACTGACTTTAGTCGCGCATCTATAAAACAAGAGATGAAGGCATTTGTTTTCTAGTTATTCATAGTATATTACTCACCTAGGGAAGGAAAGTAAGAAATGTCTCAGATCACATGTAATTGTTGGCCGAGGCGAAGTCGAGGTCAACAAACATGTGATCTGAGGCTTTCTTATTTACTTCCCGAGGAGTGTATACTATTTTTCTCGTCGACGGAGGCGGAAAGCGGTAACTTCGTTTTGCACAGCGGGACGAAAGTTGACGCTTTCCGCCCGGAGGCGAGAAAAATATTTATCTGCGTATAAAAATGTATTACGAGGGTTAAGGGGACAATAGTCGGTCATAATTTTTAATGTCGGACTTAGCGGTTCAAAATAGTACCTGATAGTAAAGAGTAGGATCCCGAGGTCCAATGTCGGAGCTAAATCGGCTTAGAGTGGTCTAAATCGGTTCTATTTCGGGCTACGGGGATAAGTGTAGGCTTTAAATTTCGACTCGGGATACCTAATAGTCTTTAATTTCCTTGTAACCATACACTGTTAAAAAAATTGTTTGAATTTTCAAAACATTGTATATAACGCAATAAACACATACAATTGTGTTTGAAATTTCATTGTAACGATCGTATAGACTTTAAAATACTCGCTTTTGAATTTTCAAATAAACGCTTTAGATTTTCATATACATCTATATGGAAATTAAAAAAAAAGTATTTGAAAATTAAATGCGAGATATTTGAATATTAAAAAAATTTTATTTGAAAATTCAAAACGAAGTATTTGAAAATCCAAAGTGTTGATTTGAAAATTCAAAAGCATGTATTTTAAATTCTATATGAAATTAGTAATGAAATTTCAAGCAGAAATGTATGTGTTTGTTGCGTTATAGGGGAGAGGGGGGCACCTTTGAACACTTTTAACTCATTTATTTATTACTTTTAATGTGATGAAGTATATAATATCTTTTATGTTTGAATTAATACATTGGTCATTTATCTTTCATAATGCACCTTAGTTAATTAAAAAAAAGTGTTTTATTGAAACTATATTGTTAATTTAAAAAAAGGTGATTTTGTTCGAAGGTGCCCCCCTTAGGGGGCACCTTTGAACAAACCTGGGGCAGGTTTGAACAATCTATAAGATAACCACATAAATTATTACTATTACATTCATAGTTTTTATTACCGTTCTTATTTTTCATAATTAAGCCATTCATTTATTAGTTTAATTAAAATTTATAAAATCTTTGTAATAATGATAAGTTAACAAAGTTATTATATAGTTATTAAATTTTTAACATCAGTAACTGCACTAATAAATGAAATTTAATAAATCTAGCTTACGAGACAATTTAATAACGTTAATCGTTAGGCGTAGATTGTTCTCAAGTATTTTTTACTAGGAATCTTGGGCTAAAACTTAAGTCAGAAATCAATATAAAATATTTAAGATTAAAAACTTTTTTTAAATTTAGTCACAGCTTTATTAATTTTTTTGTTTCTAGATTGAGTTGCTTTCTTGACTACTTCACGCGATAGAATAAGGTACCAGCTGTAATATTATAAACATTTGCAGCATCTCTCAGGGGCATCGTCTGATAAATTACATAGATTATAGCTTTTCATGTATCATTTTCATTATCACTGCTTGTCCGCTTTTTTTTTTATAATTTCTAACCATAATTAACCTTCAAATTAAAAAATTATTTAATAACCATGGATTACGGATCATATATTTTTTTTATAAATAAATTAAAAGGAAAGAAAATGTATATTAATTATAATTACTTTGATTTATAAGTGTTCAAACGTGCCCCCCGTATCTTGTTCAAAGCTGCCCCAATAGCATACATGACTTAAATAATTTATTAAAATTAATTGAAAATCAATAATATTGAAATGATTTATTATCATTAGATAGTAAAAGACATGAAGATTAGGTGACACTTGATACATTTATGAATATATTATTATTTTAACTGTGAGATGCTTACATCTAAAAAATAAATATTTTAGAATTGCAACGTAAATTCGACTATTCATTGTAAGTTAGGTTTAACGCGAAAAATAAAACAGTTTTTGATGGATACTAGTTGGCAGCTGTGTTGCTACCTTAAATTAAAATTTGCGGCTGGAAAGATCTTTTTTTTTTATTTTTAATTACCGTTGTTCAAAGCTGCCCCTGTTCAAAGCTGCCCCCCTCTCCCCTATACAATGTTTTGAAAATTCAAACAATATTTTTAACAGTGTAACTTTTGAAGAAAAATTTTCAAATTTTTTTCCTTTGGCAAAATTGCGTGATATGGTAGTAGGATACTTCTGACCAAAATTCTTCCAAATCAAAAGGAGTTGATTCCAACCATTGGTTGATTTGACATGGAATGACCCATATATATATGTATATATATATATATGTATATATATATATTAGGGTACGTCACTTCGGAGCAACATTTTTAACTTCCCGCTAAGAACATTGAAAATTTTCAAAAATTGGGAAAGTTATTGGTTTCAGTCCGATTTTCGAAAATCGAATTCCTAAGAGATCTTGACGTTTTGAGGTTCTAGGAAGCTATCCTGACTGATTTCACGATGATGCCCGAGTGTATGTATGTATGTATGTACGTACGTACCTATGTAAATATCTATAACTTTTGAACGGATGAACCGATTTTGATCGTCAAGGTGTCATTCGACGCGGCTTGCAAATACCTTAGCTCGAAGAGCTCGAAAATGTATCTACGACAATTTTTCGAGCTCCAGGAGCTCGAAATGGGCGGGACGTTTTGGGGCTGGCCCGCAGGGTCAACCAACGGACTGATTTTTTTTTAAGTGCATGTGGAAAAAACTATAGTTCAACACAAATAAAAAATTTTTCGCGCAAGAAAAAAAATTCTATGTCGATTACAGACCTAGCTCATTGAAAAATTCGATTTTCCCATTTAAATAACACAGGAAAGTTTTTTTTTTTAGCTTAAAGTATTTTTAACTTGTTTAAAAATAGTTTTTGCTACTTTAATCGAATTTTAAAGGGTCTTCTGTAACTTAAAATAATAAATGAATATTTTTATTGGAAAGCTGAGAATATTTTCTACAAAAAACTTTTATGTGCTTATTTTTTTAAAAACAATTTTTCTTTAAAAAAAATTAGTGAAAAAGTTAATAACAAAACTTTTAAAGAATTAAAAAAAAACCATAACTTTGAAACAGTTGCATATTAAGGGCTCAAATTTTCAGAGAACTTTTTTTTTTTGATATATAGAACAGCTCCACAAAGTTTAAACCAAATCGATGAGGGCCACCCTGTACAAACAACTTTATTTGGTGGAATGACCCATATATTAACAAACCAAAAATATTTTTATAAACGAAATTAAGTGTATACATCTTTAGATCTATCATGTTTGCTTTTAATTTTCTGCAGTGTAATAATTTTGGTAGCTATACAATTATAATAATTATCAAGATTATATTTTATCCACAATGAAAAGATATGATGTTATATTTTTAAATTAAATATCATAAGTAAAGTGTAATCGAGAAAATTGACTATTATAAATATTCCAAAATGTTAATTATCTTAATTTTACCATAATTGCAGTTACAGGGAAGATTTATATAGTGAGGGCAAATTACCGGGATCTCGTTAACTGCACAATTAACCTTCTCTCATCGTGCATCGTATCGAATTGCGGGGTTATAAACAGCTACCGAGTAGAGGTTATATAGCATCCTATGGTTCACTTCCCAAAGCCACGTTAGTTAACCAACAAGCTAATAATTTAACCTTCCATGGCGATGTTGATAGACGCTTGAGTGTCTGATAATTATCAGCAAAATAGTCAATAATGTGGCATAATACTCCTAGTATCAACAGTTACAGTACACAGTAATATATGCATATTAATTGCTGTTATATTTACATTACGTGCTATATTCATTGTAATTTAATTAATCAATTTTCGATGAAATATTTTCTTATTAAATTATTCATTAGACATAAATCCCATTAATTCCAATGTTTTATTAAATTCCTTTGACTGTTATATGTCTAATATATTTAACAATTTGTGAAATAGTTTAGATAACATCAAAGAAATATTTCCCTTTATGACTTGATTTTTTTCTTTTTCAAGGCTATACATTATGATATATACAGCGAGCGTGAAGAAAGAGAAACGAAAGATTGTATCAACGGTAGTATGTGAAGGGGGTCTTAGTTGAGTTCTCTAGCTACTTAAGAGATTGACACGTGGCGATAACGTAATGGACGAACACTTAGGACCACAGTCTCCTCTACTGAAATACTCTTGTCGAATCGAATCCAATGGGTCAACACACTGATTCTTGATTTACAAATTCGGAACGCCTTTAAATTTATCGTGATTTTTTTTTCGTCTTAATCGAGTTAGCCATCAATAAAGGACACGCGTAACCTTTGAAAAAAGTTGTGTCTTACAGATAGTGCTTTTTAATATTTGATAATAAATTTATAAAAGATTTTTTTTTATCACTCAGAAGAATGCATCATATTAAAAAAAATCAAAGTTAACATTAAAACGCGATGAAATGCAATTTAAAAAATTGACATAGCTTTACAAATTTCTTTACTTTGAAGATACCTTAAATATTTATTATTATTCTTATTTTATTTATCAGTTATGAATTGGACTTTGTATTGTCAATAAAAGTGTATAGCAAATTTAAATACTTTACATAATTCATTAGGGTGCTTTTTATTTTTTGAACATTTTTTTTTTTTCTTAGCCCATATGAAAATTTTATTGTAGGCGACAAAAAAAAAATTTCCTGAAAATTTTAGCCCTTAATTTTAATTTTAAGAGGTCGCTATCTATTTTTAGAGTTTTCCCATTTAAAAAGCATGGGAACGATATCACATTTTTTTATAAAAATTCCTACCCAGGCAGTTTTTGAGCAATTCACTCGTTTTTGGGCTCGTTTCATAGGGCTTGTAGTCCTCTTTAAAATTGATTTTAGTGACATAGATGCATTTACAACAGTTCAAAAGTTATGAGACTTCAAACTTCAGAAATTTTTATTTTTACCAAAAAATAATAATTAATGGCTATTATTATTCCAGCTATCAACTTTCTAGAAAAAATGACATGCAACTTTTGCAGTCTGTTAAATACTCTGAAAGAAATACCTAAAACAATTCAATTTTATCAATGTTATTGTTTATTTTTTTTAACTTTTCTCTTTTAAAGGGTTTAAGAATTATTTAATTTTAATTTTATTCTCGTGACAAATTGATCTTTTGTACTTATCCTTTTTTTTGGTAATAAATTAATCGAGCTTCATCAATTTTTATGTAGTTCTATGATTTAACGTATCGATCGAAGCGCCGATAGTTTTCGACTGTCTAAAATCTCAGTCTTTATGACTGAAATTGAATTACAAGTCTCAAATCTATTATCAGTTTTTTTAATATTATTTTATTCTTTAATACCAAAAAAAAGGATAAGTACAAAAGTTCAATTTGTCACGAGAATAAAATTAAAATTAAATAATTCCAAAACCCTTTAAAAGAGAAAAGTTAAAAAAAAATAAACAATAACGTTGATAATATTGAATTGTTTTAGGTATTTCTTTCAGAGTATTTAACACATTACAAAAGTTGTATGTTATTTTTTCTAGAAAGTTGATAGCTGGAATAATAATAGCCATTATTATTTTTTGGTAAAAATAAAAATTTCTGAAGTTTGAAGTCTCATAACTTTTGAACTGTTGTAAATGCATCTATGTCACTAAAATCAATTTTAAAGAGGACTACAAGCCCTATGAAATGAGCCCAAAAACGAGTGAATTGCTCAAAAACTGCCTGGGTAGGAATTTTTATAAAAAAATGTGATATCGTTCCCATGCTTTTTAAATGGGAAAACTTTAAAAATAGATAGCGACCTCTTAAAATTAAAATTAAGGGCTAAAATTTTCAGGAAATTTTTTTTTGTCGCCTACAATAAAATTTTCATATGGGCCAAGAAAAAAAAAAATGTTCGAAAAATAAAAAGCACCCTAATAATTCATATATAGAAGAAAAGTTTTGCAGCGCCTAGACTTAAGATTTTTGAAATGAGGGTGTATATGGAGTATATTGTACACGAAACGTATTCTACAAGGAAACAAAAAAAAACTATCTTCTCTAATTTCACACCGGTATTTTTCTAATATTGACATAATAAATCTCGTTATTTTAACATCGGAATTATTATTATGCTACACGGAAAGAAAATTCCACTAAAATGTACGGTGTTAACATCGTAATGTAGGGCATCGTGGACTAGGGTAAGTGTGGGTATTACCGCGGGTGTGAGTATTACCGTGAATTTTTTTCATTATATTATAAATAAATGACACATATTTTTTGTAATTTAAAAAAAATCCAACAATGAATCGAATATTTCAAGAATGAAATCAACAACCGGAACAATCTGGTATAAAATGTAACTATTATAGTTTATTATAAACTATTGAAAACCGATTGATCGTTTAAAGAGAAAATATCATCAATTCCTTGCAGTTAGTGTGCAACTGTAGGTTCGAATAAAATGTGTTTTTTTATGAATTAATCCTGACTAGAATTATTTCCTGATTTGCCTGAAGTACTATAAGGACCTTGTCAGGTTAATATAAGGTTTGCCTTATGAGGACAAACCTGACAAGTTCCTTATCAGAACCTCGACGGGATATCCTTATTCAAAAAAAAGTCATTTGCCATCGGGTCAACCTATCGAATTCCTTATCAGGACCTCCTTAGGATATCCTTATTCCAAAAAAAATTATTTGCCATAGGGTCAACCTGACGAGTTCCTCATCAGGATGTCGTTCGGAAATCCTTATTTAAAAAAAAGTCATTTGCCATCTGGTCAACCCGACGAGTTCTTGATCAGGGCCTCGTCAGGATATCCTTATTCCAATAAAAGTTATTTGCCATCAAGTGGACCTGTCGAGTTTCTTATCAGGACCTCGTCAGGAAATTTTTATTAAAAAAAAAAGTTATTCGCCGTCGGGTCGACCTGACAAGCTCTTTGTCAGGACCTCATCAGGATATCCTTATTCAAAAAAATGTTCTGATAACATTTGAAACATCATAAGTAATAAACGAAATACTTTAGAAAAGTAAAATAGCTGTAAATGTAAAAAGTTTAAGGTCATAAAGTAAAGCTTATTAGACAAGCTTTTAGGTACTTTTTACAGCAATTTTCTATGAGTATTAGTTTTAAAATTATGTGAACTTGAAAGTGGATAGAAACTATATTTTTCGAAAAATCGGGGAAATTTCAAACAGCGATAACTTCTTAACTAATTAACCGATTCAACCCATTTTCGAACTTGACCGTAATAATTACACGTGAAATAAGTGTAGAAAATTTCATAAGGATCCGATGAGAATATACACACACATATATATCGACGTTCTAATTAGCAAAGAGTCTAACTGATATTTTTCGTAGGTGATTGGGTGTAATTTTCAGATACTAATAGTCAGAGAAAAAATCATTTGACTAACTTGACAAAAATACTATACATATACTAAATGTAGAATTGATTTTTAGATGAAAAAAAATTTTTAACTTCCTTTTTTTCGCGTAAATGGAAGATTTTCTGAAATGGAGTTAGACCATTTGCAAATGAGAACGTCGATATATATATATATATATATATATAAATTTTTCAACGAATGGTATTTTTGAACTCTACTCAACCAATTGTGATAGGTCATGACAAAATTCCTTGAAAAATCGACCATGAGGACAAATACAATACCTAGATTTTTAAAAAAATCTACCTAAAAGGATTGATCAAACTTAACACATATCGTATGTAAAACGAACGTTTTACACTTACTAAGTAGATTTTTCTAAAATCTAACTATTGTATTTGTCCTCATGGTCGATTTTTCAAGAAATTTTATCACAACCTATCGTAATTAGTGGAGTAGGAATCAAAAATACCATTCAATAAAAATGTATGTATACATATTCAATTCATTTTTGATAAGTACAGATGCTTCATTATTTAGCTATAGTTTTGGTACAATACTGGCACTCGATATTGGGCCAATATTCATAGATGCAGTTTTGGCACATTACTGACATTCAATATTGGGACAATATTAAGATGCAGTCTTGGCACAATACTGGCACTCGATATTGGGCCAGGATAGAGTGTCTATGGAGGCATGAAGTTATCATCGATACACAAACAAATTTGGACCAAGCTTGAATTTCTAACTATTAGTAAGTATTAGGCCAAGCCTCGACCAATCGTTGGCCCATCTCAATTTCCTACAAGGGAAATTACATTATGCGTTAACCGATTTTAAAGTTCAAGGCATTATTCGATTCAGTTTTTCAGCCTTCAACTCTCAAAAATATTTGGAATCAATCAGTTCAGCGATTTTCTATTTATTAGAAAAAAACACTTTTTTAAAATTTTTTTCGGCAACGATAGCACGTGGAGAAACGTTCCGATTTCAAAGGTTAAGATAGCATTCGATGGCTTTTATGAAGATTTAAAGCTGATTAAATTTAAAAATCGATCAATTTAATCTTTTCAAAGATATTCGGGAAAAACCGCTTTTTACCATTTTTTGTTTCAATGAAATCTCTCGAACCAATTAACCAGTTGAAATGGTTCTTGTGGTAATTGGTGCGGCTTACTGAGTTCTAGAGCTGTTTAGAATTGAAAATCGATCGATCCAATGTTTTTGACATTCAGAAAAACCGTTTTTCACCATTCCTTTCTACAACGATATCTCTCGAACAAATTACCCGATTGAGCTGATTCCCCATACGACGTCGCTGATGCTCGAAAAAAATCTACGATCGACCGAGGCTCGGCAACCAATGCTCGGTCGAGCGTCGGGCACTATCATCAGCCTATGGTTGTCACACCATCGGTAACCGAACTATATTCATAACAATGAAATCCGATCATCGGCCGTTCCTCGGTCGATGATATGATAAATTTTCTTTTGCGCATGTGCACTAAATATCACGTCAGCTATTTTTAAGCATTATATTTACCTGAATATACTTTTCATTAGACAGAAACAATACTGAATATAACAGAAAATAAAATTATCGTTGTGATTAAAAAAAATTCTGTAATTTATAAAATCGTGTCTGACCGTGTAAGAAAACATCGGGCATTAAAAAAATACATGGATAATAGATCTCATCCGCCTAATAAACCCTCAGTGTAAATTGTCAATGATAATAGTACAAACGATCGTGATCATGATAATTTACACACTGAAACAATTTTGTAAATAATGAAATTAATTATAGTGTATTTAATAGTATTAATGAAAGTGATGAAAATAGTTTTAGTGATTTTGTACACTGAGAAAACATTTCTCTTCGGACAATTAAATTGATTTTGTTAAATTCTGTTAAAGTAAATTTTATTACGTTAACATAATCTATTTTGTCATTCGTAACAAATGATTTAATAGATTCCATTTAGTTGACATTAATATTTCTCTTTCTTAGATAAGAAAACTATTTGGTAAAGTTAAGAAAATATTTATTTAATGGACAACTAAACTATTTTATAGTGCCGACAAATTCAAATATTGAAGCAAAGTATTACTATATAAACTCTAATAAATATTACTTAGACACCAAAAAATATATTCATTTAGAATAAATATATATATATTTGGTAGAGGTTAATAAATATCTATTTAAACCTAATGATTATTGATTTAAAAAGTTATGGTGCTAGGCAGCAGCAGCGGAAGTATTGCGGTGCCTGCCACTAGATCGCGCCCACCAGTTGTAATGTGTCCCTGGTAAGAAACTTATTTCAGAATTATTATATCCCATACTTGAAGCATATATGGGACTGATTACTTGCTGTAAATCAGCAGAGTGACGATTACCTATTTTTGATAGTAATATAGAGTTATTCTGTATTACACTAACACTAATGTTTCCCTGAACATTTTTGTCATACTATAAAAAAAGTACGTGTCAAAGAAATAAACTATTTAATTTATTTTTATTATTATAATAAAATTATAATAATAATTGAACTATATTAATAATTAAATTATAATAATAATTATTTAATTTAAATTTAAAATTAAGCAAATAAAATTATTTGTCTAAATATGCATTTATTAAATTAATAAATAAATATTCTGTGATTTTTAAATAATATTTAATTATATTTCATTATAACAAAAATCAGTTGTCAGAAGAAAATTTTGTTCTCCGTGTACAATAGGATAATCCTCGGATCCTATCCTCGGCCGATACTCGGTTACTATCCTCGGCCGACGCTCAATGGGCAGTCTTGCGCTGATGTTATCATCCGATGCCCAGCGAGTCTTGCGCCTATACATATTCCGATCATCAGCCGATGCTCGAGGATCGGACGGCGATCATAGCCCGACGATCGACCGATCACCGTTCTTTGTATGGGTCTTGCGGTAATAGCCGCAAGAACTATCCAAATCGGTTGATTAGCTAAACAGTTATAGAGAGTTCACAAACATACACACACATAGTCAGAATAACTTTCTAGGACATCAAAACGTTGACATCTGGTAAAAATTTAATTTTTAATAATCGGAGTGAAAACACTAATATATAACTTTCCGAATTTTTCGAGAATCTTCGATTTTCTTCGCGGGAAGTTAAAAAATAGTACACACTGAGAGAAAATTTCTCTTCGGACAATTAAATTGGTTTTGTTAAATTCTGTTAAACTAAAATTTATTTGGGACAACTAAATTTTATTACGTCAACATAATCTATTTTGTCATTTTTAACAAATGATTTAATACTCTATTCGATTGACCTTAATAATTCTCTCTCTAAGATAATAAATTCATTTGGTAAAGTTAAGAAAATATTTATTTTAGGACGCTCCTACCGAGCAGTCGTGCTTAACTTTAAAGACAATTCTCCCTATGTTAATTACTATTAATAAAATCAAAACCAGTTAAGGTACGGTGCACTTTATCGCCTACTCTCACATGCGCAGAAGTCCAAAAATATTCTCATTGCGTCGATTTTCCGATCTAGCAACGTGGTTTTCTTTGTTTATATTTATGTGAAGACGCGTGTCGTAGAATTTAAATGTTTTGAAAAAATTTTAGAGGTTACTTTTATATTAGTGATTGTAAATAAATACTTATTAAAAAAAAGATGGGTGCTAACATAATTAAAGCTTTAGCAAGTATGTCAGGCTAAAAGCAAAAAAAAAATCAAGAAGAAATTCATGAAACAGCTCAACGTGAAATTCCAGATTGCAAACTTTCCGCCCAGTGTAACATTGCGCCATCGCTATATCCCATGCAGGAGCTGCCAGAGTTGAACAACGGGGCCCTCCTTGGCCCAGCACTGGGGAACCTAGCTTTGGCTCACCTCTATTGGCCCGGGCTTGGGCCAGGACTGGGTAACCCAGCCTTGGCCATCCAATGGCAAGCCAGACTTGGGCCAAGACTGGGTGACCTAGCTTTGGCCATTACAATGATTACCCGGGCTTGGGTCAAGACTGGGTAACCCAGCCTTGGCCATTCAATGGCAACCCATGCTTGGGCCAAGACTGGGTACCTAGCCTTGGCCATTACAATGATTACCCGGGCTTGGGCCAGGACTGGGTAACCCAGCCTTGGCCATCCAATGGCAAGCCAGACTTGGGCCAAGACTGGGTAACCGAGCCTTGGCCATTCAATGGCAACCCATGCTTGGGCCAAGACTGGGTACCTAGCCTTGGCCATTACAATGATTACCCGGGCTTGGGCCAGGACTGGGTAACCCAGCCTTGGCCATCCAATGGCAAGCCAGACTTGGGCCAAGACTGGGTAACCGAGCCTTGGCCATTCAATGGCAACCCATGCTTGGGCCAGGACTGGGCAACCTAGCCTTGGCCGACCCAATGATTACCCGGGCTTGGGCCAAGACTGGGCAACCCAGCCTTGGGCGTTTAATAAGTAGATCATATAAATATATCTGTTCAACATTGGTAGGTTCGTCCAGTAGCTACCGTTCGGGCCTAGCAATCAGAAGGACGGCAGTTCGCGCCCAGAGCCCAGCAGAATTTTCACCGAGTTTTTTTTCACATCATTTACCTCCCTTAGATAATTTAAACGTTAATGATCATAAACTCTACGAGGTTAATAATAATAAAATTTTTTTATATTAAATTTATTCGTTTCCTTGAAGCCTGGGCCAAGCCTGGCAAGAAGCCTGGGCCAGGCCTGGCAACCAAGCATGGGCCAGACATGGCAACCAGGCTTGGCCCGAGATTATCATCCCAGACTTTAACCAAAACTGGGCCAAGACTGGTTTACAAGCCTGGCCCAAGGTTCTACAAAGTTGGGGCAAGACTGGGCCAAGCCTGGGCTCGTGGTACTTTCCTCTCTGGGATCTCACGGTTCTAGTAACGACAGAAAATTCAAAAACTGTTAAGAGTAGCTAACTTTTAGCATTTTTTACAACAAAATAAATACTGCTTGTTTTTCATATTTTTACAGAAATATATCCGTTACTCGAGTCGAAATTTAAAGCGTATCTCAGGTGTCTCAGGCGTTGAAAGCGCGTTTAAGACGTCTCCGGCATGAGAAACACGGATAAAACAAAATTCTTTGGTCAGAATTGACGTATTTCTTCCTGATACATGCAAAAATTAATAAATCTGGAATGGTTAACCTCACAGGCTTTTTTTAAAACTTCCCGCTATGTACGAGTTCAAAATGTTAGAAAAATTATCTATTTGAAAGTTTTGAGCTCTTCATGGTGAAAAGTTAAAAAAAAGTTAAAAAAACTTTTTTGTCTCGATTAAATTTTTTTTAGACTCGAAAAAAAAAAATTAAATGAAAATTCAATTTTTCTTAGTACGAAAAAAATTAAAATTTTGAAAAAAATATTTTTTTATGCGCCCTTATTAAGTTTTATCGATACCATTTGCCAATATATGACCAAATGTTATCTTTAATCCGATATTTGTGTAGAATTTTAATTGCTCCTAATAAAAAAAAAAAAAGAGTCTATACTTTTGATACGCTTGATTGAAATCAGAAATTCATTTCTGTTTGCAACCTTAAAACCTTAGGCAATTTTCAAAATAGTATTTTCTTAAGAATAACAAGATTTGTTTTTTACAAGAAATCATCAAATTCAAAAAATAAAGTGAATAAATGATTTAGAATAAAAAAAAAATTTTTTTTGAAAATAGTAAAAATTTAAAAAAATTAATGTGTATTATCCCAACATAAAATTGAGATGAAATATATATATTTCAGTAAAAGTGAATTTCTATTTATTTTTTTTTTTTTTTCGAGTCCAAAAAAAATTTAATTGAGACAAAAATTTTTTTTTTTGAACTTTTCACCATAAAGAGCTCAAAACTTTCAAATAGATAATTTTTTTAATATTTTGAGCTCGTACATAGCGGAAAGTTTTAAAAAAAGCCTGGTCAACCTTTCCAGATTTATTAATTTTTGCATGTATCAGGAAGAAATACGTCAATTCTGACCAAAGAATTTCGTTTTATCCGTGTTTCTAACGCCTGAGACGTCTTAAACGCGCTTTCAACGCCCGAGACACATGTGATACGCTTTAAACGCTTACCCGACTAGAAAGTATCGTGGGATCGCCCAAAATACACATGTGGACCTCATTGGGTTCCAATAGGGCATGCCCAATAGGGAAATCCATATGAGGACCCAATAAAAACCCAACTGGGAAATCCTAGTCGAAAATAAATTAAATTATTGTAAGTTTTATCTTATTGGAGCTTGTGGGGGATCTTAGCGGGAGAACCCACCGTGAAAATAAAAAAATAATAGCCATTTTTTCCCATTGGGTTCTGTGTGGGAAATAAGTGGGAAAGCCCAACGTGAAAATAAAAAATAACATTCTTTTTTTCCCATTGGGTTCTGTGTGGGACCTAAGTGGGAAAACCCAACGAGAAAATCAGGGTGGCTACAAACCTGGAAAACCGGGAGTACACGGAAAGAAAATTCTACCAAAATTTACGATGTTAACATCGTAATCGTGGACTAGACTTTCATTGGCGTCAATTTTTAAATGTCTTATTTCAAAATTTACTATAGTCTTTGTTAAAATTACGATGTTAAATAGTAAAGAATACAACTTACATTGTAGTTTTAACAAAGACTATAGTAAATTTTGAAATAAGACATTTAAAATTTGACGCCAATGAAAGTCTAGTCCACGATTACGATGTTAACATCGTAAATTTTGGTAGAATTTTCTTTCCGTGTATCGGGAATTATCAGGGAATTTAATGCACACGGGAAATATCATGGAAATGTGAGGGACTTCCGAAAAGTATTCGGGAATTGAATTGTGACAGTTCAAAATTTAAAAAATTTTCAATAATACACTAGTTATAAAAATTAAGGGATATTAAAAAAATTTCAAATTTTAAAGTGATTTTCAACACTTTGTAACTCAAAGGAAAATGATCGTACGACAAAAACAAAAAAGACAAATTTTAGCTTCAAGTGTCTAGTTTTCTGATCTGGTTTTAAAATTTTTTTATTATGTGCGGTCCCGGAGAAATCCTAAGAAAACTATCAAAAAATAAATTCACTAAATTTTTGCTTGTCTTAAAAACGGTCTTCGAGCTTCAATAAATTTTTTTCGATAATTATGATTGATTTTTGATTGCTCCGGAACCGGGCATAGTAAAAAAAAATTTTAAGACAAGATCAGAAAACTAGACACTTGAAGCTACAGTTTGATTTTTTGTTTTTGTTATACGACCATTTTCCTTTGGATTACAAACTGTTGAAAATTACTAAAAAATTTGAAATTTTTTTAGTATCTCTTAATTTTTGTAACCAGTGTATTTTGAATTTATTTGAATCGTAAAATTTTTTATTAAATATTGTAACTTATACATTTTTAACTTCGAATAATCAAAAGTAGGCAATTTTAATTTATTTTATTGCCATATTTTACGGTTTCTTACATGGTGTTCTAATAAATATACTATTTACACCAACGTGATCATATACGTGGATCAGCGCAGTGGATAGCGTCAAAGACTTTGGATCGGAAGGATGCAGGTTCGAGCCCAGCCGTCACCGGGATTTTTTCGTTAACTAAATTCATGTAAACTCCCTCTAATAATGTTCTTCATTCATTAAATCACATGGATCAAATTGAAATTTTCTTTCCTAATTTAATTTTTTTTTTTAATAAGGATACGCTAGTGGGATCTCTTGGGGATTTCCCTATTGGGGTATAACTGGGACTGCCCAATAAGGGCCCAATAGGTCTTTGCGTTAGATCCCTGTGTGCGGTCCCTATCTGGCAACCCTATAAGGACCCAATAGGTCTCACACAAAAATTTCTAGTCGGGACAAGACGCCTGAGTTACGCTTTAAACGCCTGAGACGCCTGAGATACGCTTTCAACGCCTGAGACGCCTGAGATACGTTTTAAATTTCGACTCGGATATATATCTTCTATTAATGATTTTTAGTTTCTTCAAACAATCGTAAGAAAATTTCTATTTTGATCCAGGAAAACATATGCTACAATATTGACTGGGGTAGGGTTCACATGATAAATATGCAAATTTAAATAGTCAATAATTACAAATTTAGTACCGCAAGGGCTATCTTGCTAAATTTCTACGCATAAAGGATACTTAAAAGTACACAGAAAAAAAATTCCAGTTAAATTTACGATGCTAATATCCTAATTTGTCCTATTGGTTATTGTAGTGGTGGACTAGACTTTTAAAATCGTAATTTTTATGATGTAGCATTGGAAATTTCATTTAAGAAATCATACTCTAGACAAATAGTTCGAAGTCTTAAGCTCTTTAATATAAATTACGATGTGAACATCGTAAAATTAGAAGAGAAATCTTAAATAAAATAATAATCGTTCGGCAGTTGTATTCGAAGCCGAGTCCTTTCCAGTGCGAAGTGTCCGACGCCTTGGACCACTCGGCCACCGAAGGGCCTACAGTTAAATTTGTTTTCAAGATCCATATAAACGATTTGAATAAACAGTCATAAGTCACGAGAGCGCCTCTTGCGGAGAACGCAGTTACTATTTATAAATTAGGATGTAACACTGATCTCTATACTAACTGGATAGCTGATTCTATAGTCCGCCATTGTCACCGATCTGTGCATACAGTAGCGCCACCGAATAGTTGTTAGGGAACTAATATGGACATAAAAGCGTAGGCGTTAAATAAAAAAGGACATACATAGGGATAGTAAAATTACGAGAATTTTACTTCGAAGTGTGGAAACTCATTTTACTAGAGTAATTATCGGCTTAAATAAAAAAAAAGAATTATTGAAAGAGCAGCAAATGTAATTAGCATATCATATATAAGTAAATTATATAGTATATTTTATAGTAGTCATAGAGTAGTAAATTAAATAAATCCAGCTTACGTAGAGAAAATAATTACAACATATAAAAAGCAAACTTTTTACCAATAATGAATAATAGTAATTTCAACACCCCTAAAAAAGATTCGATGATTCAAAATTTTATTGTTGATTACGACGATTAATAATAATGATTTAAAGTTGATTGATTTATGGGGTTTCTCAACAAAACGGAAAAAATAGTTATAAAATCGTTCATTTTTCAATTTTTCACCGTCAATTATTTCTTATATTTATAAAATGAAGTACAAAATGTGTATTGGAACTATAATATACGTAAATTATAATAATAATCATTAATTTTTTTAGGCGCCAATTTCAATTCAAAATTATTTTTTGTATTTAAAAAATACTTTTCTGTGAAAAAACAAAAAGAAAATAATTTCTGTAAATCTAAAATTGTATGTTTATTTGAGAAACCCCATTAGTCATTAACTTATGGGGTTTCTCGACTAAACGAGATATTTATCAGCCGCGTGGTTGAACTTTAAACGCTGATTTGATGCATATTTTGATTGATTTCGATGGAGGGATATCCAAAGAACACAAAAATGCAAAAAACCCAATTTCGTAAAAATGATGAGTTATGGGGTTTCTCAAATCGACGATTCAAGTTAATCTTAAATAAAACGTGATTGCAATTTTATTTACAATTGAAATTATTATCGTACAACTACATATTGAATAACAAAATTTTTTTTTCTTCTCGGAACCAGGTTCAAAAGTTTAATTCAGATATAAAAATACGCCTATGAAAATTAGAGTTCTTAATATTAACATTAAGGAGTTCCGCATCACACTTTTTTATTTTCCATAGGAATAACATGGAAAACATTTTTTTGGCGTCTTCTGATTTTTATAACTAGCTAACGATACGCCATAGGAAAAATCTGCAGACTTAATTTTGTAGAAAATTGAATGTTCTACAAAAAAAAGTCTCTTATCATTTTTTGATCAATCCATCTGTTCAAAAGTTATTGGAGCTTGAAGTCAAATTTATAGTAAATTTCGAGATCTTTTTACTTTTCCGACGAAACTATCAGACTTATCATAAAATGTCACGGAATCTCTTTTGTAGATAATTTTATTCCTTACAAATTACCTATCATGAAGTTTTTTAAAATTCCCCATTGTTTTCTAGTTATTACTATTTTGATACCAAGCTCTTAAGAAAAGAATTATTTTGATCGATTTTAGAAGCTTGACATTAAAATGGAAATAACTAGAAACCAATGCGGACTTTCAAAAAACTTTATGAAAGTGAATTTGTAAGGAATAAAATTGTCTACAAAAGAGATTCCGTGACATTTTGTGATAAGTCTGATAGTTTCGTCGGAAAAGTAAAAAGATCTCGAAATTTACTATAAATTTGACTTCAAGCTCCAATAACTTTTGAACAGATGGATTGATCAAAAAATGATAAGAGACTTTTTTTTGTAGAACATTCAATTTTCTACAAAATTAGGTCTGCAGATTTTTCTTACGGCGCATCATTAGCTAGTTATAAAAATCAGAAAACACCAAAAAAATTTTTTTTATGTTATCCTTATGGAAAATAGAAAAGTGCGATGCGGAACTCGTTAATGTTAATATTAAGAGCTCTAATTTTCACAGGCGTATTCTTATATCTAAGTTAAACTTTTGAACCTGGTTCCGAGAAGAAAAAGAAATTTTGTTATTTAATATTTAGTTGTGGTATAATGATTTCAATTGTAAATAAAATTGCAATCACGTTTTATCTAATATTAACTTATAAATCTGTACTGTACAAAATATTTTTATACCTAATGATCACAATAGTTATAAAAGTAATCTATTTAATTTTTCAATGTAAATAAATGGATTGAATTTTTTTACATATTGACTGTCGAACCGAAGTTAAATAATTTTCAGTAATTTATATGAAATTATTTTTATTTCAGAAAAAAAGAATTTTCGTACTTCAAATTGGGGTTATTATATTAATTGATATACCTGAAAATATTATTATTGGGATATTTAACAATAAAAATTGTGTAAAAAGTTTGCTTTTTATATGTTGTAATTATTTTCTCTACGTAAGCTGGATTTATTTAATTTACTACTCTATGACTACTATAAAATATACTATATAATTTACTTATATATGATATGCTAATTACATTTGCTGCTCTTTCAATAATTCTTTTTTTTTATTTAAGCCGATAATTACTCTAGTAAAATGAGTTTCCACACTTCGAAGTAAAATTCTCGTAATTTTACTATCCCTATGTATGTCCTTTTTTATTTAACGCCTGCGCTTTTATGTCCATATTAGTTCCCTGACAACTATTCGGCGGCGCTGGCTTCACTCCGGTCAAGGCCTATTTTTTCGACATTCTTCCATATGCATCAGCTATCCAGTTAGTAGAGAGATCAGTGGGATGTAACATCGTACTTTTTATAACTTCCATCGTATTACAACAGAGGCAGCACTGTAATATTTACTTTATTAAAAAGTAAATAGAAATATTAAATATACGAATAAATATACTTTTTAAAGTGTAATTTTTTATTTTTTACTTATTTTTTTTTTTTACGATGTTAAATTGTAATTTTTGAAGTCATTTTTAATCCTAAAAATCTTTGTTAAATTCACGATGTTAAACAGTAAAAAATACAACCCACATAGTAAATTTTGAAATAAGACATTTAAAAAGTGACGTTAATAAAAGTCTAGTCCACAATTACGATGTTAACATCGTAAATTTTGATAAAATTTTCTTTTCCTATATGTATATTCAAAATTTCAGCAAGATTGTAAGAAAAGTGATTTCGGTGGAAACGTCCTTAATAAATATATATTTAACCCTACCCGGGTAAAAAAAATTATATATAATTATGCATAATTATATATAAAAAATGGCCCTATATAATTATATATAATTACATATAACAATATATAATTATATATAACTATATATAATTATATATAACTATATATAATTATGTAGAACTATATATAATTGAATTCCTATGCAATTTGTTAAATAAATTGTGAATTTTTGTATAGTAGAGGCTCTACGCTTTTTATTTAAATCAATTTTTTTTAAAGTCCAAGTTTAATTTCTAAGAAAAATTATTTATGAAAAAATTGATAATAAATATTTTTGTCATTATGTAATATAGAATGTACACGGAAAGAAAATTATGGGAATGGTTCCTACAATTTTATGAAATTTCATCCTATACCAGTATAGGAATGACGACCACCAATAATAGGAACAAGTCCTATAATTATAGGAATATTACCCATAATTATAGGAATAATTCATATAATTACAGGAATGATACCTATACCATTATGGGAATGGTTCCTATAATTATAGGAATGGTTCCTATAATTTATGGGAATGGTTCCTATAATATTATAGGAATGGTTACTATAATATTATAGGAATGGTTCCTATAATATTATAGGAATGGTTCCTATAATTTATAGGAATGGTTACTATACTATTATAGGAATGGTTACTATAATATTATAGGAATGGTTACTATACCATTATAGGAATGGTTACTATACTATTATAGAATGGTTACTATAATAGTATAGGAACCATTCCTATACTATTATAGTAACCATTCCTATAATAGTATAGTAACCATTCCTATAATATTATAGGAATGGTTCCTATAATATTATAGTAACCATTCCTATACTATTATAGTTACCATTCTATAATAGTATAGTAACCATTCCTATAATGGTATAGTAACCATTCTATAATAGTATAGTAACCATTCCTATAATGGTATAGTAACCATTCCTATAATATTATAGTAACCATTCCTATAATAGTATAGTAACCATTCCTATAAATTATAGGAACCATTCCTATAATATTATAGGAATGGTTACTATACTATTATAGGAATGGTTACTATAATATTATAGGAATGGTTTCCATAATGGTATAGGGGTGGTTCCTATAATATATAGGAACCATTCCTATAATAGTATAGGTACAATTCCTATACCATTATAGGAACCATTCCTATAATGCATAGGAATACTCCCTATAATTTTCTTTCCGTGGACTATATTACCATCAAAAAAGGTACTTGTCACTCTGCTAAATAACGGAGGCGTACCCGGGCCAAAATAGTCTCAAGTTTCGAATTTAACAGTTCTGAAATAAGTTTCTTACTAGAGACACACTACAAGTGGTGGGCGCGATCTCGTGGCGAGCTCCGAACTACTTCCACTGCTGCTTATAGCACCGGTGACTTCCCTCTCCTACATACATATATATATTGGGGTGTCCCAAAAAAAAAAAACAAATACTTTTTTTTTAAACTCTTATGAGCCTAAAAGTTACTTTATATTATAAAAAAAAACTTTACCTAATTTTAGCCAGATATCTTTAGACTTGAACCACCACAAAGGGGGTCCCCTTTCCCATTTAAAATACACACGAAAATTTTTCAGTTTAGTTTTTAGTTATTAAGACTATAAAAATTTTTTTTTAATTTCACCTGGTATAATTTCGTAGGAAATAAAATTCTCTATAAAAAGTGCTGATGCAATTTGTACATCAAACAAACTGGGAAAAAGTTACGGGGCGTCAAACATCGACAAAAATTTAGTTTTCTCAGTATTAAATTTTTTTTTGTTGTTTTTTATTTTAATTCTATCGAAATTTTTTTTTCAAATAATGACAAGCACGGTCTTGTAGCGAATTTAATTTCCTACAAAAAGTATCCGGTATTATATATACGTCAAATGAATGCGAAAAACGTTAAAGGGTTTTAAATATCAATGAAAAATCAAGTTCACACTTCGTTGATATTTAAGTTCAGAAAATTGAAATTTTTTAAACTTGATTTTTCGTTGACATTTAAATCTCTGTAACTTTTTTTTTATTCATTTAACGTATGTATGATATCAAATACTTTTTGTAGGAAATTAATTTTCCTACAAGACTCTGCGTGTCATTATTCGAAAAAATTTTTTTTATCGAATAAAAATTAAAAATAACAAAAAATAATTCGAGGAGACTAAATTTCTGTCGATCTTTGAAGCCCCGTAATTTTTTTCCAGTTTGTTTGACGTACATAATGCATAATCACTTTTGTGTAGAGAATTGATTTCCTACAAAATGATACCAGGTTGAATTTAAAAAAAAAAATTTTTCACAGTCTTAATAACGAAAAATTAAAATGAAAAGTTTTCGCGTGTACTTTAAATGAAAAAGGGGGCCCTCATTTGTGATAACTCAATTTAAAAGATCTTTGGCTGAAATTTAGTGAGAATTTTTTTAGTAATATAAAGTAACTTTTGAGCTCATAAGAAGTTAAAAAAAAAACAATTTTTTTTTTTTTGTGGTATCCAAAAATTAAAAGTATAAATAAAAATGAAAATTTTGGTACCACTCCAGGCTCCTAATGGTATTAAGGTTTGTCTCAATCAATTTTTCTCTTTTTCGTTTAAATAACCCAAAAAAAAAAAATTTTTTTTTTAAATTTTTTAGCTCACAAAGCAATCAACGGATTTTTATGCACAATAAATGTTTTCGTAGGAAATTGAACGCTCTACAAAAAAAGTCACACATAATTTTTTGATAAATCCCACTGTTCAAAAGTTATTGAAACTTCAAGTCAAATTTATAGGAAATTTAGAGATTTTTTTACTTTTCCGATGAATTTCGAAAAACTTTGTTCGTAATAATTTGTAAAGAATAAAATTATCTACAAAACGAATCCTACGATATTTTTTGATAAGACCGTTATATCCACCGGAAAAGTAAAAAAATCTCAAAATTTGCTATAAATTTGACTTGAAGCTTAAATAACTTTTGAACAGTGGTATTTATCAAAAAATAATAAGAGACTTTTTCTGTAGAGCGTTCAATTTCCTACAAAATCATTTATGGTGCATAAAAATCCGTTGATTGGTTTGTGAGCTAGAAAATTAAAAAAAAAAATATTTTTTTTTTTTTTTAAACAACCATATTTACATATATATCTTCACTCTCAAGTTATTTTTCTCTATTTTCTATTTTTGTATAGAATTATATATGATTCATATAGAATTATATGTTTTTATATATAATTGTATATAACGCTAAAAAAATGACAGATGATCATATATAATTATATGCAATTATATATAATTGTATGCAATTATATATAATTGTATGTAACTATATATAATAATATATAATCATCTGAGATTTTTCTGAGCGTTCTATATAATTGTATATAATCTTGTAAAATTATATATAAGTGTATATAATTATATATAATTATATATAATCAGTTGAGATTTTTTCTCATCGTTATATATAATTATATATAATTCTGTATAATTATATATAATTCTATATGAATCATAAATAATTCTATATAAATCATACATAATTATATAGAATTATATATGATTATATTGAATTATATATAATTTTTTTTACCCGGGTAGTTATGGTGCTAGGCAGCAGCAGCGGGATTAGTTCGGTGCTCGCCATATATATATAGTTAACCCAAAGTTACGGTGCTAGGCAGTAGCAGCGGGAGTAGTTCGGTGCTCGCCACTAGATCGCGCCCACCATTTGTAGTGTCCCTGCCCGGGTAAAAAAAATTATATATAATTCAATATAATCATATATAATTCTATATAATTATATATGATTTATATAGAATTATATATGATTCATATAAAATTATATATAATTATACAGAATTATATATAATTATATATAACGATGAGAAAAAATCTCGACTGATTATATATAATTACATATAATTATATACAACTATATATAATTTTACAAGATTATGTACAATTATATAGAACGCTACGAAAAATCTCAGATGATTATATATAATTATATATAGTTACACACAATTATATATAATTGCATACAATTATATATAATTTCATATAATTATATATGATCATCTGTCATTTTTTTTAGCGTTATATATAATTATATATAAAAACATATAATTCCATATGAATCATATATAATTCTATACAAAAATAGAAAATAGAGAAAAATAACTTGGTAGTGAAGATATATATGTAAATATGGTTGTTTAAAAAAAAAATATTTTTTTTTTAATTTTCTAGCTCACAAAGCAATCAACGGATTTCTATGCACCATAAATGATTTCGTAGGAAATTGAACGCTCTACAGAAAAAGTCTCTTATCATTTTTTGATAAATACCACTGTTCAAAAGTTATTTAAGCTTCAAGTCAAATTTACAGCAAATTTTGAGATTTTTTCACTTTTCCGGTGGATATAACGGTCTTATCAAAAAATATCGTAGGGTTCGTTTTGTAGATAATTTTATTTCTTACAAATTCACAAAATTCAAATACACATAAAAATTATGTGTGACTTTTTTTGTAGAGCGTTCAATTTCCTACGAAAACATTTATTGTGCATAAAAATCCGTTGATTGCTTTGTGAGCTAAAAAATTAAAAAAATATTTTCTTTTTCCGGGTTATTTAAACGGAAAATAGAAAAATTGATTGAGACAAACCTTAATACCATTAGGAGCCTGGAGTGGTACCAAAATTTTCATTTTTATTTATACTTTTAATTTTCGGATACCACAAAAAAAAAAAATTGTTTTTTTTTTAAACTCTTATATGAGCTCAAAAGTTACTTTAAATTACTAAAAAAATTCTCACTAAATTTCAGCCAAAGATCTTTTAAATTAAGTTATCACAAATGGGGGCCCCCTTTTCCATTTAAAGTACACGCGAAAACTTTTCATTTTAATTTTTCGTTATTAAGACTGTGAAAAATTTTTTTTTAAATTCAACCTGGTATCATTTTGTATGAAATCAATTCTCTACACAAAAGTGATTATGTATTATGTACGTCAAACAAACTGGAAAAAAATTACGGGGCTTCAAAGATCGACAGAAATTTAGTCTCCTCGAATTATTTTTTGTTATTTTTAATTTTTATGCGATCGAAAAAAATTTTTTCAAATAATGACACGCAGTCTTGTAGGAAATTTAATTTCCTACAAAAAGTATTTGATATCATACATACGTTAAATGAATAAAAAAAAGTTACAGAGATTTAAATGTCAACGAAAAATCAAGTTTAAAAAATATCAATTTTCTGAACTCGAATATCAACGAAAAGTGAACTTGATTTTTCATTGATATTTAAAACCCTTTAACATTTTTCGCATTCATTTGACGTATATATAATACCGGATACTTTTTGTAGGAAATTAAATTCGCTTCAAGACCGTGCTTGTCATTATTTGAAAAAAATTTCGATAGAATTGAAATAAAAAACAACAAAAAATAATTTAATACTGAGGAAACTAAATTTTTGTCGATGTTTGACGCCCCGTAACTTTTTCCCAGTTTGTTTGATGTACAAATTGCATCAGCACTTTTTGTAGAGAATTTTATTTCCTACGAAATTATACCAGGTGAAATTAAAAAAAATTTTTTATAGACTTAATAACTAAAAACTAAACTGAAATATTTTCGTGTGTATTTTAAATGGGAAAGGGGACCCCCTTTGTGATAGTTCAAGTCTAAAGATATCTGGCTAAAATTAGGTGAAGTTTTTTTTTATAATATAAAGTAACTTTTGGGCTCATAAGAGTTTAAAAAAAAAGTATTTGTTTTTTTTTGAGACACCCCAATATATATGTATGTAGGAGAGGGAAGTCACCGGTGCTATAAGCAGCAGTGGAAGTAGTTCGGAGCTCGCCACGAGATCGCGCCCACCACTTGTAGTGTGTCTCTAGTAAAAAACTTATTTCAGAACTGTTAAATTCGAAACTTTAGACTATTTTGGCTCGGTTACGCCTCCGTTATTTGGCAGAGTGACAAGTACCTTTTTTGATGGTAATATAGTACATTCTATATTACATAATGACAAAAATATTTATTATCAATGTTTCCATGAATAATTTTTCTTAGAAATTAAACTTGGACTTTAAAAAAAAACGATTTAAATTAAAAGCGTAGAGCCTCTACTATACAAAAATTCACAATTTATTTAACGAATTGCATAGGAATTCAATTATATATAGTTCTACATAATTATATGTAGTTATATATAATTATATATAGTTATATATAATTATATATAATCATATATAATTATATATAATTATATACAGTTATATGTAATTATATATAATTAGATAGGGCCATTTTTCATATATAATTATGCATAATTATATATAATTATATATAATTTTTTTTACCCGGGTGGTAAGATAATAATTTGAGAATTATTATATTCTCAAATTGAAGTATTTATGGGACGGGTTATTCGCTGTAAATTAGCAGAGTGACGATAACCCACTTTTGAATGTAATATATACTGTAAAAAATAATGTCCTGACATCAAAATCCCTATGCACTGAAAAGAAAAATAAACTTTTCCTAAGTAGAAGTACTCCATTTAAAACATATTTATTCGGTACTATACAACCAAATAATATTCTTAATCATAGTAAATATGTACTTCAACCGAATAAAATTTTCTTGATTTAAGAACTTCGATACTTATTCTAAGAAAATATACTTGATTGGAGTACATTTTTACTAAAATTAAACAAATATTTACTCGGTACGATATAACCATTTATATACTTGAAAACAGTTTTTTTTCTCAGTGTGAGTTTGGCAAATTTCCTCTTCGGTGAAACCAAATTCATTTGAACCAACGAAAACTAGTTCGTCTCAAGAAAATCATTTTTATTGAATGAAAATATCTACTCGATTATGAGAAATTGCTTAAGCATTTATATTAAAGTTTTTAAGTTTGACCATAATTAAACTAACATTTGATTAAGTAGTACAATATATTTTAATTAAAGTTTGGATGTACTTGATTTAAAAATAAAAACTTGTTGAAGTGAACTTTTAAATTTTTAGAAATTTAACTGAAACTCTTTGAACCGTTTGGTTTGACAACTGCACATGTTTCAATGAAACGAAAGTAGTTTCCTATAATATCGAACGTGTCGTGTCAACCGACGAGTTTCTTGGGGAGAGAATCCAATGAGGTTGGAGGGATAATCTCACGCACTCACATTAAAACTGAAAAATATTCGACAAGAATATAAATATATTCGTTACAAAATATCGAAGTACATTTGAATGAAAGTCTTTATATTATCGATTCGATAAAAAAATTTATTTATAAAACGAGTCACATATTTATCTCGTTTAGATCAATGTATAAGCAATTGATTGTATATATCCATTTAATATGAAAACAAAGTACTAGAAGCACAACTAAACTAAAACTTTCCTACTGGTTCCGTAGCATAGCGACAAAGCGCCTGACTCTCGTGCGTAGGGTGCTGAGTTTCGAATCCTCCGGATACCAATATTAAAATTATTTAATTTTTCACTAAAAATTATGACTATTTTAGGACGATTTGTAAAGTGTGATAGATATAATATAATGTAATTGTCTCAATACTGAATAACAAAAAAAAGAAAAAAACAATAATAATAGAAATAAAATAAAATCAGAAATAAATAAATATAAAAGAAAAAAAAACTTTTTTTTTTTATTAATTATTAATTAAATAATTAAAGGCAATATTCACTTGATTCAGATTACTGTTTTTTTTTTGGGATCGATCAATACAGCAATTTGAAATGACTCGACTTTTTATTGAATCAATTGCAAAGACAGTTTCTACGGACCTTAAAAAGTATTACTTTTTACACTAAAATTCATTTGCTTCAATAAAATTTAGACTTAACTGAAAATTCATACATTCAATCACCTTACAATTTTCTTTAAGTGAAATTTTCAATTATTATGGATTAAACAAAAATCATTATTGTATCGACAGCATTAATGACTTGAACTAATTTCTATTTTTTTTTAAATGAAAAAAATTACTGAGTTACCTCAAATACTATAGAGTTAGTTCAAACAACTCGATACCTTCCCTCAAGAAACTCTCAGTTGGAGCAAAGTATACTGTCAAACGTAGAGAGCGGTAGACTCAATCGCTTGACGCGCTTGGCTGTATCCAAACGCACGGAGTACTTCAGCCAACCGAATCTGGTTTGATGTCAGAAATCTTTTTTTACAGTGTAGGGGTATCCTGTATTACGCTATGACATTAATGTTTAATATTAATGTTTCCCAGAACAATTTTTGTCATAGTACAAGAAAAAGTACGTACCAAGGAAATAAATTATTTTTCTAAATATGTATTTGATTGTTAAATAAATATGCTGACATTTTAAAATATAATATTTTTTTTTTTTTTTAATTGTTCCAGTGTATATCCGCATGTACGGCCTTTTACACTTTTTGCCTTCATATCGCAATTGCTTCCTCTTTTCTGCTTTCATTGTGCGGCTGTGGCCCGACTTGTGTTTATACTGTACTGTACCATTACGGTGATACCCTACCCCCCACCTTGGCTGTGGGAGTATAGGGGCAAGGGAAACCACAGAGAAAACCATTGCCAGTACAGTTCGGTTTGGGTGAAGCTCTAGTGATCGACAAAATTCCCATTTTACCGACCACTAAATCTTCATCCCGCGCCTAACAGTCAGAGACCTTCGTTCGAGCCCAACGCGTGGCTAAACGGTCACCCAGCCAAGTAGTAACCATGATCGATGCTACTTAACTTCGGTGATCGCCCGAGCCACGTGTGTGCCGAACGGCTGCCTCAGCCGCTTGTTAAAAAAAAAAAAAAATATAATATTTAATTCTTATTAATAACTCATTCTCTGAGTTTCACTCATATATTTCATTGTGACTACTTTTTAACTTCCTGCTAAGAAAATCGACGATTTTCAAAAAATTCGGGAAGTTATAGGTTTCACCCCGATTTTCAAAAATCGGGTTTTCATCATATGTTGAGGTTTGAAGGTGCGAGGATGCTACTCAGACATTTTCAGAACGATGTCTGTATGGGTGTATACGCGCGCGCGCGCGTGTTTGTGTGTATGTGTGTATGTGTGTGTATGTGTGTGTGTGTGTGTGTGTGTGTGTGTGTGTGTGTGTGTGTGTGTGTGTGTGTGTAAACGTCTCATATCTTTTTAATAAATGAACCGATTTACATTTTTTTTGCGGCATTCGAAAGATTTCTTCTCAACTTAGATTTTTAGAAAATTTTAGATCATTTAGTCAAATAGTCTCTGAGATATGTAAGAAATACGAAAAAAAAAAAAAATTTTTTTTTTACCACACCTGCGTGGAAAGTTCGAATTCCTGCCCTGTTTAGAGGGAAGAAAGTAATACTTTTTTTCCCGGTCAGAAAAAAATTAAATTAACATGCGCATGCGTTTACTTTTTTGTCCTCCGCGATAAAATTACAAATACTCGTAACGGTTACCTAGCAACGATTTATAACAACGTAATTAAAATCGCAGTATTAATTAAAACCATTAACAATAATAATTTTCTTATTTTATATAAATATTTCAATATAAATAATTTTAATATAAAGAATATTAAAAAAAGTTAGTTTTAATAATGAGTTCTTCGGACGAATTTCTTGACAGTGATAGTGACTCTATTGATGAATCATTCCGAAATATTGAAAATGAAGCTAAAGATATAGTGAAAAATTTATTGCCTAGTAAATCTGCTGTTAAATATAATTTGTGTTACGAAGAACTTATGAAGTGGATGGATACCAATAAAACTAAATCTTTCTCGGAAGAAGTGCTTCTCGTATACTTCAACGAGTTATCTGAAAAATTAAAACCTTCGACTCTTGGGAGTCGTTGGTCTATGTTGAAAACTGTCATTAATCTCAATCAGGGAATAAATATCGATCAATACCAAAAATTGAAACAGTTTATGAAGAACAAATCTAAAGGATTTAAATCTAAAAAAGCCCAAGTATTTTCATTGGCTCAAGTAAAAAAATTCATTGACCAAGGTCCGGATCATGTTTACTTATAGCATTGAAGGTAAACATATATATAAATATATAAATAAATGTATATAAAATAAATATATATATATATATATATATATATATATATATATATATATATATATGTGCAGCATGCTTACTTATTTACAATTTTTTTTACTCTTTACACAAAATTATAATTACAAATTGATATATTATATACAGGTTATTGCAATCTTTGGTGTTTCTGGGGCTCTGAGAACGGCTGAGTTCTGCAATCTGACAACGACTGATATTGAAGACACTGGCTCCCAATTTATTGTAACTGTGCGAGACACTAAAAATTACTATCCAAGATCTTTTATTATTGGGGCAGATTTTTATGAGAAAGTAAAGCAATACACAGTTTTAAGACCAAGTAATGCTGGTACTGATCGATTTTTCTTATACTATCAACATGGAAAATGTACGCGTCAGGTGATTGGTAAGAATAAGATTAGTGAAGTACCAAAGACTATAGCGTTATTTTTAAATTTGCCAAATCCAGAACGTTACACCGGGCATAGTTTCCGACGAACGTCAGCAACTTTGCTTGCAAATTCGGGTGCTAACTTAACCGATGTTAAAGCTCACGGTGGATGGAGATCCAGCACTGTTGCAGAAGGTTACATTGAAAATTCATTGGGGAACAAAACACGGACTTTCGAAAGAATTACTAACTCAAACGAACCAACTACATCAACTGTTAATTCCAATTCAACGATTCCAACTTCAACTGTTGTTAAATCAGTACAGCAACCATGCAGAAGAACGGAAAATTCTCACGTCGAAGTCTTATCATCAGCTACTACTCAGTCAAGTTCACAAAAATCATCAACAATAACTCCGTGTACAATTACTAAAAATAACCCGAATTTACTAATTAATTCGATTGATAATTGTGACGAAGAAATTTTACCAGATTTAGCCATTAATGTGACGACAGATATTTCATCCGAGTTAGTTGAAAATTCGAATTCAATGTTGACTAAAAATTCGGAGTCAACATCAACCGAATATTCTAGTCTCGAAATCCTAGCGACTTCAAAAAGCGATAACTGTTTGAATATTCAACAGTTATCGTCCATACACCCAAATTTAATTAATTCAACACCAATTCCAAGTACATCTTCTACACAAATATCAAAAGAGCAAACTACATTGACTAAAAATTTAAAAATAAAAATTTTATCTCCACCTCTCGAGAGTTTTACTGAATTTTCACAAACACCATCTAAAATAAATAAACAAAAAATTTTATCACCTGTACCTGCAAGTTTTGCGACAAATACCCCATCTACTTCTACAAAAAATTATTATACAAGAATCCCACTACTTAATTTATCAACGTCACAGTCAAATCCAATAAAATCAACACGGAAATCCACCACTATGCAACCACCACCTAAACGATTAAGAGCAGAGTCAGAAAATAAAAGCATTAATCAAGATACGATGGAAATGACACTTTCAAGTCCTCTCATAAAATTTGAAAAGTGCAAGATTGATAAACTTATAATTAATAATTATCATTATCATATAGATGACAAAGAAAACGACTGTAATTAACTACTTTAAATACTTCTGCTACTATAGCACTAATACTATTATTATTATTATTTCTATTCGTATTATTACTATTATTATAATTATTATTATTATAATTATTGTTATATATTCATCATAAAAGATTAAATACATATTGTTCCTTATTAATCAGTTATGTGTTATTGTCAATAATCAAAATTATTTTTCAATAAATAGTTTTTGATAAAATAAAAAATAAAAAAAAAACCAGTCGATTATCATCTAACCTCTAAACCATTGACTCATTTTACTCATTTAAAAAAGTCATGTCGAACTTTCCATTCCAGATGAGGTAAAAAAATGTATGCGCACCACGGGAAAAAAGTAAGCCATCACAATCCGCGTGGTTGTCACCCTCGCCTTCGGCTCGGGTGACAATCTTCCACGCGGGTTGGAATGACTTACTTTCTTCCCTAGGGGCGCAATATACTATTTTCGTTTTTTTTTTTTTTTTGGATATTTTGAAAACTGTCGGATCGATCAATTCCAAAATCTAATCAGCTCTAGAACTCGATAAAAGCTTTCGATTGATGCCAAGAACGTCTCAATCGGATAATCTGTTCGGAAGATATCGTCGACGGAAGAATGAAAAAAATTGTTTTTTTTCGTTTTTCGTGAATATTTCGGAAACTATTGAGTCGATCAACTCCAAAATCTAATCAGCTCTAGAACTCGATAATAGCATTCAATTGCTGCCAAGAACGTTCTAATCAGATAATTCGTTCGAGAGATATCGTTGACGGAATAATCAATGTAAAATCTGTATCAGCTTTTTTCATTGAATAACATCATAATTACTGAACAAAATAACTCAAAACTAATATGTTCTCTCTTAAAATGAATCAGTGAAAAGTGCTGCAAATCAGTGAATATTCACTGTATAAACAGTTATAAGTATACCACTTATTCAAACAGTGGTATACTTATAACTGCTTATACAGTGAATATTCACTGATTTGCAGCACTTTTCACTGATTCATTTTAAGAGAGTTCTTGTTTATGCAAGTCATTGGAAGTGACTTTTTAAAAATCATCATGTTCGCTCGTTTCACGATATACTTACACCATATAGATACAACGTATCACGTAAACTTATTTTTGAGCGAACTATTGAACATAATTGTAAATAAAAAATGCTTATTTATTAATTATTTTGGAGTTTAAATTTTTCAATTTGAAAATAATACGTAATCCTTTTCAGCTTGGAAAGCTCATAAAAAAGTGAAGCAAAAGTATTTTCGAGCCCAGATTTTTTTTGGTTCCTTTTTGGCTATCGTCCCGATAGGGCCACGTGCCACCATTGTGACTACTTTATATGCTCTACAGGTAATAAATTTGATTTTATGCTTGCTACTTAACACGTAATTATCTTTACTAAATATTTTGTAGTTTCTAATAATTTGTTTTGTTGGTGGATTATTAAATATTTAGTTAAAACAACTAAATATATGATTGGCAACGGGCAATCAAATCATTTTGGTGTCATAACTAAAATTTAGTTGTTAGAAGAAAATTTTTTTCTTAGTGTATGTATAGTATGAGAAAGTGCTGTCTTGAATCAAGTCGATAGTGTCTAAAACCAAGAGAATGACATTCTTTGGACAAGAATATCGCGCTATTGTTTAAAGAATAACATAATTTAGTTTAAAATGTTATATGATTATATTATATTATATTATAGATTATATTAAAAAATTTATGATCAAAGAATAAATTTCCATTCACTGAGAGATTAAAATACTTGAAGAAGAATTTTTTTGTTATTGAAGCAAGTTAACAATTTTGTGAAATTGAAAAAATCGAATGAGTCGAAACAAGAATTCCATATCTAAGAAAAATAATTCTTGATTTGGTTAAAGTTTTTTTCTACTTATGTATTGCACACCTCATGCGCGAATGCGCTGAGGGTGCTTTATTGACGGTTCTTCTTCGTTGACAATTTCACTCATACAAAAAAATTTCTATACCCTTTTCATAGCACAAAAAATATATTAAATTGTGTACTTGCATGCAGATAATTTATTAAGGAATAATTTAAACCCAACATTGAGTCGATTTGTTAATTCATTGATTTTAAATTAAATATTTTAATCCAAGAAACTAGTGCTGTCAGTTGTTACGTATGAATCTTCGTAAGCACGATAACTCTCGAAGGAAATACTTAATCGGTCTATTTTTTTTTTTTATTATCTTTGTATTTTTGATCACAAGAACCCTATTGAAAATTACTGTCTAATTCCTTTTTGTTTAATTGTAATTAATTAAGAACGTAGAACTGATTATTTACGAAAATTTTAACGGCTATTTTTATTTGTATTATTTTTATTATTACGAAAGTAAATTTTTTTTTTCTCCCCATCAACTACTGGTAGCAGCACTAGCGTAAAACAGTAGGATTGAAAAAAAAGAGCGACATCTACAACAAAAATGCGGGATATTTAGAAGAAATTTAAATAAAAAAAAAAAATTGAACTGGAACTATGAAATAAAAAATCAAATTAATAATTTAAAAGTTACGTAAAATTTAATAATAAAAGTAATGATTAAAAATAAAATGAGCGATTGAGGTGTGCAATTTTGGATTTTCCAACATTTTTATAAATTTATGAGACTTTATTACTCCTTATAATACATGTTCGGATGTGATGATATTGAGTAACATACGAAAGTGTGTTCCTCATCAACACACTTCTCACTTTCGAGTAAATTGATGTCTGTGAGTTAATCATATTAAAGTCGACTCGCGGCTTATTAATTGAAGGTTCATTAGCGATTGACTAACAGTAACTATCTACCATCGCTTTATTGCGTGTAATTGCAGAGTTTCCCGCAGGAGGAAAACACCTATCGACATGTTTGTGTACTGTACCCAACTTCCTTTCAAGTAATATTCAACCGTCTATATCATTCAATCTATAATTTTCTTTATACAACATTTCCTTTGCATTTCAAGCGATCGTATAATTTTTTGCAGCATTTAAAACTAGTATCGAAAGAGATTAAAATTAAAAAAAAATTAAATTAAAGTGTACAAAAAGCATATGCCGTCGAACAGTGAGCCGGGCTTGCCGCCATCAAAGACCAAAGAGGATTATATGGAATTTAGTAATTTTTTTAATGTTTTTTATATATCTCTTTAGTTTTTTTTATTTATTCACAATCTTGCTAAAAGCAACAGCCAATCTTCCAGGAAGGTAATCTTAATAAAAGTGTTTAACAAATTTGATTATTTATTTTTTGTTTTCATCATCGAATATTACTTTAAACAGGTTTAATAAATTATTAGATATAATTAGAGTGTGGCTATAATGCTGATATCAGATACATTTGTGAAAAGGCTCTTAAGCTGTCATCAGCATTATTTATTTATTATTTTTTTTTTTTTCGGTGTATTCAATATATTTTTTAGATTATCAAAAATAAGACTATCATTTTTATCACAAAAACAAATTTTAGTTTTTTTCCAATACTATTTTCTCTTTTCAAACTTGAATTATTTTCTTTAACATAAAACATGTGTCCCCAACAAAAATCAAACTGTCACATACAAACAATCTTTCATGGCATGCGTCTCGATTTCCTTATACAAAATTGAATATATATACCTCTGAATTTCAAAGAATATATCTTTTTCTTCAGAAATTCTTTTTACTTTTCATGAACTATTACATTTTTTTCGACCTTTACCCATTTTTTCTGTTTATAAAAATATACATGTATTTATTGAATGTCAAATACAATTTCATCTTGATTTAAAAAACTTAATTATTTTATCATTTAAAAACAAAGAAGTTCTACTTTTAATCAAACTGATAATTGATTCATAATTGTTTTTTTTTATTCAGAGTAAATGAATATAATAAAGTGTAAAGAGAGTGAATATAATATAAAGGAAAGAAATAACATAAAGGTACAAGCGACGTTCATTATAATAGTAATCAGCGCTACCGTGCCTCGTTATCGCTGTTGGTTAATAATTTAATTGTTTGGTGGCGTGCGAGCTTTATTGGGATATCTCTAGCGGCATCAGACTGCCGACGATGTGTCGAGTTTACTCGATTTTCTAACTCTCTTCAGTATATATATATATAATTATATTATCATATATATATATATATATATATATATATATATATATATATATATATGATCGAATATATCAGGCATACGATCAGAACAAAGTATATAAAGCCAATTTAGATCGAAGTCGCATATTAATAAACCACTTACTCTAATACTCACGGCTAGCAGTGCATTGCGATATACACGACAATTGTGCCGATTGATGGTCTTCTATGTATGTTTATATATACTATTACACATATGTTACGTACTGTAAATATACTTTATAGGGAGAAAGATAGGGTGTACATACATATGATGATGTAACTATAACATCCTCACCTGGGAGAGTTGATCGAGACGATAATTCACTTAAATCGTTCGCGAGATCGTCGAGATAACGAAGACAATTTAACAAATAAAACGGAAATCAATTTGTCGGGTTATTAAACACACATCGCATCAATTTATGTATTTCTTTATCAACATTGTAATAATAGATGATATCTAATTGCCAAATTAAATTTAACCATTTTAATAATGTTTTTATAAATTTATCAACTTATTTGGATTTTACGAAAGATATGTACAAAGTATAGAGTTAATAAATTAATCGATTTCATTGGCACGCCGTACCACCTTCGCAACCATGCACGAGTAGAACCTACCGATTTGCTTCCGTTTCGCCACGTGTCCTAGCAACGAAGAGGAAGTTATTCTATTACAGGTGCTCAAGTATTACTGCAGCATGTGTACATAGTGTTTACTTTTTATATATATTTTATTCTCCATTATAGAAGAAATTTTAATTTAAAATTACAGTAAGAATAAGTAAATTTTTTGTTAACTAAAATCTGGAAATAAAAATATTATTATTTCATCATCGGTAGAGTAGAAAGATATGGAAAAAAGTAAAGAATTTTTCATTTTTATTTAAATTTATAAAAAATTCTATTGAATAAAAAAAAATATTTCCTCATTAAATTATAAGTATGGATAATTGGTTAGATTTAATTAATAACAAAAAATAATATAATGGCTTGAACGTAAAACAATGGAACAATTTAAAAATACGATAGCAGTTTAATGAACAGCCGCAATGAATTTCAAGGAAAAGGGTTAAAAGCGATCGGATTAATTTACTTCGAGTTTGATCGCGTTATAAGTCGTTGAACACAACGTTGCCTGTCTGCCAGCCAACCAGTTTACCCGCCTGTTATCCTCATTTCATTTGCATTTGTTTTTTTAAAAATGTTTTTCGTTTTTTAGCTTGGGTGCTTGCATCGGGAGTGTGACTTACGGCCGAAAAACAAGGTATTCGCAATATAAACAGGTATGAAATTACACGTAATTGCTCAGTGGCCCTGTAGTACTGTCACGCGATCGGAATTACCCCTAACAAAGAGTTTTAAGAACGTTCTCTGTACTTTTACCACTTATTCCTCATGGTGTAACCCTAGTTAATCTCGTGGAACTTGTGTTTCATACTATCATCTGCAATACAGACATTATCCCTTCCTAACATTCTCTTAGGTTTTTATTGTATATTCTTTTTCATTTTTTTTCTATATATATATATATATATATATATATATATATATATATATATATATATATATATATATATATATATATATTCATTTATCTATATGTATGTATACTTTTTAGTTAAATTTCTCGAATGCTTCTTGCTACCAATAATTCTCTGCTATCCTAAAAGACTTATCGAGCTAAGTGACGGTGCGTGGTTTTAAGATTATACAGGTCAAGAAAAGAAGGAGAAGCAAATAAGGATGATGATGAAGAAAGAAAAAGTATAAGGGAGATATAGGGAGAAACGCGATCCATTAGTAGACACGTCAATTCAGCTCTTAAAGTGCGGTCTTGTCTTTTCATTCGTTTTTTTTTTTTATTTTTTTCAATTTTTATTATTTTTTTATAATCCTTATTAGCAAGTATACAGGCCTTTAGCTTCTCTTTTATTCTCGTGCGCGGTATCATAATTAATGATAATTCGATTAGTGAAACAAGATTGGATTCTTGGCTATTCGAATTTATTTTTTTGCATAATTTCATTCTTTAACTCGTGTACTCGTTTATTAGCTTATTAATGTTTAAATTAAAAATTTTATTATTTTATTTTTATTCTGTATTATATTTATTATAATTTAATATTAAAATACACGTTAAAGTAGATTATATGCGTTGATAATTGAGGTGTAAGTGGAAAGAGTAATATGAAATTGTAAAGAATTATGTACTAATCGCGTTTTCATGAGTACAATGAAATATTAATATTTTTATTAGTAACATGTAGTAAAAAAATTGGTCTATCGGTTGACCCTGTGGGCCAGCCCCAAAATTTCCCGCGGTTTTCGAGCACCTTGAGCTCGAAAACATCATTGTGAATATATTTTCGAGCTCTTCGAGCTCGAAAATACTTTTGTATACCATTGTTTCCGAAAAAAACCGTTTTTAGCATTTCTTCCTCCCACGATATCTCGCGAACAAATTAATTGATGGTTTTGATGGTTGAGGCGGCAATCGATGCGTTTTATAAAGTTCTAGAGCTAATTTTGATTAGATTTTGAAGTCGATCGTCCAACTCGTTTCTGAGAAATCAATAAAAAAACTACAAAAATAAATTTTTTTTTTTTCGTAATTCGCAAATATTATCGAGTTTACTTGAACAATTGATCTGAAATTTTCAGGTACGTTGATGGCCAACAAGCTCTTTCGATTGCCGCATGAACCATTCAAATCGGTTCATTAGTTAAAAAGTAATAGACCGGTTACATACTCACACGCGCGCGCGCGCACATACACACACACATATACACACATCATTCTGAAAATAGTCAGGATAACTTCTTAGGACCTCAAAACGTCGACATCTGATGAAAACTCGATTTCCGAAAATCAGGGTGAAAACAATAACTTCCCGAAATTTTTGAAAATCATCAATTTTCTTAGCGGGAAGTTAAAAAGATGATTTTGTAATTGAGTAACCCTTCAATTTATTAATCTAATAAAACCACATGGAAGTGTGTAGAAACACTATAATTTATTATTTGTTCAATTACATTCAACATGATTAGAATATATGATGAGTCAACTAACGTTTGTATTGTTTTTGGTAATCTTGAAATACTATATATAATTTATTTGTAATGTATATGTATGTACATATATATATGTATATTGATCGCGGTATAACGTGAGGCCTTATTTAGTTATTAAAGCACTGAATTAAATATGCGTTAATAATTGCTTTCACGTGTAGTTTTATCATTTATTTAAGTGATTAAATTAAAGAAAAAAATAAAGGATGAAATGTAGATAATAATAAATATTTATAAAATTGAAGTAAAATATTCAATAATTTAATTATGAAAAGAACAAAAACGTAACAATTTTTTTTTTTTTAAACATCAATTTTTCAATCAATTACATTGAATTTAATAACAAAGTTTTAAATTACGATGTATATAAACGCATACATATGTATATCTATATATATATATATATATATATATATATATAAATATATATATATATATGTATATATATATATATATATATATAAATATATAATTATAATTAGTTTTAAATGAGTGAAGTAATGATAAAATGACGGTAATTTTTTTTAATGGTCTTGTACGTACCGACGATTCGTTTGTTGAAGGTATATCGCTTTACTCGTATACCTATATAGCACACTGACAACAAATTAGTCGTGTGGTAACAGACGCGGGTTTTACATTAGAGATCACTATTATACGATAGCAACGATTTTCCAATTATACGTTGACATTACCGCGTGTTTAAGTTTACATCACGTGTTTCGTATACATATTGTATGTTTATATATCCTACTTTTTTACATTTTTTTTTTTCATTAATCAATTCACTTCTAATTTAAAAAAATTACTCTTTGAATTACATTTAATAATTCGATAAAGTAATATATATATACATGTGTATATATATATATATATATATATATATATATACAGATTGTTGTCAGAATAAGTAACAATAGCCACCACCAATAACAATGAATGTAATTATTAAATAAATTAGAAAAATTGTATGCCTTAATTGAAAATGAATTGTTTACAAGTGGATGTCCGATTGTTTTAGTCTCGATTCACCGCATACAGCAATCTAGTCTCGCGGTTGGACTCCTAATTCTGATTATCGTCGTGATTAATTGCGTCGCGCGCCCCTTTTGGGTGTGGGTTGAAAGCATACGCGTGTTGTGTAGGAGAGGGTTAGATTGCAGACGAACATTTTAGTCGCCGTCGGACGCTTATTTACTCCCTATACACATTGTATACTGTATGATATACAATACAAAGTATTCGTGTGTATGTAATGTCATGCACTGGCTTAACCGAGCGCTCCGTAATTATATATTCTCAAGCACAATTTTTTTATATACCTTCTTTTATATTACGTTACTTAACCCCTCAAAATTAATTTCCTCATGTAATTATCACGAATTAATTAACTTATAGAAACACGATTTATGAATTATTCATTAATTATTAAAATGATATTTATTAACATTTTAATTAATTCAATATATTTTTAACATGAAAAATTTAGTTTTGTATAAAGAAAAAAAAAATGTTCATTTTTTTTATTTCAAGTAAATAAAAATAAATCATTGAGTACCAGTGCTCTCTTGTGTGTCCCTCGATGTTAGTAAAATTTCTTCACTCTCTTGATGAGTCCTTTTTTGTCCGGCTCGTTTCAAAATATAATCGATGCTATGTCTCGGAATACTCGTTGCAGGCTTTGGTAAAACCATGTCTTGGCTATTTTGCGACGAAGTCTCGATCAGTGGCTGCGACTCCATCGCATCAATCAATCAGTTAACTAATATTATTTTAATTAAACTAATTCACTAGTAGTACATTAAATCACCAGCATATAATTTTTGTACTTTTTAAGGTTTTATTTTTCAGCTATATACATTGTTTTGAATAAATTTGATTAGTTAAAACTTAACTTAAATGCACATTGTAAAACAAGCATGAAATGACACACATCACATAAAAGAATCTGTCACAAATTATTTTCATATGCCTTAAAACTTTTTTATAATTTTGTTCACACTGTAAATTAAAATTTACGTACATAAATTAAAAATTTCTATAAGTAATAACAAATTCCACATTTTCAATAAAAGCTATTTGATTATTAATTTGTAATGCAAAAATTTATTGTGATAACGATTTTCGAAATAATCCATCAATCAAATATTTTTTATATTTTTAGAGCAAACAAATTATTACCCACTTATGATTTATGAATTAAAGATTATTAAATCGTAATTGTGATGATCCGTATGTTGTTTGCGAGCGTGCACTACTAGCCGGTTGATAGCAGAGGTTTCGAGGGGAAAACTAAGAGTATGCCAAGAGCGAAGCCGTACGAGTCGTGTGAATTAAAAAAGAGAGGGAAAACCTGAAAGGCAGTACTGGAATTGTTTGTTAGTAGGCGTATCTGGGTTTAGCCAATGGTAATAGAAGTGAATTAGCTGTCAGCCAATGGCGTAATTTCGCGGCGAACATGGCGAGTCAGTGGTGCTCAATTTCACTCTCTTAAAGGGAGTGTCTGTTATCACTATCTTTGTTAACTACCCCAAAGTTTAGATTTCTCTCTTGCACCAATTGATCTACGAGTCCCGAAGCTCTTTGTGCTAAAGGGAGGGGTTAATTTTGTGGTGCGAGAGGGTGCGATTGCATGGGCAAGTATGTGCGAATGAGCGCGATGGAGTCAAAGTTGTCCGGGTGTTTGGGCTTCTGTGATACCACATTAGTGTGTGCCAAGTGGAATAAAGAGAGTAGAATACCATGTTTATAGAGATAAACAAGGAAATAGAGTATACTAAGGGAGGAAGATGCACGCAAGCCTGCGGCTACAACTTTGTCGGTGTGAGATGACGATTCTTGTGGCGGATTCTGGCATCCCCTGTAATTGCCAGAAACGAGGTAAAGCTTACCGCTTGTACACTACTATACTCCCGTTGTTTCCTCAACAATAAACACTAAAATGTTTTTAGACTTTTTATCCTACTTATGGTTACATTTTTAGCTCTCTCAATTATATTATATATACTGTTTTTATTCCTGTATTATATTATACTCAATTGAATAAAAGGTATTCAAAGAAAAATATTATTATTACTATTTTTTTTTGTTTTTAAGATGAATTAGTTTGTTTATTATAATTTCAAGTGTATAAATAATAAAAAGAACTCTCTAAACATGAATAAGTGAAAATAAATGAATATTCACTAATTCCAAGTGCAAATGAGTAAGATCACGTCAAGTGGACCCCCCATTTTCCACTTGATCATGAAAATTAAGTCTATGAATTTTTTTCTTATGTAATCATTATGAAAAATTAAACCCTCAAACGATTTTTCAAAATTTTCATTTCAACAACAATTTTTTTTACAATGAAGATTTTGAGTACTTTTAATTAAAAAATAGAGTCCAAAACAACCGTTAAAGATAACTTAATGAAATTTTCAGGATTTATTGTCAAATATCTATATTTCATTAAAATATTAATAGCTTGAAACTCTTTGTTTATTATCCTATTGTTAATTAACTTTTAAGTAAACAAATGAAAATTTCATTGACTTCTCGGTAAAAAAATAAAGTTTTTTTTTATTGATTACATGAGTTATTTATTAAAGTTTGAGATCCCAAAAGAAAATTTCATTGCTCGTGATTAGTTTAAACAAAATAAAATTATTTATCACCGCACGTCGGTCGCTGAGCGCTTCCAATACGGTGTGCGGTCAAGCGTCTCAGGCTCTATTGCAGCTTTGATCAGTCATAATTCGAAGTAACATTTAAAAATACTATTACTAAACAAATTGTATTTTTTTTAAACAATATCATGAATACACTGTAAAAAATCACCGGGGTAAGTCCAAGCGGTGTAGGTGTTAAAATCAGCGGTGTTAAATTTCAACACCGAAAACGGTGTAAAAGTAACGCCGCCGCCGGTGTAAATATTCTGTAACGGTGTTAAAAAAAATTCTCCGGTGTTAAAATAACGCCGTCACCGGTGTAAATATTCTAGACCGGTGTTAAAATAACGCCGCCGCCGGTGTAAATATTCTGTACCGGTGTTAAAAAAAATTCTCCGGTGTTAAAATAACGCCGTCACCGGTGTAAATATTCTAGACCGGTGTTAAAATAACGCCGCCGCCGGTGTAGATATTCTTTACGGGTGTTAAAATATTTTATTTTGTGAATATTTTTACTTACTCGATCACTATCCCGACCAGAAATTACCCCCAAGCATACATTGGGACCCCATTGGGTACTGATGGGGCAAGCCCGATAGGGTTATCCCTATTGGGATTTGATTGGGAACATATAGGGTAAGCCCAACATTAAAATAAAAAATTGCGATTGGGTTTACCCAATTGGGATAGGATTGGCTACATGTTGGGTTAACCCAATGCTAAAATTAATGACTCGGCAATGGGTTTGCTCGATTGGGATATTTTTGGGAACTTGTTGGGGCGACCCAACGTCAAAATTAATAATTTGCTATTGGGCTTACCCGATTGGGAAATAATTGGGAACCTGTTGGGAAAACCCAATGCTAAAATTAATGATTCGACAATGGGTTTGCCCGATTGGGAAATAATTGGGAACTTGTTAGGATGATCCAACGTCAAAATTAATAACTAGCTGTTGGTCTTACCCAATTGGGGAATAATTGGGATCACGTTAGGAAAACTAAACATGAAATTTATAAAAAAAAAAATTTTTACTTCTAAAAATTAAAAATAATTTTTAAATGCAAAATATTTACGTTTTATTCTGTATTTTAACATGAAAACGAAAAAAAAAAAAACTGATTAAACTTTAATAATATAGAAAAAAAACTTAACGATAGTAAAACGTATTTTTAATCACTTGCAGATTATAAATTTAATTATAAACTTAAAAAAAACTAAAACTTTAAGGGAAAAATAATCCATATGAAATATCTACTAACTTTCTTATGCTCATATATTATTATATGTAAAGATAAAAATCGAATAGTTGTGTATGTTAACACCAATGATGCACGTGGCGACAAAATCTTGTGACTATAATACGAGCGTAGACAAGTTCAGACAGGTCCGCGCATAAAACAAATAACTAGTGGACAAAAACCCATATACACGTGACTCTTGCATTGGAAAACGTTCTAAGTAACTCATCAAGGCGTAATTTTTTGACATCTCTACAGTTACAATACCGTGCAATATAATTGATAGAATTAATAATAAAGAATGTGCTAGTGCAGTGCAATATAATTAATCAAAATAATATTAAAGTGCTAGTATAGTGAATATAGGTTATACAAATTGTGTCTCGTGCAAAGTGAGAATTTGTGAAATAATTAATTTTTTTTGTGAGCTAACACTATTGTAAATTAACAGTCATAACGAAAATTGAATAAATAAAAAAAAAATTGTACTAGAATGAGAGGATTTAAATAAAATTTATTTAACCAAATTTTTCTTATGTTGGGATTTTAGTGGGATTTTATTGGGTTGGCCTAAAGTTTCTGTAGGGTGAACCCAATTGAAACCCTATAGAGTGTGCCTAATTGGGAAACAGTTGGGTATACCCATACAAAGTTTGGAAATCGGCCCTGCATCGGGCCATTACTGGGCCAAGAATGTCGATTAATGGCTCAGCAATGGCAATTTTTATTGGCCGATAAACGGCTTATAGTCAGAATGATAACCTCGGGCCATTAATGGCGCTCGACTATCGGCCGATCAATGGCAGCCAGCAATCAGCCAAGCAAACAAATAAATTAAATTAAAAAAATTTTTATTTTCTTAATTTCCTAATAGAGTTCGTAATCAGTAACGTTTAAACTATTTAAATGGGGTAAATGATGTGAAAAAACTCGGTGAAAATTCTGCTGGGCTCTGGGCGCGAACTGCCGTCCTTCTGATTACTGGGTCTGAACGCTGGCTACCGGACGAACCTGCTGATGTTGAGTAGATACTTTTAAATGATCTACTTATTCATTTTGTTACAACCACTCAGTTTTATGAAATGTAACGAGCAATTTAATTAATATTATCGATTATTTAAATAAAAAATAATTTCGTACTATTTTTATTATAATTACATGATTTTTTAAAATAAAACTTATTAAATTTAGTTAATTAGTTCTTAAGAACCCACTGGAATTATTTTGTTCTACCACTATTATTAAAAATAATATTTACTTTAAAATATATGTCTTATTTTTTAAATAAATTAATTTTTATAAGTTAAGTTATAAAATTTACGATTGTTGATTGCAAATAATAACGAATTAAAAAATATTTTAATTGTTAGTTGTAAATAATTTTAATCGGAAAATTAAAATATTTATTAATTAAGACTTAGTTCAATTCAAAAATAACGAATTATAAATTAAAGAAAACTGTAATAATAAGTTATTTGAATAATTAGTAGTTGATGAGTGGATTTTTTCATTCAACAAGAATCAATCATGGCCCACTGATTCACCAAATAGTGGCCCAACGTTGCAAACCGATAATCGGCCAGTCATAGGTAACCATTTATTGGCCAGTCATAAGGAACCATTCATTGGCCAGCCATCGGCAGCGTCGTATGACTGTCGTTTCCGGTACGGGGTCATATTCCGATATGAAACCAGTAATACCATAACATATACATCCAAAAATTTAAATAAATATCACTTCAAATTGATTACGCTATCTTGATGAAAAATTAATCGGTTGCTGGTAATTAACCAAGTTTGGGCCATTACTAATTGCCAATGCTTGGCCGAGCGACTGCAGTCGGACATCGGCCAACCTACGGCATTTTTTCCATTAACGGCAACTTTGTATGGGTACCCAATTGGGACCCAATAGGGATGACCCGATTGGGATCATCTTGGGCTATGCGTTACAACCCAACGTTGGGTTCCCAATTGGGAACCCAATTGGATTCCAATAGGTCTTACAATTTTTTTTCTAGTCGGGATACTTGTTAATAAATGATATTTTTAATTAATTTTCATAAAGAACTGACATTTTTTGTGTTTTATAATTTTTTAAAGTTGATTCTCCAAGCAGACGCAGTTTACCCTGCTTTTACACCGGTTACCTCGCTTTTACACCGGTTCTACTCCGTTTTTACACCGGTTACCCCAATTTAACACCGGTATTTTTAACACCGGTGAATTACTCCTCCTACACCGGTGTAATTTCATTTTTACACCGGGCGGAGTTAAAATGAGTCCATTTTTAACACCGCTCTTTTTACAGTGTAATACAATAGAATAATTTTTTGTTATTAAACTGAAACAGGAAAAACTAACTAAGAATTAAACTTAAGTTTAATTATTAGTTAGTTTTCCCTGATTATTGTTTAATAAATAATTAATTTATTATTAATTAATAATAATTTACAAATTGTAATTAACTAATTATTGATACATTAGTTATTTACTAAACAATAATCAGGGAAAACTGTCTAATAACTAAACGTAATTATTAATTAATAATAACTTATAAATTACTATTAACTAATTAATAATATATTAATTATTTATTAAACAATAATCAGGGAAAACTAACTAATAATTAAACTTAAGTTAAATTCTTAGTTGGTTTTTCCTGTTTCAGTTTAATAATAAAAAATTATTCTATTGTATTATTCATGATATTGTTTAAAAAAAATACAATTTGTTTAGTAATAGTATTTTTAAATGTTACTTTGAATTATGACGGACCAAAGCTGCAATAGAGCCTGAGACGCTTGGCCGCGCACCGTATTGGAAGCGCTTAGCGACCGACGTGCACGGAAAGAAAATTCTACCAAAATTTACGATGTTAACATCGTAATCGTGGACTAGACTTTCATTGGCGTCAATTTTTAAATGTCTTATTTTAAAATTTACTATAGTCTTTGTTAAAATTACGATGTTAAATAGTAAAGAATACAACTTACATTGTAGTTTTAACAAAGACTATAGTAAATTTTGAAATAAGACATTTAAAATTTGCCGCCAATGAAAGTCTAGTCCACGATTACGATGTCAACATCGTAAATTTTGGTAGAATTTTCTTTCCGTGTGCGGTGATAAATAATTTTATTTTGTTTAAACTAATCACGAGCAGTGAAATTTTCTGTTGGGATCTCAAACTTTAATAAATAACTCATGTAATCAATAAAAAAAAACTTTATTTTTTTACCGAGAAGTCAATGAAATTTTCATTTGTTTACTTAAAAGTTAATTAACAATAGGATAATAAACAAAGAGTTTCAAGCTATTAATATTTTTATGAAATATAGATATTTGACAATAAATCCTGAAAATTTCATTAAGTTATCTTTAACGGTTGTTTTGGAATCTATTTTTTAACTAAAAGTACTCAAAATCTTCATTGTAAAAAAAATTGTTGTTAAAATGAAAATTTTGAAAAATTGTTTGAGGGTTTAATTTTTCATAATGACTACAAAAGAAAAAAATACATAGACTTAATTTTCATGATTAAGTGGAAAATGGGGGATCCACTTGACGTGATCTTACTCAAATCGAACCACTAATTTTAAAAAGTGGTTTAAGTTCAGACTCAGAATTATTGAACACGGAGAAAAAAATATTGCGCTCACCACTCAACGGTATCGTTATATTCACTCTTATAGTGTTGGTTATACTTTGTACACTGAGAGATATTTTTATTACATAAAAATAAAATTTATTTGTATTGAGTAAAACACGTATTATGGTCATGCGCAAATAAAAAGTTTACTAAATCCGAATAAAAATTTTATTAAAGTCCCGTTTCAAATTTTATTAGTATTTAATACCCCTTGTTAAGGATTCCGATTAAGTCCAATTGAAATCCGATTGAGATCCGATTGAGTTTAATCGGAATGAATCGGTTTCAATCGGAAAATAATGTGTAAAAATAAAAATATTATTTTCCGATTGAAACCGATTCATTCCGATTGAAAGTTTTTAATCGGAATGAATCGGTTTCAATCGGAAAAAAATATTTTAATTTCGGTATTATTTTCCGATTGAAACCGATTCATTCCGATTAAAAGTTTTTAATCGGAATGAATCGGTTTCAATCGAAAAATAATATTTTAATTTCGGTATTATTTTCCGATTGAAGCCGATTCATTCCGATTGAAAGTTTTTAATTGGAATGAATCGGTTTCAATCGGAAAATAATATTTTAATTTCGGCATTATTTTCCGATTGAAAACGATTCATTCCGATTGAAAACTTTGAATCGGAATGAATCGGTTTCAATCGGAAAAAAATATTTTAATTTCGGTATTATTTTCCGATTGAAAACGATTCATTCCGATTGAAAACTTTGAATCGGAATGAATCGGTTTCAATCGGAAAATAATATTTTAATTTCGGTATTATTTCCCGATTGAAACCGATTCATTCCGATTGAAAGTTTTTAATCGGAATGAATCGGTTTCAATCGGAAAATAATATTTTAATTTCGGTATTATTTTCCGATTGAAACTGATTCATTCCGATTGGAAACTTTTAATCGGAATGAATCGGTTTCAATCGGAAAATAATATTTTAATTTCGGTATTATTTTCCGATTGAAACCGATTCATTCCGATTAAAAATTTTAAGTGATTGCTTTAAAAATTAAAGGAATATTGATTTCTATGAAAATGAAACAATTTTAAAATTAAATTCAAGGCTCTAAATAGAAACCAATTTGGAATTACTAATTTGTTTTAATTTTATTAGGGCACTCTATCAAGAATCGCAGTATTGATTATGCTAATGAATTATAACTAATTATAAGCATTTTATACATGATGCTGTGATAACACCATGACAATTTTTATTAAAATTTTGAATGGTATGAAATATACTTGAGGAACTTCTCATTCTTAATATATCATTATGTACGCATAAGATAATGGTAAACTAGTGTATTCAAACAATAACTTCAACAATAGAAATATATCAAAACTTCATTATTATTACGTGCAAAGTTAAGATTGAAAAATTTATCATTGTTGAGTAACTTAATCTAGTAAAAATTAAAAATAACACCTTTTTATATGTATATAATGGTGCTTCGTTTGAAATGACTATTTTTTTTTTCCGGTCCCGTCCGGAAATTTTGTTGGAAATACCTCCAAAAAAATTCTCTGAGTGTTTGAGCCCTTAAAATTAATATTGAGTACTCGACCATTGCGTGTGAAGATTTCCCATTTAAAATACACGTAAGCTTAGGTTTTTAGTTTTTAAACTTTTATAACTCCGCGGCATTTTATGATATCATCTCGCCCAAAGTCGGAATTTTCTCAGAATTGAATGACCTACAAAAGTGCCCGTTGTTGCAAAGTCGTAACACTGAGAGAAAAGTGCTTAGTAACCTGAACTATGCAGCGACAGATATAAAAATATAGTCTCCCTAACTAATTTTTATTGTTACTGGAACTATGTACAAGTGTGAATCAGCACGAAAAAATAGTTACATTAACTAAACTTAAGAAACCTTTTTTGCCTTATTATGGCCACTACAAAACTTTAATCATTTTAAACAAGGCTTAGTAGTGAACACAATATAATCTTTATCGTTGGCTCGATTAACATAAAATAGATACAGTAATTATGTTAGCTTAGTGACTGTGTGATAGTTGGTAGAAATAATTTTATTAGTTGTCACAACTAAGAATTTAGTTGTCGTCTCATACAATATCATTTATTTAGTTCCTTTTACTACTTACAGAAGTGTCAACCGTACTATTTCATCTTAGTTCTCTAAACAATCAATTTCTAGTTAATTTAATAATTATAGAATATTTCTGCTGACTAATTATCAAATGTAAAAAAAAATTCAAAATATTTTTATATCCAATTTTTATATCAACAGAGCGTGTAAAAATTTTTTGTTGCCAATCAATCAGGGATTATTTATTGAAATAAAAATCAATCAAGATAATATATATCTTTTCTCCCAATAAATTTTTTTTTTAGCTTACACAACTTTTTTTTTTGTTGAAGCGTACAAAAATTCTCTCGTTCAAAAAATAGTACTTATTCCAAAAAAGATTATTTTCTTCAAACTAAAAAATTCTATTGTTACTATAAAAACTGAGATATATATTTTGCTACAAAAAATATCTCCTATATTAAGAAAATAAAACTCTTTAAACAAGTAAAAATTGTTTGATTTAAGCGTAAGAATATGTTGACTTGAAAAAAAATATTTTAACTAAAGAAAATAAAAATTCAAAATAATTCTTTACTGCAAGAAAATTTTGATTTTCCGCATTGTTAAAAAAAATTATCTAAAATCAAGAATATTTTTTTTGACTTAAGCTAACTGTTTTTCCTGTGTAGAAAAACTCAAATTTGAAAGCCGTATTTATAAGTTTTCATAACGTACAAATAAATAACCTTATGAGTTAAGAGAAACCCTTTATAGCAAAATAATCAGACAAGATGTTTAACTCGAAGCAATTTTTCAATTTTCATATTATAAAATAATTCCAGCTATTAATATTAATCCTTTATATATTTTTAAATTATCTGCTATTTTATAGAATTATAAATACACAGAAAAAACAGATAATTTGAATCCAGAATTTTTTTTTTTTAATCGATTCGGGAAATCAAAATTTTCTTGCCCTAAATAAATAATTATCTCGAAATTTTTATTTTTAATTTAAATATTTTTTCTCAAGTTAACATAATCTTATGCTTGAAGCGAAGAATTTTTGAAGCAAGATATATGAGTTTTTGTAGCAATCTGCACTTTTTTGTTTGAAGAATATAAAATTTATCGGAATGAGCACTATTATTTAACGCAAGAATTTTTTATGTTCCAACCAACACAAAAAAGTTGCTTAAACTAAGAGATAATAGTCACCAGAACAAAGCAACAGCAGCGAGAGTAGTTTGTTGCTCGCCACTAGATCGCGCCCACCTTTTGTATAGTGTCCCTGGTAAGAAACTTATTTCAGAAGTATTATATTCCAAGCTTGAGAACAATTCTGGTATAAAAACTTCTCTGTTATTCAACAGAGTGACAGGTATCATTTTTGATTGTAATTTAGTATATACTAAATTACATGAAGACATTAATGTTTAACATTAATGTTTTCTAAAATAATTTTTGTTATAATAAAAAAACATCAAGTACATTCAATGTAATAGAAAAAAAAATTTCTGAATTTATCACGAAAATATTCGCTAGTATACAAAAAAGAATCCAGTAACAATGAACTATAATCTGCAGTACAGATCGCTAAATAATTTTTTTTCTTGCAGTACTAAATCATGGAAATAGTAACTATGAATGTTTAGTTACAATAAGTCAAATCAGTACATTATTAGGAAGTTCGATTTTCTAGTGTGAACATCTAGACATAAATACTTATTCCTACAATTATAAATGATCTGAAGAACTAAGTGTACATTATTAACATCACAATAATCTTATTGCTCATTAGACTAAGGATAAATTATTTACTACAATATAAATTATAGTTATGTTAATAACTTTATCTTAGTATATGTAACTAAAAATAGTAAGAATGACTACGTAGATCACTTTACTATGGTGATTTAGTTACTGAAACTGATTTAGTTAAGCTGAGTCGTCTGTGAACTACGATTTCTTAGTTCAGAAAACCGATTTTTTCTATCAGTGTATTGGGTCCCAATCGGGTATATCCTATAGAAATTTTAGGACATCCCAATAAAATCCCACTTAAATCCCAACATCCAAAAAATTTGCTCAAATAAATTTTTTTCAACTCCTCTCATTCCAGTACAATTTTTGTTGTTGTTCATTCAATGTACGTAGAAGACCATGGCCATCCCACTCGCCTGCTCCTAGTAATACTATCTGTTATTCTATGATATGACAACCAACAGTTTGGAACAATATCAATATTTTCTTTTGGACTGTCGTCCAAAAAAAGAATCAACTTATGCTTATAACTTTTTCTGAAATAAATACAAAGATTATTGCCAATTCCAATTCATATTAGTGTTAACTAACAAGGAAATCGGTCTGTCAGTTGACCCTGCGGGCCAGCCAAAACTTCCCGCCGTTTTCGAGCTCCTTGAGCACGAAAAATTGTTGCGGATACATTTGTCAACTCTTCGAGCTCGGAAATACCTTCGTATGCCATTGTTTTCGAAAAAAAAAACGTTTTTTACCATTTTTTCACAAACGATATCTCTCAAACGAGTAAGCCGATTGAGACGGTCAAGGTGGCAACCGACGAATTTTTTTTTAATTCTACAACTGATCTGATTTTGAAATTGATTTATCAAATTGTTTTTGAGAAATTTCGAAAATACTGAAAAAAACTTTTTTTTTTAATTCTTTCGACAATGGTTTCTCCTGAAAAAATAAACCGATTTCGATGGTCGGAGTGGCATTCGGCGTGGCTTATGAAGCTTCAGAGCCCAGTTGATTTTGGAATCAATCCGCCATCAAGAACATAAAACGTTATCCAAAAAAAACATTTTTGAAAAACGTTTATTTTTGGAATATCTATGAACAAGGCCTACCGATCAAGCTCAGTTTTTTTCAGCTTTTAGATATCGACAAGCCACGTCAAATGACACCTTGACGATCCAAATCGGTTCATCCGTTTAAAAGCTACAGATATTTACATACATACATATTTACGTACGTGCGTACGTACATACATACATACACTTGGACATCATCATGAAATTAGTCAGGATAGCTTCCGAGAAAACGTTAAGATCTCTTAGAAATTCGATTTTCGAAAATCGGACCAAAACCAATAACTTCCCGAATTTTTGAAAATTTGCAATTTTCTTAGCGGGAAGTTAAAAATAAATTAATATTATATAGTAAAAGTAATGATTCAAAATTAAATGCGCGATTGAGGTGTGCACTTCTTGATTTTCCAACATTTTTTTCTTTACTTTAAAGGTTTAATCAGTTTTTATTCCTTTCTTATATATTAAATTACATAACATAATAAAACGTAAATATTTAGCATTTAAAAATTATTTAAAATTTTTAAAAGCAAAAATTTTTTTTTTCTTATTAATTTTGATGTTGGGTAATCCCAAAAAGTTCCCGAAAATATCTTAATCGCGCAAATTTATTATCTAATCATTAATTTTAACATTGGGTTTTTCCAACAGGTTCCCAATTATTTCTCAATTGGGTAAGTCCAACAGCAAGATATTAATTCTGACGCTAATTCACCCCAAGTGCCCAAAAATAACCTAATCGAGCAAACCTATCATCAAGTCATCAATTTTAGCATTGGGTTTTCCCAACACGTTCCCAATCCTATCCCAATCGAGTAAATCTGATCGCAATTTTTTATTTTAGTGTTACCCATGTAAGAGCTGCCAGAGTTAAACAAAGGGGCCGTCCTTGGCTCAGCACTGGGGAACCTAGCTTTGGCACATCTATATTGGGCCATGCTTGGGTCAAGAAAGGCTACTCAATCCTGGCCATTCCAATCATTACCCAAGTCTGGGCCAGGAATGGGTTCCCCTATTTTGGCCATTCAGTGGTGACCCAGGCTTGGACCAGGACTGGATAACCTAGCCTTGGCCGTTACAATAATTACCCGGGCTTGGCCCAAGACTGGGTTCTCTTGTCTTGGCCACCCAATGGACTCCCACACTCAGGCCAGGACTGGGTAACCTAGTCTTGGCCAACCCAATGATTACCCGAGTTTAAGCCAAGACTAGGTTCCTCTGCCTTGATCATTCAATGGCAACCCAGACTTGGGCCAAGGTAGAATTATCCAAGTTCGGGATACCTATAGTTTCCCATCCTTGGGCCAAAATTGGCTAATCGAGGTTTTTTATTAATTCAATCATCTTATTATTATGGTTTTTTAAATAAATAATTATTTATTTTTGAATTAAAATAAGTTTTAGTAAATAAATATTTTAACATTCTGATTCAAATTATTAACAATTAAGAATTAATACATTCTTCAGCTCGTTATTATTTGCAATTAACAACCGTAATTCCATAATTTTACTTATAAAAATTAATTTAACTAAGAAATAACTCATGAATTTCTATAATAAATGTTATTTTTAATAATGGTGGTAGAGTAAGATAATTAAGCTGGGTTTTTGATAAATAATCAATTAAATTTAATAAATTTTATTTTCAATAATTATGTAATTATAATATAAATAATACGAAATTATTATTTATTTTTATCTTAATCGAAAATATTTATTAAATAGCTCTTTATATTTCATAAGACCGAGGGGTTGTAGTAAAATGAATAAGTAGAACATATAAAATTTTCAATTCAACATTAGTAGGTTCGTCCAGTAGCCAGCGTTCAGACCCAGCAACCAGAAGGACGACAGTTCGCGCCCAGAGCCCAGCAGAATTTTCACCGAGTTTATTTCACGTCATTTACCTCACTTAAATAGTTTAAACATTAATAATCACCAACTCTAGTATTTAAATAATAATAAATTTTTTTTTAATTAAATTTATTGATTTTTTCGATGCATGGTTCAGATCTGGCAACAAAACATAGGCCAGGTCTGGCAACCAAGCTTGGGTCAGGTCTGACAATTAAGCATGGGCCAGGTCTGGCAAGCAAGCATGGGTCAGGGCTGGCAACCAGGCTTGGCACGATGTTATCATTCCAGACTTCTACGAAGGCTCGAACAAGGCTGGCTTACAAACTTGGCCCAGAGTACAACATAGTTGAACCAAGCCTGGACCAAACCTGGGCCCGTGGTACTTTCCTGTATGGGTAAGCTTACCCGATATGTTCCCAATCACATCCCAATAGGGATAACTCTATCGGGCTTGCCCCGTCAATACCCAATAGGGTCCCAATATGTGCTTGGAGATAATTTCTAGTCAAGATGAGTGTAGAAGAAATTTTTTTTTAATATCTAGCATTTGTCGGAAAATGGACCATACAAAAACTGTTTCCGGGTCAAAAAATTAGATCTGTTTTAAAATAAATGATAAATTCTAATATTTTTCTTTAATTCAAGTTTCTAAATCGTATTTATTTTGTATAGGAATTTAATCTGTTTTTGTCCGTACTAGTCATTATCCAGGATAAAATCAAGCTTATTTTTGTATGATATTTAGTCTGTTTTAAATCTGGTTTAGACTAAAAATAGACTTTTTTATTATAATTATTGTTCTGTGTTCAATTGTTTTTAAGGACAAAAACAGACTTTATTTGCTATCATTTTTAGTTTATATTCAATTGTTTTTTAGGACAAAAACAGGACTTTTTATAAATATAAATAATAACAATAATAATAATCTAAATTTATTAATTTATTTCAATCTTCTTGGCATTTAAGATGTCACAAGGAGAAAAATGTTGGCTCAAAACCTACCAATTTTTACAATGCTGTCGACCAAACTTAAAACAGGAAGTGAATAAGCATCCAAAGAATAATTGTGCTCTTATAAAAAATGATTATGCTGTATCACAATACTTATTACGCCCCAGAAACTTATCGATAAGCTTTAATATCAATTACTTTTATACCTTACAATAATTTGGATAAAGCATAATAAGTTTTTATAAGAGTATATAGTAATTTTTAGGATGCTTTACTTTCTGTTTCAAGTTTGGTCGACAGCATTGTAAAAATTGGTAGATTGCGGGCCAACATTTTTCTCCGCGGCACATGAATTTTGATGTTTTATAATGCCACCATATTCTCGATTATATCCAATAAATAAGAAAAATTTCTTGACATTTTAAGAGTTGTTTTATGACTTTTATTCACTGCTCTAAATATTCAGTCAAGACAACTAAATATTAAGCTGTCAAATTATCATTAACTGCCGACATTTTTAAACAAAAGATACTAAATAAATAGTAAACAAAACATAATCAATTCTGCAACTTAATATTTTTCTAATAAACATTGCCTATGAATGAAAAATTTAAGTCCATAATTTAATCTAGTTTTGTCCTTGTAAATTTTCATAACTAAAATTTTTTAAAGTCCAAGAATTAATCTAGTTTGGTCTGCCCGTAACGCAATTATTTTTTAAAATAACAGTTCGAAAACAGCTTAAAATTTTTGTAAAAGATCACAAACAGATCAAATAGTCCAACTACCCATACGAAAAAAAATATATATCTGGGATATATCCAGGCGAATCTGGATATATGCGACATCTATAAAAATATAAGTCGCATATATACAGATTCGCCCGGATATATCCGGATATATATTTTTTCCGTATGGGTAGACTAAAATCAGATTAAATTTTTCGGTCTGAGTAGATCAAAAACAGTACAAAATTTTTATAGAAGTTCAACAACAGGCGATAAGTTCAAATACAGATTATTCAGATCTAAAACAGATCAAATATGTTTTAATCAGTAGATCAAAAACAGTACAAAATTTTTATAGAAGTTCAATAACAGACTAATTAGTCCAAATACAGTCCAGTTAGACTAAAATCAGATCAAATTTTTCGACCCGGGTTTTTTTATTATTTTCTTCGTTTTTAAATGCAGTTCTCAGAAAACAAAATTATTTAGAACAACCTTCTATTTTTTAACTGAATTTTTCGAAAAAAAAAAATCAAACGTTTTTGATGAATACCATTTAAGTTTTTTGTTTTTATTTTTTTTTTTTTTTTCTAAATTTAGGAGTCTTCTGAGCACTCAAACATTTTCAGCATGGTGTTATGAGAAATAAGGCTAGTTGAACAAAAATTTTTTCTTCAATTGAAAAAAAAAAATATAAATCGAAAAAATATCACTCCGAAAAGATTTGGTGATTTACAGAAAATGTCAAAGTTTCATATAATAGAAAGAAATAAAAAATAAAAAATGGTAATCGTCAAAAAATTTTTGATTTTTCCGAAGATAAAAAACAAACAATAAAGATAGGTTGCATTAATTTTTTTGTATTTTCTTTTCGACAAGTACATTTAAAAAACGAAAAATTCACGTCCCAATCAGTCTAATTTTAAAAAAGTTATAGCTATTCAATAGAAAAAAGCTATTTTTTTTCCAAAATTCATAACTTTTTATTGGTTGAGTAAAAAAATTATGAGAAACGGGGTAGAAAGTAATGGGGTAGAAAGAAAGAAAAAATTTTTAGTCAAATCTAACGGGGTCGGGTTCCAAAGTGATCGATTTGGTGTGGAATTCCCCACATATATACAGAGTTTATACAAGCCTGCCGAATCCATAGATGTTCTTAGGAATCTGATAACGGAAATTGTATTTAACTGGATCCTAGTAAGCATGATTAAAATCTGAGGGGTAAACTACAAAACGAAACATACGACTTCCATCTAAATACTTTCAACATTACAATGCTTTTTATTTTTACCGAAGACAGACATTACGAAGTGATATAGTCGAAGATTCTTCGGGTTTTCAATCTTTATCTAACATTTGTTTAACTCAAGTGCAGCTCTAGTTTTAACTGTCTAATTGTCGATCTAACAATCTTTGACATAAGCACCACCCCTGATGAAGTCTAATAGTAGAGGCGCCTCTTTACTTTATCTTAAATACAACACTCAGGTATAAGTATTATGTGACGTTATCTCAGATATGCTCTGGTTTTAAAAACGCTCGTCTACCCTATTTTATTTAAGTTTAAAAATAAGAAAGACCAAAAAAACGTCATAATAGATAAACGAGGTCCAAACAATAAACGAGTAGGTATAATATATAAACGTTCGGGCTAATCTCAGATATTGATCAGAATAAGTGAAATTACTAATTTTGAAAACGGTAGCAAAGTTTTTTCAATCTATTCTTTTTTAGATAACCAGAAATACAGGAACAGACGTCAAAGAGAATGCCACAAAAATTAAATGCATATAGAGCATAAATAAATAAAGAAACATAGAAAGAAAAAACGAAAAATAAAATAATGAATTGGAAAATTCATTCATCTAAGGTATAATTTACTAGGATGTGGCATGGAATCGATTTTAAGTAGCCACTATTTAGTTACTAGCGGATATCTTTTGTGGTAACTCTGTGGGCGTTTACTTCCCCGTGGGCTACAACGCCAACTGGTAAAGCTGATACACGAAAATTGTTTTGAGAGTTATATGAAAAAATAAAAGTGAGAGAAAGAGAAAAATAAATGGGCGATCTGTGCAACTCGTTTTATATATATATATATATATATATATATATATATATATATATATATATATATATATATATATATATATATAGCTATGAAATAACCCAAGAGACAACAGAAAAAAAGCAAACAATAAAACCATTTCTATATTTGTATATTTGCTAAATCTACTGCTGGAAGAGATTTCCTATTTTTTCGGCATAGCCAGCTTTTTAATATAGAAAAAATTGGAGTTAAATAAAACAATATAATCTAAACCACACCAAAAACAGCACAGCTGTAATAGATTGCGCCAAATACACGTTCAAATTGCAATTATCCAGAGACACGGCAGTGTCTCGCGCCAAGTACACATTCAAACACACGTATGTGTCTGAGTGTGTAGCGCGAGCCTGCCGTGTCTCTATTCTGTAGACAGACCTCGTTTTGACAGCTCCAAATTTTTAATTGCCATAAAATATTTATTTAAGCCATAAATAACTTTCAAAAGTATAAATTATTATATATTTTATTCATTATTTACTAAATTAGTTTTTTTTCTAACAATCAGTTATTAATAAATAATAATATACTCTATTAAAATATGCTCGCCCACGTTTTGTGATCCTACGAATTTTTTTACATAATTGTCTACATTTCGACATTTCCCGATGAAAAAAGTTTTTGTCTAATCATATATAATTATGCATAATCATCTATATATGATTGGATCCAAAAATTGGCCAGGTCTAATTATATATAATCAGATCTGTTTATACATGATCATGCATGAATGAATATAGTAATTTTTAGAATCTCATTTCGAATACCTTTAAATTATTAATTAAGTAATTTAATTAGGATTTATTGTTTTCATCAATATAAATATCGATTAAATTTAAATAAAAAAAAAAAAAAATTACTATTCGTTGACCACCACTTTACTACGAGGTCACCCATCCAATCAATGACCTAGGCCGATGCTGCTTAACTTTGGTGATCGCTGGATTGTAGTCTGATCCTCTAGTCTGTTATGAACTTACAATAACGGAAAGTTTATGGCATTAGTTAACTCAAATAATCAAGTCGATACATCATACGTAAATAATGCACCTAATAATGAATTTGATTTTGTACATAAATTACAATAGAATTCATTAGATACACATAATCAAATCTATTTATCTATAAACTTATAAATATTCGTATATAAATCGATATCGATTAATACTTTTAAATTGCTGCCGAGACCTTTGAACATTTTTTAATTATTGGGGATTTAAGTTTATTTGATAGTTGACAAAATAAAAATTTAATAACATTTATATTAAAAAATTGTCATATTATGTAATATATATATATAACTACATATCAGTCATGTCTGATCAGATCCAATCATATATAAACTTATGCACAACCATACATGAATTTATATTAGCCATGTCTGATCAGATCTAATTATATATGGATTTGTATCAGTCATGTCTAATCAGATCTAATTATATATGGACTTATATATAATTAGATCTGATCATATATAGACTTATATACGGTTATATATGGAGTTATATCAGCCAAGTATGAACATGTCTAATTATATATAGACTCATATATAATCAGATCTGATCAGATCTAATTATATATGGACTTATATATAATTAGATTTGATCATATATAGCTTTATATATGGGCTAATAACAGCCAGGTATGATCAGATCTAATTATGTATGGGGTCATACATAATTATATATAATTATATATGACCCCATATATAATAATGCATGATTATATATAACTTCATATATGATTATATATAATCATATATGATTATATATATGAACATATATAATCATATATAATTAGACAAAAACTTTTTTCATCGGGTTGTCATAGTGGTAGCACTGCTCTCATATACTATACGAGATATCGAGTATTATATTATAGTAGTATACATGCTACAGCATATTCAAAATTATTTTGTATATATTTTCAAGCAATTATTAGGTTGGATCATTAGTAACTTGAAAATATAATTTACATAATGGATTACTTTGATTGAACTAACCCTGATAGCCATTTTTTTTTGCAACTCGGAAATTTAACTTCCCTAATGACCACTTCAGCGTGAAGTTAACAGTAACTTGACAATTGAAATTACCTGAAATTTTCAGCCAAAATTTATCGATAATTTAATAGCAAAAGTGGAAAGAAAAATTTGCGGTTAATTTTTCCTCAATTTAGAGGTTACTTGTTTTACTAGAAAATAAAGTTGGAAATATTCATTCTTACCATTACAGAAAGTAAACAAATTGATGAATAAAACTGTTTACAATTTGACGTAAAAATATACTTTACAATTTGTTAAGTCTAATTAACAATAAATTAATATAAAAATTTCCCTGAAAATTGACAACTCTCTTTTAGTCATCTTTTTGAGTAAATTGGCATTCTAATTCGGGTATCAAATTTACCTCAAATCGTTAATTTATAATATAAGGAATGTCAAGCATGCAGTATACGTCATCCTGAATTGTCAATAGATTATTTCATTAACTTGGGGAAAAAAAAAAAAAAAAAATACTAACCTACAATAAACTTATAATTAATTTTGTTTTAACCCTGATAGCCAGAGTTTCTGATCAGATAGTTGGTGTATATGAGTTCTGACCAACTTGACGACGAGTTGTTGACAAATTTCAGCTTTTGTAACTGTTGACTACAAGTTTCCTATAAATTTGGAGCCAATCTATTGCCGCAACGACAACTTTTTGAAAAACTTGGAGCAACTTTCTGTCCTCTAATGTAATAACAACTTTTACTACCAATTTTCTCAGAACGTTGCCATCAACTTATGGAAATGCCAACTTTTGCGGCCAACTTGGCGACAGGTTGCGGCAGTAGATTGTCGCCAAGTTGCTGCCAACTTGGCTATCAGGGAAATTTTTCCCCGGGAAAAAATCACCAGACATGATCATGCATGATCATGTGTTAATCTCATGCATGATCTTGCATGAATATTCGCCAGCTATCAGCATGCGTGATCATGCTTGGTCAGGCATGATTATACTCTCTCATACATGCTCAAACACAATCCCTACCATTATTTAAAAAAAATAATTTAAATAACAATAATTCAACTTTAAATTAACTTATTTTGCTAGTATTGTCGTATAGTTAATGTTTACTGGCTGAAAAGTAATATTGAAATTTTACCCGTGATGGGTCTCGAACCCACGACCGTTGTGATATGAAGCACGTCCGCTGTCCACTAGGCTGCCCTGTCTCGTTCAGTTTACAAAGATTTTTAACACCTTTTAAAAACTCAGGGTTATAAAAAATAAAATATTATTGGAATTCAATTTAGATTTGTTCGTTAGATTTTTTTTTAACAATGAATGAAAAGAATTCTGGTTATAAATTACAAGCAAATCTAACACTTAAATTAATCTTTATTATTAATTGAAAAAAGAAAAAATGTAATTGTATTGATTATTATTATCAATTTCGCAAAACTTTATTGATTCAATTCTCCAATTAATTAAAAAAAAATGTAATTAAATCTATTTTTATCATTTTTTGGAAAAAAAATTAACTTTAATTATTAACTGAATCAATAATTATAAATTGAATTTATTTTTATCATCGATAAAAAAAACATAATAATTCTAACTACTATCACCAAAATTAAAATAAGTGTTTTATTATTTAAAGTTTTTCATCAAAAATATGTGATTATCCCTCATTAAAAACTTTGATTAAATCCGATTGAAGCTCGATCGGATTTTGATTGTATTTTTTTGCATGATCAGACATGACTTTGCATGAATCATGCTTGATCGTGCATAATTCATGCGTGATCCATACTTGATTATGCTTGGTCTTGCCTTAATCATGCTTAATCATGCATGCTGATTTTATCCTGAAGGGGGTAAGTCGTTGATCATTAATTACACGATAATGAGTTACATCTATTTGAATCACTCAGTATAGACTCAAAAAGGTTACGAATTTATAGCAGAGCAGAAATTCAACGAAAACTATTTACTTCTGATATTTATAAAACTATAAAAATAAATAGATTTACAGTGAAATTTATTTTAATTAACAATACTGAAAATTATGGATCAATAAAATTTTTTGTAGAAATGAATAAAATTGTGTGTTATGTTTTAGAGAAATTTGTTATTGAAAAAAGAAATTCTTTTTTAATTAAAAACACCAAGTTAAAATAGATCATATAATACCTATAATTGAAAGTAAAAAATTAACTTTTTTTTATTATAAATCAAGTGAAGATGATAAGTCACGTATTGCGTATAAGGAACTTTGTATGTGATAATTTTAAATTATTAAAAAATAACTTTTAGGTGTTTAATATTTTATTTGTAAAAAAATTTTATTTTTTTGTAATTAGTAAGTTAATATATTGGAGATAAATAATGAAATAACATGATTTTAGTGTTTTAATGTTCTTGTATGACTATAATTTCGTATGAGTATAAATCCGTATAAATATACCCAACCATTCAAACTCATAAGAACTCTTGTAAGTACATGCATGATCGATTCAGTGACGTAAAAAATGGTTGAGCATGACCAGTCTTGACCAAGCATGAATTGTGTACGACCATACAAAATCATACGTAATCATGCAAGCTCATATATGATCGTATAAAGCACGCAAAAAATAATTGTGCATGATCAAGCTTGATCAAGTCTTATTTTACATGCTCATACAATGCTATACACGGTTAGGTAGGCTCAAGTTCGATCATTCTAGCCGCTCGAAAATAGACATGGATGGTCATGTATGATCATGGATGCCCATTCAAAGCCGTGCGCAGTCATGCATGATGGTCTTGACTGTGTTAAGTGTTATCGTGCATGACCAGGCTTGACCAAGCATGAATTGTGTATGACCATACAAAGTCATACGTAATCATGCAAGCTTATATATGATCATATAAAGTACGGAAAAAATAAATGTGAATGATCAAGCTTGATCAAGTCTGATTATGCATACTCATACAAAGCTATACTCGGTCAGGTAGGCTCAAGCTCGATCATTCTGGCCGCTCGAAAATAGACATGGATGGTCATGTATGATCAAGAATGATCATGGATGCCCATTCAAAGCCATGCGCAGTTGTGCATGATGGTCTTGACTGGGTTAAGTATTATTATACATGACCAGGCTATAGCAAAAGTTTACTTTACAAAAGTTTCTTTGAATTTTTCGACAAGTGTCCGGCAACTTCGGACTTTTCCATTTTTGAAGACAATTTGTATGCAACTTGCTATACAATTTGACGTAAATTTACTGTCCGGATTAGAATGCAAAGTCACTTCAAAAGTTGTCTAGAAAGAAGTTGTCGTCAATTTTCAAGAAAATTTTCTTATTAATTTATTGTTAATTAGACTTAAGAAATTGTAAACTATTTTTTAACCATCAAATTGTAGACAATTTTATGTATCAATTTGCTTACCTTCTGTAATGGTAAGAATGAATATTACCGACTCTTTTTCTAGTAAAAAGTTACCTTCAAATTTAGGAAAAATTAACCGTAAATTTGTCTTTCCAACTTTTGCTGTCAAATTGTCGACAAATTCGAGCAGCAAATTTTAGGTAATTTCAACCTTCAATTTTTCATTCTGAAAGAGATGAAAAATCTAGTCATTTTATTACCATAATAAAAAAAAGTTCAGCATGGATAGAAATAGACGATTTACGTGTTCAACCAGTACGGTGGCCTTCTAATGCAAAAAATGCTTATGTTCTTTTTTTAGAAAAAATTTACAACGATTTTTAATCCTACAAAAACAATATCAAATCCTACCAAAAACAGATTCTCTGTTATAAGGTCGCGCCAAGTACACGTTCAACATTTATCCCTTACTGCATAAAACATAATTTTTTTTACAAAAAATACTGAAATCAAAAAAAAAATACCAAGTAACTGGAATATCGTAAAAATAAAAAAATTTATTGGTTTGAAAATATACAAATATCAAAAAATTTATTTGAATGTACTTGGTGTGCGCTATCGAGGACAATCAATTCAAAATATTATCTAAATATGAAACATTTCGAAGGTATAACGTAGTTATATTTTACATTATTTTGAAAATATACAGGTAAAATGAAGTTATTTAAATGAAATTGTTATGTACTATTAAAGTTTATTTAACCAAATTCAATTCAAAATAAGATCTAAATATAAAATAATTAAAAGGTATGAAGTCACTAAAGAATATCTATTTTTTGCGTTTGCGCACACCAAGTACATTCAAATAAATTTTTTGTTATTTGTATATTTTCAAACCAATAAATTTTTTTATTTTTACGATATTCCAGTTACTTGGTATTTTTTTTTTTGATTTCAGTATTTTTTGTAAAAAAAATTATGTTTTTTGCAGTAAGGGATAAATGTTGAACGTGTACTTGGCGCGACCTTATAACAGAGAATCTGTTTTTGGTAGGATATATTATAACTGTACTATTCTACAAAAATATTTGAAATCACTAAATAATGCTAAGATAAGATGTAACATTCTGCAATAAAATAGTTGATAGATCGGTTCAATTAATATAGATGTACTTAAAACAAAGAGGAAATTGGTAAGAAAGACGGAAATGATAAAAATATCAAGTATTTGGAATTTTTTTTAATTAAAAAAGAAAAAAAAATTTTAGAAAATATACAAATGAAAAAAAAAAAAAAAATTAGTTGAACGTACTTGATGTGCGTTATTAAAGCGGAATAAGTATATCATCTAATTGTAAAACATTTACAAATTATGACATAACAAGTTTTCTACATTAACTTGGCATTATTTAGTGATTTCAAATATTTTTTCAAAAAAGTACAGTTACCCATGCAAAGTTGCCGTTAATGGAAAAACTGCCGTAGGTTGGCCGATGTCCGACTGCAGTCGCTCGGCCAAGCATTGGCAATTAGTAATGGCCCAAACTTGGTTAATTACTATCAGCCGATTAATTTTTCATCAAAATAGCGTAATCAATTTGAAGTGATATTCATTTTAATTTTTTGATGTATATGTTATGGTATTACTGGTTTCATATCGGAATATGACTTCCTGTACCGGAAACGACAGTCATACGACGCTGCCGATGGCTGGCCAATGAATGGTTCCTTATGACTGGCCAATAAATGGTTACTTATGACTGGCCGATTATCGGTTTGCAATGTTGGGCCACTATTTGGTGAATCAGTGGCCATGATTGATTCTTGTTAAATGAAAAAATCTACTCATCAATTACTAATTATTCAAATAACTTATTATTACAGTTTTCTTTAATTTATAATTCGTTATTTTTTAATTGAACTAAGTCTTAATTAATAAATATTTTAATTTTCCGATTAAAATTATTTACAACTAACAATTAAAATATTTTTAAATTCGTTATTATTTGCAATTATCAACCGCAAATTTTATAACTTATAAAAGTTAATTTATTTAAAAAATAAGACATATATTTTAAAGTAAATGTCATTTTAAATAAAAGTGGTAGAGCAAAATAATTCCAGTGGGTTCTTAAGAACTAATTAATTAAATTTAATAAATTTTATTTCAAAAAATCATGTAATTATAATAAAAATAATACAAAATTACTTTTTTTAAATAATCGATAATATTAATTAAATTGCTCGTTACATTTCATAAAACTGAGTGGTTGTAACAAAATGAATACGTAGATCATTTAAAAGTATCTACTCAACACCTGCAGGTTCGTCCGGTAGCCAGCGTTCAGACCCAGTAATCAGAAAGACGGCAGTTCGCGCCCAGAGCCCAGCAGAATTTTCACCGAGTTTTTTTCATATCATTTACCCCACTTAAATAGTCTAAACGTTAATGATTACGAATTCTATTAGGAACCCGAGTCAAAAAACAAATTCTAGTTTGGACCTCAGAAATATCAATTCCTTTGATCTTTCTTTTACCGCACGATAAATAATACCATATTGGCACTCAAAATCCTCAATGAAAAGTATGAGGTCTAAATTCAAACTCTTTATCGGTTTGTAAATACTAATGAAAGTCTCAAAACCCTCACAAAATAAATTACCGTTTTCTGGACACAAAAAATTTTCGAGTTGAAAAAAAAAGAAGAAAATATAAAAATCTAAATGTAAAATAGATTACAATTATTCATTCATAATAATAATAATAATAATTGTTATTATTCGTTTTTACATAGCCCTTGACAAACTTTTAGAAGTTTTTAAAAATAATTTTTTTTTTTATCTCAGTTGTAAATCGAATAAAAAAAATAGACTCCTAACAATTGTTTAAAAAATTAAGCCTAGAATATTTACTTTTTTTTGGGCACAAAGTGCGACAAAATAAATGTTCCAAAATAATGAGGAATGCAATATCAATTGTTTTTTCTTCAATAAAATTTTGTATTTTAATTGAAAAAATCGATTCTGAAGTTCTTTCAGGTTAATTATTTTTTTATAGTGAGCATTAAATTTTTTAGCTTGTATATTATTTTTATCAATAAGCTTAATTTAATTTAGTATACTTCAGAAAAGTTTGGTTTATGACAGCTTGTTACAAATGTTCTTAAAAATTATTTTTGGTCCTCAACTCATAACTGATAAAATTTTTTCCAACTCGTAAAAGAATACTGCTACATGTGATTATATATTGTCTAATATAATCATAGTATATAAATACAAAATTAGAAAAATGAATGGCATTATTAATGAAAAAAAAAAAAAAAAAAAAAAAAAAATTGAACTAAAAAAAAAGTATTTGGATACGATTGCTTATTATTTCTAATCCTTAGATATATATATATATATATTAGACTGTTTCAAATTAGGGGACTATTTTTTTTTTTTTGATGAACATTGAAAAATCGAAAGGGTATTTTAAAATATGGTGACAGTTAAAATTTGAGCTCTTAATATCGATATTTAGAGGTGGCTATTTGTAATTTTCGATTTTTCATTTAGAAACATGGTAAAAAATACATAACTTCCGAAAAAATCAAGATACAAAAAATCTCTTCTTAACTATTTTGTAGGAAATTTACTGGTCTACAAAAAAGGTCCTCTATGATTTTTTCATGAGTTCAACCATTCACAAGATATCCGACGTCAAAGTTTGATAAAATTCAAAGAACTTGTTTATGCTCGCTCCGAATTTTATACCATGCCAACCAATGAGAATTCAGAAATTTTCAATACAATTTTTTGTAGGAAATTGAACGCTCTACAAAAAAAGTCTCTTATCGTTTTTTGATAAATCCATCTGTTCAAAAGTTATTAGAGCTTGAAGTCAAGTTATAGTAAAATTCGAGATCTTTTTACTTTTTCGGTGAAACTATCGGACAAATCATAAAATGTCATTAAATCTTTTTTGTAGACAATTTTATTTCCTAAAAATTATCTCTGATAAATTTTTTCCGAATTCTGCATTCTATTCTAGTTAATTCCATTTTAATGTCGAGCTCTTAAAATCGATCAGAACACTTTTTTTAGGAGCTTAGCATTAAAATGGAAATAACTAGAAGAGAATGCAGAATTTAAAAAATTTATCAGAGGTAATTTGTGAGAAATAAAATTGCCCACAAAAAGATTCTATGACATTTTATGATTAGTCCGATAGTTTCACCGGAAAAGTAAAAAGATCTCCAACTTTACTTCGAGCTCTAATAACTTTTGAACAAATGGATTTATCAAAAAACGATAAGAGACTTTTTTTGTAGAGCGTTCAATTTCCTACAAAAAAATGTATTGAAAATTTCTGAATTCTCATTGGTTGGCATGGTATAAAATTCGGAGCGAGCAAAAACAAGTTCTTTGAATTTTATTAAATTTTGACGTCGGATATCTTGTGAATGGTTGAAGTTATGCAAAAATCATAGAAGACCTTTTTTGTAGATCAGTAAATTTCCTACAAAATAGTTGAGAAGAGATTTTTTGTATCTTGATTTTTTCGGAAGTTATGTATTTTTTACCATGTTTCTAAATGAAAAATCGAAAATTACAAATAGCCACCTCTAAATATTAATATTAAGAGCTCAAATTTTAACTGTCACCATATTTTAAGATACCCTTTCGATTTTTCAATGTTCATCAAAAAAAAAAAAATAGTCCCCTAATTTGAAACAGTCTAATATATATATATATATATATACCCGTGTAGGAACCGCCAGGCATACAACAATGCCGATGACTGGCCTATTAATGGCTTGGAATCATTGGCCGATGATCAAAATACAATTATTGGGCCATTGATGGTTGATGACTGGCCCATGGATCTTGTATCGAAACCGTGAGTGATACACTTGGCCAGTCATTCAGTCAATGGTTGGCCGATCAATAGGTAACCTTGGTTGGCCAATGATTGAATTACATTAATGGGCCAGTAATATTCAATAACCGGCCCATGGATTTCGTATCAAAGGCGCTGGTTAGACAATTGGCCACTCATCCAGCCGATGGTAGACCGATCAATGATTATCGATGGTTTGCCGATGATTGAAAAACATTCTTAACCCAGTCGTAAGCTACAGAAGGCGGACAGTATTTTAATCACAATTTTCGCGCTATATTATAAGTGGATGAAAAATTAATCTATTATTAATTTTATTCAAAATATTTGAAATATTTATTAAGTACTCAAATATTTATTGAAATATTCATTAAAAATATTTTATTAAAAATTTTTGGTAATTGTGTAGATCCATGGCTCCACCTGTTTTATAGGAGCAAAAATCAAAAAATAGACCAATGGCTTCGAAACCAATTTCAACCGCAAGCCTTTGTCGGCGGATTGAAATTACATTTGCTTAATTAGGTGTTTATTAAGCGTTGGTATTGTATAAGTGTATGCCTATGGTATAAAAATGCTCATATTTTGGATTTTTCTTTGAGATTTTTTAGTTCCGTGCTGCAATGCACTATTTGACATATTTTTCTTTTCATTCTATGTATTGACTCTTAAGTCAACCACCAAAACTTAAGGTATATGCCTGTTTGCCATAATTTGTGTAGTTTCGTCCTGAGTACGTTAACGGACTCATCAGTAAGGCTGTGTTAACGTACTCTTGCCTTAGACTACATCTCTCACTAGTACGGGCCGGCGTAAAACAGTGTTGTAGGCTTCAGCCAGACACTGTACTAGTAAAGGGAGGCGGATACCGTCCAAACTGCTTGTACCAAAATGTTAGGTGAGCTGTTGTACACCTTAAAAGTATTGAAATAACACAATTATGTTGATTTTCGCTATTACAAGAGTTCAAAAATTATTTGTAACTCTTAGGTAGACCTTTCTATCACCACCGTCCATCTTACGGCTTTAAATAAAATTAATTATTCTTATTAGAAAAATTTATTTTTGAAAATCCACATGATTTTGTGTTATTTTTATCAATTTTGTGCACATTAGTTACAAGGTTCGGATAGATATCGAGTGTTAGAGACACAAACTCATACAGAAAATTCTTTCCGCCGTGTAGGAGAACACGTGGAAAAAGTTTAATTATAGATCTTTAATGTGCAAGCACTTGGAACTTTGAAAAATGTGTGGAGCCATACATCTAAACAACTACCAAATTTTTATTTTATTTTGTTCAAGTTTTTATTTTCATTAACAAAAACTGATTCTTGTCTTTTTTATCTTTTTCAGTTTGAAATTTAAACGAATTATGTTTTAAATTATTATTTTTTTTCCTCTGCGACTAGACTATAGATTCATATACTTATGGAAGTTAGTCGAGATTATAGTTTATTGTGAGCTCCCGCTCCCTACACGTGGTGTGTTAGGTGAAATTATAAAAAAAAATATAACTTATTTTATTTAATTATTCATTATGTCTCACAATGTTTACTGAGTAGAAAAACACGATGAATTAAAGTCTGTAGATGATAATGGTGGTGATGATTGTAGTGGAGTTAGAGATGAGATGAATAAATTAGAAGATTTGGAGGTTAACCATTTAGAAACTCTAAGTTATGAATCACTATTAAATACTATTGATCACAGTGATCACGTGATTGAAAATAATGATGAATTTAATTGTTGTGCTAGTGATAATCGTGATTTTAGCAGTGATAGTAACGAACATAATATTAATCCAATAAAATTAAGAAGCCTGGACTTAAAAATTTTTATGGCAACAAAAAATTTAAGAATGAATTTATTCTAATCTCTGTTTTTAAATTATATAAATAATGTAGTAATGATTACATATAAATATGTTAAATTTTATTTATGTTGATTTATTATAATAAATATTTAATATCATATTCAGTTTGATTATTTAAACTATTGCAAGTTTTATTGTTGAAAAAATTTACTTTTTAGATTCCACGTCCTATTCTAAATTCAAAATTTATTATTTATGAGCCGTCTTTAATTATTATCATTAGGCTATTCTAGTAGCCTATGATCGGTCGATGATAGTTCGCCATGGATGGGCCATAATATTTGTCAATACTCGGCCGATGATAGTTTGTCATGGCTGGGCCGATCATAGATTGCGATGGCTGGGCCCAAGTTAGGTTCCAGCCGTTACCCGTTGAACGGCCTATCATTGTTGCCATTACTGTGCCAGGCTTGTACGCTTGGCACTCAATCATGGCCCGATAGTTGGCCATTCATAAAACCCTACACGGGTTAGAATTTTTTCTAAAACATTACTACATATTAATAAATTTTAATTACATATAAGTATGAATTTTATTTTATAATAATAAATTCGATTGCAGAGAGATAAATGAAAATTTTATCAAAAATAAAATTTTATTAGCATCTAATAAAATTTTATTAGTATTTAATGAAATTTTATTAGTATTTAATAAAATTTCATTAGATACAAATATGTGTTTACTAAAATCACCGCAAGCTTTGTTTTATGGCGGCCATCTTTAATTCGTATCAAAGTGTCAAATTTGACTGCTGTTAATTTAAAAAAAAAAAAAAAAAAAAAAAAGATTTGTGAAATATGTACGAGAGACGTTTAATAATGGAAAATTTTCAATAAAAATAATGTTTTTTTCGATATGATTTGTGTGTTTATTATTTTTTCATGAACTTAACCTAACTTCAAAAATTCAAAATGTTGTTGTTAGACGAACTATACTGGAATTAATTTATAAACTTATATAGAATAAAGTATTTATTAAAAAATTAAAATTATTTTATAATTTATGTGTTTTAAAAAAAATATCCACGCCTCAAAAATCGCCCGAAGTTTAAAATTTAAGATTCTAACCTAGTTAATATTTTTTACTTCAAATCTAAGGATAATAACTTTTAATATTTTGATATTATTTACTGCTAATGAATAAATTTATCTGCAAAAAAATTTTTCATTTTCAATTCATCTATGGAATACAACGAATTTTTAGATTTCACATATTCATTTATTAATCATTCACAATATTAATTCATTTAGTATATAAATAAACACGCAGTCGATACTAATAAACACGTCCCTGGTTAAGAAATCCGATTCATTTCAATCGGATTGAATCGGAAATTTCCGATTAATTCCGATTGAGATGAATCGGAAATTTTTGACTGAAACCTATTGAAATGTATTGGAAATTTTGAATTAAATCTAATTGAAATAAGGCAGTAATTTGAGTCAACCCAAATTTTTGCCCTGCTTGATTAATTTCATAAAAATTTGCATCTATTGAACTATTAAATTTATCATAAATGCAACTGGCATATATATTTTTAAAATCAGAATCCTATATTGGTTATGGAAATTAATTTCAATTACTAATTAATTCAAACTCTTGAAATTTTAAAGAAAACTTATAATTTTTTCAAAAACTACGTAATTTTAAAAATTAAAACAAAATCTTGTTTTTTATGTCTTAATCTTGCACAGGAAACAAATTAAGGACTAGACTTTATAAAACGGCCTCGCAGATACCACGTTGTATAACATTTTCGAACAAATTTTTTTTCTCTTTTTGTTAATTAGAAATTAAATTACAAAACATGTTTGGCTGATTTCGGACACTAGAGATACGTTTATTTAAAATAATAGTAATAAAAGATTTATCGATAGGAAAAATGCTGGTAATAAAAAAATATTGCTGTCGCAAATGACCCATATATGTATAGTTAATATTAGGATAGGATAATTTATTAATATTGTCTTTATATTATATATATAAACAATATTCAAGGTTAAAATTGAGTCAAAACGACTATAATCACCTAAATGACTTTTGAAGGAGTGAATTTAGCGAAAAATGTTAAGAGACCTTTTTTGTAGAGTATTAAATTTCTTTCAAAAATATGTATCTTGACTAGAAAAAACTTTAATATTTCTAGTAGTTACAAAAATTCAAAATCAACGCAAAGAATTTAAAAAACAAATTGATATTTAACGCACGGTTGCAAGGAAACGGCTCATTTTACGTCAATTTACTACGAGAGATTTTTTGTAGGGAATTCAATTTCCTTTAAGATTATACATTGCGCAAATTTTTCAGACAGATGATTTACGAGTTTTGGGTAAAAAATGAAAATTCTTTCAAAAAACGAAAAGTCGTAACGATACACCTCTCAATATAAATATTAAGGGCTCAAACTTGCACAATAATTTTTTTTGGTCATCAGGAATAATATTTTCATAGTATCAAAAGCAAAAAAAAATAGTCGATTTTTTTGGCCCAGTCTAATATATATATATTAGACTGTTTTAAATTAGGGGACTATTTTTTTTCTTTTTGATGAACATTGAAAAATCGAAAAGGTATCTTAAAATGTGAAGACACTTAAAATTCGAGCTCTTAATATTGAGATTTAGAGGTGACTGTTGATAATTTTGGACTTTTCATTTAGTAACATGGAAAAGAATACATAACTTCCGAAAAAATCAAGATACAAAAAATCTCTCTCTAAACATTTTGTAGCAATTTTACTGATTTGAAAAAAGGTCTTTTGTGAATTTTGCATAAATTCAACTGTTCACAAGATATCCGACGTCAAAGTAGAAAACAATGCAGAATTTGAAAGAAATTTATGGATAATAATTTGTTGGAATTAAAATTGTCTACAAAAAAGATTCTATGACATTTTATGATTAGTCCGATAGTTTCACCGGAAATGTAAAAAAATATCGAAATTTACTTTAACTTGAGTTCAAGCTCCAATAACTTTTGAACAGATGAATTTATCAAAAAATGATAAGAGACTTTTTTTGTAAAGCATTCGATTTCCTACAAAAAACTATATTGAGAATTTCTGAATTCGCATTAGTTGATATGGTATAAAATACAGAATGAGCAAAAACAAGTTCTTCGAATTTTATCAAACTTTGACGTCGGATATCTTGTGAATGGTTGAATTTATGCAAAATTCATAGCAGACCTTTTTTGTAGATCAGTAAATTTGCTACCAAATGTTTGGGGAGAAGTTTTTTGTACCTTGATTTTTTCGGAAGTTATGTATTTTTTACCATGATACTAAATGAAAAACCGAAAATTATCAATAGCCACCTCTAAATATCAATATTAAGAGCTCAAATTTTAACTGTCATCATATTTTAAAATACCCTTTCGATTTTTCAATGTTCATTAAAAAAATAAAAATAGTCTCCTAATTTGAAACAGTCTAATATATGTATATATATATATATATATATATACACATTAGGGTGCTTCGTTTGAAACGACTATTTTTTAACTTCCCGCTAAGAAAATTGTAAATTTTCAAAAATTCGGGAAGTTATTGGTTTCACCCCGATTTTCGAAAATCGAGTTTTCATCAGATGTCGACGTTTTGAGGTCCTAGGAAGCTATTCCGACTATTTTCAGAATGATGTCCGTGTGTTCGTGTGTGTGTGTGGGTGTGTGTGTAAACTCTTTGTAACTTTTCAACTAATGAATCGATTCGGATGATTGAGGCGGCAATCGAAAGAGCTTGTTGGCCATCAGCTTTCCTGAAAATTTTAGATAATTTGATCCGGTAGACTCGAAGATATTGGCCAATTACGAAAAAAAAAATTTTTTTTTTTAGTTTTTTATTGATTTCTCAGAAACGACTTATACGATCTATATCAACATCTAATCAGCTCTACACTGTAAAAAGAGCGGTGTTAAAAATGGACTCATTTTAACTCCGCCCGGTGTAAAAATTAAATTACACCGGTGTAGGAGGAGTAATTCACCGGTGTTAAAAATACCGGTGTTAAAGTGGGGTAACCGGTGTAAAAACGGAGTAGAACCGGTGTAAAAGCGAGGTAACCGGAGTAACAGCGGGGTAAACTGCGACTGCTTGGAGAATCAACTTTAAAGATTATAAAACACAAAAAATGCTAGTTTTTTATGAAAATTAATGAAAAATATCATTTATTAACAAGTATAGTGATTGAGTAAGTAAAAATATTCACAAAATAAAATATTATAACACCCGTAAAGAATATCTACACCGGCGGCGGCGTTATTTTAACACCGGTCTAGAATATTTATACCGGTAACGACGTTATTTTAACACCGGAGAATTTTTTTTAACACCGGTACAGAATATTTACACCGGCGGCGGCGTTACTTTTACACCGTTTTCGGTGTTGAAATTTAACACCGCTGATTTTAACACCTACACCGCTTGGACTTACCCCGGTGATTTTTTACAGTGTAGAACTTAATGAAAAGCGTCGATTGCCACCTCAAACATCAAAATCGGATAATTCGTTCGAGAGTTATCGCGGGAGAAAGCAATCGTAATAAACAGTTTTTTGCAAATATCTTTGAAACAACTCAACCAAAAAATTCCATAATCCGATAAGCTTTAGAATCTATTAAAATGCGTCGATTGCCACCTCAAACATCAAAATCGGATAATTCGTTCAAGAGTTATCGCGGAAGAAAGAAATGCTAAAAACGGTTTTTTTCGAAACTAAAGGTACACCAAAGTATTTTCGAGCTCGAAGAGCTCGAAAATGTATTTACAACGATGTTTTCGAGCTCCATGAGCTCGAAAAGAGCGGGAAGTTTTGGGGCTGGCCCGCAGGGTCAACCGATACCCATACAAAGTTGCCGTTAATGGAAAAAATGCCGTAGGTTGGCCGATGTCCGACTGCAGTCGCTCGGCCAAGCATTGGCAATTAGTAATGGCCCAAACTTGGTTAATTACTAGCAGCCGATTAATTTTTCATCAAGATAGCGTAATCAATTTGAAGTGATATTTATTTAAATTTTTTGATGTATATGTTATGGTATTACTGGTTTCATATCGGAGTATGACTTTCCGTACCGAAAACGACAGTCGTACGACGCTGCCGATGGCTGGCCAATGAATGGTTCCTTATGACTGGCTGATTATCGGTTTGCAACGTTGGGCCTCTATTTGGTGAATCAGTGGGCCATGAGTGATTCTTGTTAAATGAAAAAATCTACTCATCAATTACTAATTATTCAAATAACTTATTATTACAGTTTTCTTTAATTAATAATTCGTTATTTTTTAATTAAACTAAGTCTAAATTAATAAATATTTTAATTTTCCGATTAAAATTATTTACAACTAAGAATTAAAATATTTTCAAATTCGTTATTATTTGCAATTAATAACCGCAAGTTTTATAACTTAACTTATAAAAGTTAATTTATTTAAAAAATAAGACATATATTTTAAAGTAAATGCCATTTTTAATAAAAGTGGTAGAGCAAAATAATTCCAGTGGGTTCTTAAGAACTAATTAATTAAATTTAATAAGTTTTATTTTAAAAAATCATGTAATTGTGATAAAAATATTGCTCGTTATACTTTAAAAAACTGAGTGGTTGTAACAAAATGAATAAGTAGATCATTTAAAAGTATCTACTCAACATCAGCAGGTTCGTCCGGTAGCCAGCGTTCAGACCCAGTAATCAGAAGGACGGCAGTTCGCGCCCAGAGCCAAGCAGAATTTTCACCGAGTTTTTTCACATCATTTACCCCACTTAAATAGTTTAAACGTTAATGATTACGAATTCTATTAGGAAGTTAAAAAAAATAAAAGTTTTTTTAATTTAATTTATTTGTTTGCTTGGCTGATTGCTGGCTGCCATTGATCGGCCGATAGTCGAGCGCCATTAATGGCCCGAGGTTATCATTCTGACTATAAGCCGTTTATCGGCCAATAAAAATTGCCATTGCTGAGCCATTAATCGACATTCTTGGCCCAGTAATGGCCCGATACAGGGCCGATTTCCAAACTTTGTATGGGTAGACCAATTTTTTTTTTTTTGCTCCCATCCAGAAATTTTGTTGGAAATACTCGTAAAAACATTCTCTGAGAATTTGAGCCCTTAAAATTAATATTAAGTACTTAACCACAAAGTGTGAAGATTTCCTCTTCAAAATACACGTAAACTTGGATTTTTATATTTTAAACTTCTATAACTCTGCGGCATTTTATGATATCATCTCGCTTAAAGTCGGGATTTTCTCAGAATTAAACGTACTACAAAAGTGCCTGTTGTCGCGAAGTTGTAACTCATACGGGTGGGGTAGTACGGACTGCTAAACCGAATTTTTTCATAGAATTCTTGTTTTTTTTCTCATTATCTCATAAACAACAAGACCTACAGAAAAAATGCGAACGACAATCTTGTAGGAAATTTAATTTCCTACAAAAAGGTCCTTAGCACCGAATTACTAAGATTGATATTTTCTGAGATATGAGTCAAATAAAAAATCAATATTTTTGAAGAATTGAATTGATATTTTATGGGAATCCAATGATACGTAAACTTCAATAATCAATATCTCAGATAATATCAATCTGAGTGATTTGGTGCTCAAGCCCGTTTTTGTAGGAAAATGAATTTCCTATAAAATTGTCATTCACATTTTTTCTGTAGGTCTTGTTGATGAGAGAAAAAACAAGAAATCTATGAAAAAATTCGTTTGAGTGGTCCGTACTACAAACTTGAATGAGTTCACTGAGAGAAAAAATCGGTTTTCTGAACTAAGAAATCGTAGTTCACAGACGACTCAGCTAAACTAAATCAGTTTCAGTAACTAATACACCATAGTAAAGTGATCTACGACTACATAGTCATTCTTACTATTTTTAGTTACATATACTAAGATAAAGTTATTAACATAACTATAATTTATATTGTAGTAAATAATTTATCCTTAGTCTAATGAGCAATAAGATTATTGTGATGTTAATAATGTACACTTAGTTCTTCAGATCATTTATAATTGTAGGAATAAGTATTTATGTCTAGATGTTCACACTAGAAAATCGAACTTCCTAATAATGTACTGATTTGACTTATTGTAACTAAACATTCATAGTTACTATTTCCATGATTTAGTACTGCAAGAAAAAATTATTTAGCGATCTGTACTGCAGATTATAGTTCATTGTTACTGGATTCTTTTTTGTATACTAGCGAATATTTTCGTGATAAATTCAGAAATTTTTTTCTATTACATTGAATGTACTTGATGTTTTTTTATTATAACAAAAATTATTTTAGAAAACATTAATGTTAAACATTAATGTCTTCATGTAATTTAGTATATACTAAATTACAATCAAAAATGATACCTGTCACTCTGTTGAATAACAGAGAAGTTTTTATACCAGAATTGTTCTCAAGCTTGGAATATAATACTTCTGAAATAAGTTTCTTACCAGGGACACTATACAAAAGGTGGGCGCGATCTAGTGGCGAGCAACAAACTACTCTCGCTGCTGTTGCTTTGTTCTGGTGACTATTATCTCTTAGTTTAAGCAACTTTTTTGTGTTGGTTGGAACATAAAAAATTCTTGCGTTAAATAATAGTGCTCATTCCGATAAATTTTATATTCTTCAAACAAAAAAGTGCAGATTGCTACAAAAACTCATATATCTTGCTTCAAAAATTCTTCGCTTCAAGCATAAGATTATGTTAACTTGAGAAAAAATATTTAAATTAAAAATAAAAATTTCGAGATAATTATTTATTTAGGGCAAGAAAATTTTGATTTCCCGAATCGATTAAAAAAAAAAATTCTGGATTCAAATTATCTGTTTTTTCTGTGTATTTATAATTCTATAAAATAGCAGATAATTTAAAAATATATAAAGGATTAATATTAATAGCTGGAATTATTTTATAATATGAAAATTGAAAAATTGCTTCGAGTTAAACATCTTGTCTGATTATTTTGCTATAAAGGGTTTCTCTTAACTCATAAGGTTATTTATTTGTACGTTATGAAAACTTATAAATACGGCTTTCAAATTTGAGTTTTTCTACACAGGAAAAACAGTTAGCTTAAGTCAAAAAAAATATTCTTGATTTTAGATAATTTTTTTTAACAATGCGGAAAATCAAAATTTTCTTGCAGTAAAGAATTATTTTGAATTTTTATTTTCTTTAGTTAAAATATTTTTTTTCAAGTCAACATATTCTTACGCTTAAATCAAACAATTTTTACTTGTTTAAAGAGTTTTATTTTCTTAATATAGGAGATATTTTTTGTAGCAAAATATATATCTCAGTTTTTATAGTAACAATAGAATTTTTTAGTTTGAAGAAAATAATCTTTTTTGGAATAAGTACTATTTTTTGAACGAGAGAATTTTTGTACGCTTCAACAAAAAAAAAAGTTGTGTAAGCTAAAAAAAAAATTTATTGGGAGAAAAGATATATATTATCTTGATTGATTTTTATTTCAATAAATAATCCCTGATTGATTGGCAACAAAAAATTTTTACACGCTCTGTTGATATAAAAAAAGTTTTTTCTTCAATTTTTTCAATCGATCTTCACATTTTTAACGATTTGGAATTGATAAGCAAAAAAAAAGTGTTTAAAACGCTTCTTTGGCTTATGTTTTGCAATACGCACTTTTGGCATTAGGAATGCAATTTATAGCCAGAGAAACGAAATATTAATGGTATTTATAACTGTATTCTCTTTTGAATTTTTTTTTACATTTGATAATTAGTCAGCAGAAATATTCTATAATTATTAAATTAACTAGAAATTGATCGTTTAGAGAACTAAGATGAAATAGTACGGTTGACACTTCTGTAAGTAGTAAAAGGAACTAAATAAATGATATTGTATGAGACGACAACTAAATTCTTAGTTGTGACAACTAATAAAATTATTTCTACCAACTATCACACAGTCACTAAGCTAACATAATTACTGTATCTATTTTATGTTAATCGAGCCAATGATAAAGATTATATTGTGTTCACTACTAAGCCTTGTTTAAAACGATTAAAGTTTTGTAGTGACCATAATAAGGCAAAAAAGGTTTCTTAAGTTTAGTTAATGTAATTATTTTTTCGTGCTGATTCACACTTGTACATAGTTCCAGTAACAATAAAAATTGGTTAGGGAGACTATATTTTTATATCTGTCGCTGCATAGTTCAGGTTACTAAGCACTTTTCTCTCAGTGTAATACTTCTGAAATAAGATTCTTACCAGGGACACTATACAATAGGTGGGCGCGATCTAGTGGCGATCACCAAACTACTCCTGCTGCTGTTGCTTTGTTCTGGTAGTCCTTTCGCCACTATTCTTATGGCCGTATGCAAAATCAGGTCGATAAGATTTTTCAACGTATTTTTATGTAATTTGATGCGAGGAAACCGATTTTGATAGTTAAAAAGTTGTACGGTGGTCCAGTTTCTTGTTATAAACAATTAAATTGTTTAAACTTAAATTACAAGAAAACTATTATTGATAACTCTTAAATAATTACAAAATTCGCTTTTTGGCATCAAAATACATAATTAATGCCTGAATCATCTTTCATCTATTTCTATTATTTATTAAGATATAACGTTTTAAAAAATACAAACTTTTTGCCAGGTCCATTTTAGCTAAAAATTGCGCGCGCATCCACAGCGTATGAAGCGCGCAGGCGTCTAAATTCAAATGTCGTTTCCTCTGCTTGCATTTATTATTGTAATAAAATGTATAATAGACTGTTTCAAAAAAAATAACTATTTTTTTTTTTCTCCATTATATCGAAAATATTGTTAGAAATGACGAAAAAGAAATACTGTGAAAGTTTGAGCTCTTAATATTAATATCAACAACTGCCGCATCGCAATTTTCTATTCCCCGTTTAAATAACATGGGAAAATTTATTTTTTAAGCTTTGGAATTTTGTAGCTCATGGTGGGACCAATATTTCAAAATGTTCAAGACTTATTCTCATGGGAAATTTGACGCTCTACAAAAAAGGACTCTTATAATTTTTCGATATTTTTATTTCTTCAAAAGTTATTCAAAGTTAAAGTTAGATTGAAGATAAATTTTTACATTTTCTGAATTTTCTGACGCAACCATCAAATTTATGGGAAAATTTTATTGGACATTTTTTGTAGAGCATTTCATTTCCTATAACTTATCTCTCAGAAAATTTTTGATATTTCTCACAAGTCGTAAGTTATTTGCAATTAACTGAAAATTTAATATAATTAATTTTATGCAACAAAATTTAGATTATTTAAAAAAATTTTCAGTTAATTGCAAATAACTTACGACTTGTGAGAATATCAAAAATTTTCTGAGAGATAAGTTATAGGAAATGAAATGCTCTACAAAAAATGTCCAATAAAATTTTCCCATAAATTTGATGGTTGCGTCAAAAAATTCAAAAAATGTAAAAATTTATCATCAATCTAACTTTAACTTTGAATAACTTTTGAAGAAATAAAAATATCGAAAAATTATAAGAGACCTTTTTTGTAGAGCGTCAAATTTCCCATAAGAATATGTCTTGAACATTTCGAAGTATTGGTCCCACCATGAGCTACAAAATTCCAAAGCTTAAAAAATAAATTTTCCCATGTTATTTAAATGGGAAATAGAAAATTGCGATGCGGCAGTTGTTAATATTAATATTAAGAGCTCAAACTTTCACAGTATATCTTTTTCGTCATTTCCAACAATATTTTCGATATAATGAAGAAAAAAAAAAATAGTTGTTTTTTTTGAAACAGGCTAATGTAGAATCATTCAATTAAAAAATAATAATAATAATTTTTACCTCAACTCGAACCAGTTAAATTCTGAGAATTTATGAGACGCCGAATTACATAGAAATTTTTTTTATTATAAATGCTAAATGTTAAAATATAATACAATCACGGTATTTGAAACAATATATTTTGTGGACAACCATTTACGTCGAATTTTATTGTTATTATTATTTATAATATATAACAATTTATTGTATTGAGCAGAAATAAAATTATTGTAATTATTATTGAAATTATCATTGTTACTATTACTATCATTACTATTAATACTAATTATTATTATTATTATTATTATTATTATTATTATTATTATTATTATTATTATTATTATTATTATTTTTTAATTGAATGATTATACATTTTATTACAATAATAAATGCAAGCAGAGGAAACGACATTTGAATTTAGACGCCTGCGCGCTTCATATGCTGTGGATGCGCGCGCAATTTTGAGCTAAATGGACCTGGCAAAAAGTTTGTAGTTTTTAAAACGTTATATCTTAATAAATAATAGAGATAGACGAAGATGATTCAGGCATTATTTATGTATTTTGATGCCAAAAAGCTAGTTTTGTAATTATTTAAGAGTTATCAATTATAGTTTTCTTGTAATTTAAGTTTAAACAATTAAATTGTTTATAACGAAAAACTGGACCACCGTACAACTTTTTAACTATCAAAATCGGTTTCCTCGCATCAAATTACATAAATACACGTTGAAAAATCTTATCGACCTGATTTTGCATACGGCCATAAGAATAGTGGCGAAAGGACTATGGTGACTTTTATCTCTTAGTTAAAGCAACTTTTTTGTTTTGGTTGGAGCATAAAAAATTCTTGCGTTAAATAATAGTACTCCTTCCGATAAATTTTATATTCTTCAAACAAAAAAGTGCAGATTGCTACAAAAACTCATATATTTTGCTTCAAAAAATATCTAATATTGGGAAATAAAAATTTTTGTAAGCTGTCCCTCACCCGCTTCGCTGGGCTTAAAGTTATGTTTAGTTATTAATAAACTATTCTTGAGAAATGCTATATTTGTTATTAATTATTTTTTTTTAAATGTACTTTTTTTCAATATACACCTATTTATAAAATTTAATTACAATTTTATAGTCCAACCAAATTATAATTAATTTACGTAATTACATTACTAAATTGAAAAGTTATGACAATGCTTCTTTGTACACTAAATTACGGGTCATATATTTTTCTGATGCATAAATAAATAAGCTGAAAGACTCAGAATCTTTAAAAATTATCAAAAACAATTATTAAAATATATTTACGAATATATGGGGTTTAGGAAATTAAATAACATTAGTTACGTAATTATCGTGAAATTTAAGTGAATGTATCTGACTCAACCGAAAAATCATAAAAGTTAAACTTCTTCACTATAAATTCTTTGAAATTGATTAGCCCTGATGTACCGATGACGAATAGTAATGATATCTCGCAAATACATCATTACAAATAATTCTTGACAGCCCTTGATTTACCAAATGTCAAATCGATAAATAAACATAACCACACTGAGAGAAAAGTGCTTAGTAACCTGAACTATGCAGCGACAGATAAAAATATAGTCTCCCTAACCAATTTTTATTGTTACTGGAACTATGTACAAGTGTGAATCAGCACGAAAAAATAGTTACATTAACTAAACTTAAGAAACCTTTTTTGCCTTATTATGGTCACTACAAAACTTTAATCATTTTAAACAAGGCTTAGTAGTGAACACAATATAATCTTTATCATTGGCTCGATTAACATAAAATAGATACAGTAACTATGTTAGCTTAGTGACTGTGTGATAGTTGGTAGAAATAATTTTATTAGTTGTCACAACTAAGAATTTAGTTGTCGTCTCATACAATATCATTTATTTAGTTCCTTTTACTACTTACAAAAGTGTCAACCGTACTATTTCATCTTAGTTCTCTAAACAATTGATTTCTAGTTAATTTAATAATTATAGAATATTTCTGCTGACTAATTATCAAATGTAAAAAAAATTCAAAAGAGAATACAGTTATAAATACCATTAATATTTTGTTTCTCTGGCTATAAATTGCATTCCTAATGCCAAAAGTGCGTATTGCAAAACATAAGCCAAAGAAGCGTATTAAACACTTTATTTTTTTGCTTATCAATTCCGAATCGTTAAAAATGTGAAGATCGATTAAAAAAGTGAAGAAAAAAATGTTTTGTTGCCAATCAATTAGGGATTATTTATTGAAATGAAAATCAATCAAGATAATATATATCTTTTCTCCCAATAAATTTTTTTTTTAGCTTAAACAACTTTTTTTTTTTTGTTAAAGCGTACAAAAATTCTCTCGTTAAAATAATAGTAGTTATTCCAAGAAAGTTTATTTTCTTTAAACTAAAAAATTCTATTGTTACTATAAAAACTACGATATATATCTTGCTACAAAAAATATCTCCTATTTTAACAAAATAAAACTCTTTAACCAAGTAAAAATTGCTTGATTTAAGCGTAAGAATATGTTGACTTGAAAAAAAATATTTTAACTCAAGATAATAAAAATTCAAGATCAAATTTTTTACTGCAAGAGAATTTTGATTTTCCGCATTGTTAAAAAAAATGATCTAAAATCAAGAATATTTTTTTTGACTTAAGCTAACTGTTTTTCCTGTGTAAAAAAACTTAAATTTGAAAGCCGTATTTATAAGTTTTTATAACGTACAAATAAATAACCTTATGAGTTAAGAGAAACCCTTTATAGCAAAATAATCAGACAAGATGTTTAAATCGAAGCAATTTTTCAATTTTCATATTATAAAATAATTTCAGCTATTAATATTAATCCTTTATATATTTTTAAATTACCTGCTATTTTTGAGAATTATAAATACACAGAAAAAACAGATAATTTGAATCCAGAATTTTTTTTTTTTTATCGGTTCAGGAAATCAAAATTTTCTTGCCCTAAATAAATAATTATCTCGAAATTTTTATTTTTAATTTAAATATTTTTTCTCAAGTTAACATAATCTTATGCTTGAAGCGAAGAATTTTTGAAGCAAGATATATGAGTTTTTGTAGCAATCTGCACTTTTTTGTTTGAAGAATATAAAATTTATCGGAATGAGCACTATTATTTAACGCAAGAATTTTTTATGTTCCAACCAACACAAAAAAGTTGCTTAAACTAAGAGATAATAGTCATCAGAACAAAGCAACAGCAGCGAGAGTAGTTTGGTGCTCGCCACTAGATCGCGCCCACCTTTTGTATAGTGTCCCTGGTAAGAAACTTATTTCAGAAGTATTATATTCCAAGCTTAAGAACAATTCTGGTATGAAAACTTCTCTGTTATTCAACAGAGTGACAGGTATCATTTTTGATTGTAATTTAGTATATACTAAATTACATGAAGACATTAATGTTTAACATTAATCTTTCCTAAAATAATTTTTGTCACAATAAAAAAACATCAAGTACATTCAATGTAATAGAAAAAAAAATTTCTGAATTTATCACGAAAATATTCGCTAGTATACAAAAAAGAATCCAGTAACAATGAACCAAAATCTGCAGTACAGATCGCTAAATAATTTATTTTCTTGCAGTACTAAATCATGAAAATAGTAACTATGAATGTTTAGTTACGATAAGTCAAATCAGTACATTATCAGGAAGTTCGATTTTCTAGTGTGAACATCTAGACATAAATACTTATTCCTACAATTATAAATGATCTGAAGAACTAAGTGTACATTATTAACACCACAATAATCTTATTGCTCATTAGACTAAGAATAAATTATTTACTACAATATAAATTATAGTTATGTTAATAACTTTATCTTAGTATATGTAACTAAAAATAGTAAGAATGACTATGTAGTCGTAGATCACTTAACTATGGTGTATTAGTTACTAAAACTGATTTAGTTTAGCTGAGTCGTCTGTTAACTACGATTTCTTAGTTCAGAAAACCGATTTTTTCTCTCAGTGTACACTGGGACATTTATGGTTGATATTAATGTTTTCTTAAACAATTTTTGTCACAATGCATAAAAAACGAACTTGTCAAGGAAATAAATTATTTTTCTACATATTCATTTATTTAATTGTTAGATAAATATTCTATCATTCTAAATTAATATTGAATTATTATTAATAACTCATTCTCTAAGGCTCACTTATGTATATTTCATTATGCCTACTTTATAAGCTCTACAGGTAATCAATTTTATTTTATGCTTGCTACTTAACGCGTAGTTATCTTTACTAAATATTTTATAGTTTCTAATAATTTGTTTTGTAGGTGGATTATAAAATATTTAGTTAAAACAACCAAATATATCATTGGCAATGGGCAATCGAATTATTTTGTTGTCATAACTAAAATTTAGTTGTCAGAAGAAAATTTTTTTCTCAGTGTATGCTTAGATATGCGTATATATACTTAAATATCAATCTTAATACATCTCTATATCTGCTTATATACATGGAAAGAAAAAAATGGGAATTTTTCCAATTTTATATGGGGAAAATTCCTTTGTTGGCATTGTAAATTTTACTATGCTAACATGTGAATTGTTGCTGTGTTACATGGTAAATTTTGCTTTGTAACATAGGAATTATTCCCATATTGACAATGGAAATTTTCCTGTATCAACATTCAAAAAATAACTATGTTACATAGGAATAATTCCAATGTTAACATGGGGAAAATTCCCATCTCAACATGGGAAAAACTCCCATGTTAACATTGGAATCGTTCCTATGTTAACATTGGATTTGTTCCTATGTCAACATGAAAAAATTCCCCATGTTAAGATGGGAAAAATTTCCATGTTAACAAAGTAGAAATTACCATGTTAACAAAGGAGAAAAACCATGTATATAAAAGTAAAATATTTGTAAACTGATGGTTTCAAATTTGCATAACATTAAATATGGGTCATTCATTGATGTACAAACCGTATTTAATGGCAAGTTAAATGCAAGTCAAATGTATAAATTAAAAAAGAATGTACTTGCAGAACATTAATAATTATGGCACGTTTTTAATTAAAGTGAAGTACGATGATAGTAAAAATATTCTATAGCTCTTGGATGTAATCTGTTCGAAGTTCATCTGCTTTTAATATGCAGTCTGTTAAGTACAATCAAAATTGATTAATTCGTAGGTGCTACAAAAAAATTTTTATTAAATTACACAAAATTTTTTCGGAAACTTCGAAATTCTATTTTCGTAAACGGTAATACCTTCACATATTCCTATTTTATCGCTTTAAAGCTTAAATGACCAAAATATTTGGTACTTGAGTGATTTTATCTTCTTGTGGACTTTTCCCATGCAACATAGTAATTTTTCCTATGTTGACATGGGAATTTTTCCCATGCCAACATGGATATTTTTATCATGTCAGTATAGAAATTTTTCCCATGTTACTGGAGTAATTTCTTCTAAGTTAACATGGGTATTTTTCCCATGTTGACAAAGAAAAAATTACTCCAGTAACATGAACAAAATTCCTATACTGACGTGGTAAAAATATCCATGTCGCTATGAGGAAAATTCCCATGTTCACATAGGAAAAATTGCTATGTTGCATGGAAATTTTTGCAATAGCAGCATGAAAGATATTTTTATAATATATGGGTAAAATTCCTATAAAATATGGTTATATTTCCATTTTTCCTTGGTAAAATCTACCATGTCGATAAAGCAAAATTTGCTATGTCAACAAGGGAATTACTCCTCAGTAAAATGGGAAAAATTCCCATGTTTTTCTTTCCGTGTATAATTTGATCTGAGCAGATATAATTATATATGTTCATATCCAGCAAGATCAGATGTTTGGATGTATTTGGATATAAACAGATATAGCCAGATCCAGACATATCTGGCTGGATCCAAACGTTTTTTATCGGGTTATTAACAGCCATAATTTCTAAACTAATCGATCGATTTAGCCCATCTGCAAACTTCATCAAGATAATCGCCAATAGAATGAGTGTAGAAATTTCATTAGAATCCGATGAATATTGTAGGTATTATAGTGATGACAAGACCAGATATAATTATAAGGTGTACAATAGGGTGGCGCAAAAAACCGATTATTTTTTTTTTTTTTTTGATCTTGCATGAAAATTTATTGGTTTACAATATTTTAAGAAGCCTCTCAAAAAATCAGCTCAATAAATAATTTTCAAGAGGTTGCTCACGAATTTTGAAAATATCAAAAATGATCGAAATTCGAATTTTTTATTTCAAAATTTTTTCTTTCTCGTGGCAGCAATAGTTTATATCTGTGAAATCATGACTACGCTGAAAATTTAAGCCCAAAATTCCAATATTTAAACGGCGCTCAAGAATTTTGAATATTAACTGATAATATGTAACTAAAAGTTCAAATTAGTTTTCGTATTTTTTTATAACTCAATTATTGTCATCTCAGTAAAATATAACTTTTGCATAACCAAAAATATACAGGACAGTCTTAAACAATGAAATTTGGTAAGTTTTGTATAAGCAAAAAAACCTAAAACTTGAATTAAAAAAAAAAAAAGTATGTAAATAACTTCCCAGTGAACACATCAACGTAACAGGGATGTCACATTTATAGAATGAAAACTTTCGGTTACGTAAAATCGTAAGTCACAAGTACATCACACCTTCATAACATGTATATCACAATTTCACACTCATTTACGTAACATTGTTACGTAACATAGTAAACGTAAATGTGATATTAATGTGACGTACATGTTACATTGGTGATATAGCGGTGATGTTATTTGAATATCATATTTACATAACATAGAAGTCATGAAGAAATATAAATTTTACGTTGAGGATATATAACAGTGACCTCTAAGTGACCTCATTTTCTATTAAATTGTACAAAGCACTTTTATGTGCTAGAAATTATAATTGCAATAATAAAAAAAATTAAAATCATAAAGAAAAATATAAGAGATATTAATATTCGATTTATTGGCTGAAAAACATACATACATTTTTTTATACCAAAGTATATTTCTTTTTAATAATTATTTAAAAATCTCCAAGTTCTTATTTTTGTTTATTTTTATCAATACTGAAATATTTTGTTTTTATTTAAGTATCGTCCCACATGGGCCGATACGACAAAAATGTATTCGTTGAACTGGTTACCTCGAATGTGCATTCGATTGGGGGATAAAAGGTGGATCGCATGTATCCTTAGAGGAACAATTTGCGCGCCCATGAATATCTTAGCGGTGGATTCCTGAACTACTAAATATTTATTGTGCAGCAACTGCATGCACTCACGTCAGACACTTTATTAATTTTTTCCGCCTGCTTGTAAATAATTATTTAAAAATTATTTTTATCGTTATTTATTTGTATTTAATTTAATCAATAAGAATAATAACAATAAAAATTAAAAAAACCATAGAAAATGTCCAATAATAAAATAAATATATTTATAAGTAAATGAAAATACAGATGTAAATTTATATAAATTAATAAAAACGTTTACTCCATCGATTCGACATAAACCTCAGCGCGTTTCAATGTTAAATATTATTTTTTACATGAATAAAATGCAAAAATATTAATTATTACAAATACACACTTTTTATGCATAACCCTTTTTATCACAATGCCGTCGAAATACTTACATCATTTTAAAGTAAAATTTTTTACAGAAATGTGATGACATTTTTCGATGTAAAATAAATGTAACTATTTTTTATGTAAGAGTGATGTAACAGTATGAACATATCCGAAACATTACATTGTGATGTAAATGTGACGATAAAATAGAATCACCAAGATTCTGTCACTTATAAGTCGATTTTGTTACGTAATTTTGAGGTAATGTCTAGAATGTAAAGCTAATGTTAATATAAGATATAAATATAACGTCACATTAAGGTCACCAATGTGATATCACTCGGTCAGTAACATGCATGTAATCGTAATGTCACATGTATGTTATAAATTTGACGTACCATTTACATTACAATTTATATAATCAGAATGTAAAATTTACGTTGACTTTGTTACGTTACATGTTCTCTAGATGTGATATCACTGTTATGTTGGTGTGTTCACTGGGTTATTATTTCTATTTCTAGGGTTATATTTTTATTCATTATCATGCTAATTGATGGTGAAAAAATCGAGAAGCTTTATTTTTAATATTTAAAGGTCGCTCGAGAACGTCCAAAAGACAGCACTAAGAAACATTCAAAATTCTTGAGCGAGGTTTAAATATTTAAATTTTGGGCTCAAATTTTCAGCGTAGTCATGATTTCATGAATATAAACTATTGCTGCCCCGAGAAAGAAAAAATTTTGAAATAAAAAATTCAAATATCGATCATTTTTGATATTTTCAAAATTTGTGAGCGACCTTTTAAAAATTTTTTATCGAGCTGATTTTTGGAGTGGCTTCTTAAAACATCGTAAACCAACAAATGTTCATAAGAGACTAAAAAGAAAAAAAAAATCTGGGCATCGGTTGACCCTGCGGGCCAGCCCCAACACTTCCCGCTGTTTTCGAGCTCAAGGAGATCGAAAACATCGTTGTAAATACATTTTCGAGCTCTTCGAGCTCGAAAATACTTTTGCATGCCATTATTTTCGAAAAAAACAGTTTTTAGCATTTCTTTCTCCCGCAATAACTCTCAAACGAATTATCCGATTTTTAAGTTTGAGGTGGCAATCGACGCGTTTTAATAGATTCTAAAGCTCATTAGATTTTTAGATTTTTTGGTTGAGTCGTTTCAAAGATATTCGCAAAAACCTGTTTTTTCCTATTTCTTTCTCCAACGATAACTCTCGAACGAATTATGCGATTTTGATGTTTGAGGTGGCAATCGACGCGTTTTATTAGGTTCTAGAGCTGATTAGATTTTGAAGTCGATCGTATATGTCGTTTCTGAGAAATCAATAAAAAACCAAAAAAAATTTTTTTTTTCGTAATTGGCCAATATCTTCGAGTCTACTTGGTCAAATGATCTGAAATTTTCAGAAAAGTTGATGGCCGAAAAGCTCTTTCGATTGCCGCCTTAACCATCCAAATCGGTTTATTAGTTAAAAAGTTATAAAGAGTTTACATACATACATACATACATACACACACACACACACACACACACACACACACACACACACACGCGCGCACACATACATACAGACACTCGAACATCATTCTAAAAATAGTCAGAATAGCTTCCTAGGACCTCAAAACGTCGACATCTGATGAAAACTCGATTTTCGAAAATCGGGGTGAAAACAATAACTTCAACGCCAATATCTTTCGAACTAATTGATTGATTTTGACGTTTGAGGTGGCAATCGGCGCGTTTTATTGAATTCTAAAGCTGATTAAAATTTGAAATCGATCGCGTCAGTCGTTTCGAAAATATTTAGAAAAAACCGTTTTTCACCATTTCTTTCTCCCGCGATAACTCTCGAACGAATTATCCGATTTTGATGTTTGAGGTGGCAATCGACGCGTATTTTTAAGTACTAGAGCTGATTAGATTTTGATATCGATCGTATGAGTCGTTTCTGAGAAATCAATAAAAAACTAAAAAAAAAAATTTTTTTTTTTTTCGAAATTCGCAGATATTTTCGAATCTCTTTGATCAAATGATCTGAAATTTTCAGGAAAGTTGATGGCCAACAAGCTCGTTCAATCGCCGCCTTAAACTTCCAAATCGGTTCATTGGTTCAAAAGTTACAAAGAGTTTACATACATACACACACACACACACACACACACACACACACACACACACACACACATACACACACTCGGACATCATTCCAAAAATAGTCAGAATAGCTTCCTAGGACCTCAAAACGTCGACATCTGATGAAAACTCGATTTTCGAAAATCGGGGTGAAAACAATAACTTCCTGAAATTTTCGAAAATCGTCGATTTTCTTAGCGGGAAGTTAAAAAGGCAATTCGGCAGCTGAAATGGAAGGTAGATTTTCCAATTAATCTATATAAAAAGTTTTATGTATACATATCTTGTGATACATGTTAGTGTATAGTCATGATATAAAATTAGGCTCGTTTTTCTAAGAGTCAGGGTAAAAAAAGACAACGACTATTTTCGATAGAAAACTTCAGATAGTTGATTTGACAAAACACTATATAGGTAATGTACCAAACTAACCATCATGTAAACAAAGTATAGATAATTTAATTAGTATGAGATCATAATTATAATTACTATTACGATAGCAAGACCAGTTATAATTATAGGACGTACAGGTACGATTGAAACATAATAAATAACAAAAGAAATACTTTTAAAATATCAAATAGCTGTGAAATATACAGGTTATATTGTTCACAATAAAATACAACTGACGAAATTGTATTATAATGGGAAATACATAAGTTATGCACTATGAAAACCATATTTTCAACATTTTTTGATTCCATTAAAATTTTCAAGGCTATCAAATTATTGGAAGAAATGGTCAAAATATAAAGTTTAAGGACAAAAATTGAAGCTTACTGAACAAGCTTTAAAATACTTTTAACTGAAATTGTCTATTAGTTTTAGTTTTAATGTTGTATGAACTTCAACAGTGAATAAAAACTGATTTTCCCGGGAAAAAATGATCAGACCTGATCATGCCTGTTCATGTATAATCAGGCCTGAAATTAGACCTGATCGTGCCTGTTCATGTGTGATCAGGCCTGAAATCAGACATGATCAGGCCTGATCATACCTGTCCATGGCTGTTCATGTCTGAAGCGTTAAATACACTCAGGCCTGATCATACCTGTCCATGGCTGTTCATGTCTGAAGCGTTAAATACACTCAGGCCTGATCATACCTGTTCATGCCTGGTCATGTCTGGTCATACTTGTTCATATCTGAAGCGTTAAATACACTTAGGCCTGATCATGCCTGTTCATGTCTGAAGCGTTAAATACGCTCAGGCCTGATCATGGCTGTTCATGTCTGTTCATGGCTGTTCATGTCTGTTCATGGCTGTTCATACCTGTTCATAGATATAAAATTTTGTTGACCAAAAATCTATCACATATAAGATTTTTATTACTTAAAGTTCATACGAAACTTTTTTTTCAACTAAATCTCTTAGCTCAGTGGGTAGCATGTTAAACTTTCGAGCGCAAGGTCCACGGTTCGAATCCTGCACACGCCCGAATTTTTTATTTTTTTTTTACTTTTATAGCAATAATTATGTATAATATAATATAGTTATACATAATTATATCTAATTATATCGGGCCATTTTTTATATATAATTTTTTTTCCCGGGTGGGCATAAACAGACATGAACATACCTGATCAGACCTGGACATGCCTGGTCAGGCATGGTCATTTTTCATGTCTAATCAGGCCTGAAGACTCATGCCTGTTCATGTCTGATCAGGTCTGATAATTTTTTCCCGAGTTTTCAAAAAATCGTGAAAATTTTAAACAGCCATTACTTTGAAACTAATCGACCGATTAAGCTCATCTTCGAATTTGATTAAGATAATCACCTATTGAATAAGTGTAAAAAATTTCATCAAGATCCGATAAAAACTGTAGGTGCTATCGTAATGACAAAACCAGTGATGATCATAGGGATTAGAGGTACGTTTAATACATCATAAATAATAAAAGAAATACTTTTAAAATATAAAATAGCAGTGAAATTTACAGGTTATTTTGTGCACAATAAAATACAACTGACAAAACTAGTTTATAATGGGAAATACATAAGTTATGTAGTATGAAAACCATATTTTCAACATTTTTTGATTCCATTAAAATTTTCAAGGCTATCAAATTATTGGAAGAAATGGACAAAATATAAAGTTTAAGGTCATAAATTAAAGCTTATTAGTCAAGCTTTAAAATATTTTTTACAGAAATCATTTATGAGTTTTAGTGTTAAAGTTATATGGACCGTAAAAGTGATTAAAAACTGATTTTCTTGAAAAATATTTAAAATTTCAAACAGTTATAACTTCTAAACTAATCGACTGATTCGGCCCATTTTTGAACTTAACCGTGGTAATTACGCATAGAAGAAGTGTAGAAAATTTAATTAGGATCCGATAAGAATCGTAGGCGTAATCGTGATGACAAAATTGTTTATATTACATATATATTAGACTGTTTCAAATTAGGGGACTATTTTTTTTTTTTTTTTGATGAACATTGAAAAATCGAAAGGGTATCTTAAAAGATGGTGACAGTTAAAATTTGAGCTCTTAATATTGATATTTAGAGGTGGCTATTTGTAATTTTCGATGTTTCATTTAGAAACATGGTAAAAAATACATAGTTCATAAAAATCAAGATACAAAAAATCTTTTCTCAACTTTTTTGTAGGAAATTAACTGATCTACAAAAAAGGTCTTCTTTGATTTTTTCATGAATTCAACCATTCACAAGATATCCAACGTCAAAGTTTGATAAAATTCAAAGAACTTGTTTTTGCTCGTTCCGAATTTTATACCATGCCAACCAATGAGAATTCAGAAATTTTCAATACAATTTTTAAAGGAAATTGAACGCTCTACAAAAAAAGTCTCTTATCGTTTTTTGATAAATCCATCTGTTCAAAAGTTATTAGAGCTTAAAGTCAAGTTATAGTAAATTTCGAGATCTTTTTACTTTTTCGGTGAAACTATCGGACAAATCATAAAATGTCATTGAATCTTTTTTGTAGACAATTTTGTTTCCTACAAATTATCTCTGATAAATTTTTTCCGAATTCTGCATTCTATTCTAGTTATTTCCATTTTAATGTCGAGCTCTTAAAATCGATCAGAACACTTTTTTTAGGACCTTGGCATTAAAATGGAAATAACTAAAAGAGAATGCAGAATTTAAAAAAAATTTATCAGAGGTAATTTGTGAGAAATAAAATTGCCCACAAAAAAGATTCTATGACATTTTATGTTTAGTCCGATAGTTTCACCGGAAAAGTAAAAAGATCTCCAACTTTACTTCGAGCTCTAATAACTTTCGAACAGATGGATTTATCAAAAAATAATAAGAGACTTTTTTTGTAGAGCATTCAATTTTCTATAAAAAAAACTATATCAAAAATTTCTGAATTCTCATTGGTTGACATGGTATAAAATTCAAAACGAGCAAAAACAAGTTCTTTGAATTTTATTAAACTTTGACGTCGGATATCTTGTGAATGGTTGAAGTTATGCAAAAATCATAAAAGACCTTTTTTTTTTGATCAGTAAATTTGCTACAAAATAGTTGAAAAGAGATTTTTTGTATCTTGATTTTTTCGGAAGTTATGTATTTTTTACCATGTTTCTAAATGAAAAATCGAAAATTACAAATAGCCACCTCTAATCTATCACTCTAATAATATCAATATTAAAAGCTCAAATTTTAACTGTCACCATATTTTAAGATACCCTTTCGATTTTTTAATGGTCATCAAAAGAAAAAAAATAGTCCCTTAATTTGAAACGGCCTAATATATATATATATACACATACATATATAAATTTTTTAACGAATGGTATTTTTGAACTCTACTCAACTATTTATGATAGTTTATGACGAAATTTCTTGAAAAATTGACCATGAGGACAAATACAATAGTTAGATTTTTAAAAAATCTACCGAAAAAGAGGGTTGCCTAAACGTAACACGGTTTAGAACTCACGCGGGCTAGCAAGGAAGATACATTAACTTCTCAAGCGTCATAGGCTGCCGCACCTTGGTGTTTGTTGTTTTTATCACCTCGGTTCGCGGTTCTGGAGGAAATAATTTAGAATATATAATTGGGTGAATCTAAAATGCAGTCAAGTGTGATTCCCTGATTGGAGGAAACGTTGACGACGTGCAACGAGGTGTTGGCCGAAATTGGTATCCCTAAAATTGTTAACGCTGCACTTTGCAGCGAGCACGGCGAAGAGGCCCCTTTAATATATACGGCAAGCCGGATATAACACTAGTATCAAAGACTTTGGATCGGAAGAATGCAGGTTGGAGCCCAGCAGTCATCGGGATTTTATCATTAGTCAAAATCAAATATAATTTCTCTAAGTAACGCTTCTAATTTAATAGATTACGTTTCGGATGTAGTTAAAATCATTTTATTTTTTTTTCGAAATTTAATATTTTTTTAATGGGGATCGCACGTTTGGGATTACGTAGGTTTTACCCAATTGGGAACCTATAGGGATTGCCCGATCGGGGCCCAAGTACGTTTCTGCGTTACATCCCAATGTAGGGTCCCCATTGGGCAACCCAATTGGTTCCCAAGTGGGTGCACCTAAAAATTTCTAGTCGGGATACTGGAAAATACATAAGTTATCCGGAATAAAAACCATTATTTTCAAATTTTTTGATTCTATCCGTACTTTCAAGGCTATCAAATTATAAGGAAGAAATAGTCAGAACATAAAGTTTAAGATCGAAAATTAAAACCGGCATATCAAGCTTTAAGATACTTTTTACAAAAATTATCTATGACTTTTAGTTTAAACGTTATTTTAACTTTAACAGGGAAAAACTGATTTTTTTTGTAAAACGCGAAAATTTCAAACAGCTATAACTTCTGAACTAATCGACTGATTCAGTCGATCTACGAACTTGATCAAGAAGATAACTTCTGGAAAAAGTGTGGGAAATTTCATTAAGATCTGATGAAAATTGTAGGCACTATCGTGATGACAAGGCTGGTTATATATATATATATATATATACACTGATAAAAAGAAACCTTTGAGTCAACTTGGTTTGAGTTGAGCCAAATACGCCACGACTTTAAATGCGGCGAAACACGCTACGACTTTGGCTGAAAAGCCATACGTATTTGGAGGGAATTATCTACTCAAATACATGGCGTATTTGTGAACATATCATTTGCATTTGCGACGACTTTTACGCACTCAATGAAATAATTTATGTAATTGAGTCAACATACTAGAGACTTTATTCCACCTAGTTTTGCTTTTGTTTCTACAATACTTAAATTTTATGTAAAAAATGATGATATTCTATCTATTATTCTTTAATTTGACTAAACTTACATTTAGTCGTAAGAATAAAATTTTTTTTCAACTCGATTGCTTTATATCTTTCTTCTAAAACACCGTAAATTGTACGAAATTCATATAATGTTACTGCAATTTATTCAAATTGTCGAGTCATTAATGATCGAGCTTGCATCAAAATAATACTTTGTAGCATAAAATGGAACCAGAGTGTATTCAGAGTAAATGAATACTGAAAAAAAAAAAAAAAAAAAAATTCGGGAAATTTATTTATTATTTTATTTATTTATTATTTATTATTTTTAGATTATTCAAGAGCATTTATTGAAAACAATAATTACTTTTTTGATTACCTGAAACGTACTTTATAAGTCTGGATTACAAAAAAATATTATTCGATGAAACAAAAATAGGCATTGTTGTCACAATGTAATATAGGATATACTATATTACCATAGAAAGAGGCACTTGTCACTATGTCGAACGACAGAGGTGTAGCCGTGCCAGAATTGTCTTTTGGTATAGAATATAACAACTCTGAAATAAATATCTAACCAGGAACAGCACAAGAGGTTGAGTGCGATCTAATGGCAAGCACTGAACTACTCTTACTGCTGCTTATTCGAGTTTGGAGCCTCATGAAAAACATAAAAAAAAAAGATTATATATTTAAAATACATAAATATAGATAAAAAATATGCATAAATAATATTTAATAGCTTTAAAAAATTTTTTATAGCTAAGCTTTGGCCGATTTTTGTATATATTTGAAATGTAATTTAAATATTTTTAAAATATATTTTAAGGTGTATAAGAAATACATGTTTGAAAACATATAAAAATTATATTAATAATATGTATCAAATATTGTTCAGTCACGAGCTTGACTAATTTGAATAAAGCTTCGTGCATTTCCGCTTGGTTCGGTAGTAGCCGAATTCGTTACTGACTGAAGGTCAGAATAGTACCGGGTCACTCGCTATTTGGGCCCGGCATATACTATTTCTAATTCAGGACCGTGACAAGAATCCTTGAGAACCCGCTACAAGATGGCCAATCATATAATTCGTTTTATGTTGGCCAGCCAATGAGAGGCTTCGTTTCATGCAGCAAGACTGCCACGTCGACACCAAGCTTTCCGACGACTGCTTCGACTTTTCATCTAATACTTTTCTACAACGTGTCTTTGCTAGCAGCAACCTCGTGCTTGAAATCGCTTCTGTATTATTATTATTATTATGTTTTTATTCAAGCGTCTTAAGTACATAGTCCCATCGCAGGGGGGATAACAATAGAAATAAATCAAAAATATTTAACATGCAATTAATTACTTTGAATACAACAAATGATCATTAATTTTTTATTTTTAAAACGTTAAAATTTCGTTTCTTTTGTTAAAGATATTACTCAGAAAATAATAAAGAAATTTACATTCAAGGGAATTCAAATTAGCTAGATAGCTATTTAAACCAATAAATCCAATATGTTGATTTTCTGACATAAATATTTTTCTTTCATCTTCAAATGCACGACACACTAATAGTAGATGCTCCAACGTTTCTAGGCGAGAGGTACCACAGCAGGGACAGGATGAGTTCGGGTTGATAGGAATGCTACGGTTGAGCGAGAAGTAACAGAAGTAGTTATAGGCGAGTCTGGTCTGAGCTAATGTTCTTTTGGCAACCATTGGAATATCATCAGTGATGTAAGTTGGCTTGTTGTGGACGGTTTCACTGGGTTCGTACAAGGTAAATTGGCTAGACGACGAATAAAGATAATCCTGTATGTCCTGTTGCCTAAGTGTTGACGCTAAGGAGTTGAAGACTTGTTGTTCTCTAAATTTCCAATCTTGCACGTTATCAGAGTTCCAAAGATCGGGAGCATTCGTTTTTATCAGGAAGCTCTTAAATTGACAGGTCCAGTTTAATTCCTCTCTACATTGGGAATTGTTAGCGAGGTGCTTTAACCTTAGAAGACAGATCTTCGGGAGGTAATTGTCCTCAGCAGCTAGGATTATAAGGAACCAGTCCCATGTCAGCTTCATGGCTTTATATTCGAGTGGTAAAATGCCTAGCTCTTTTCTGACCACCCAGTTTGCAGTACATCTAGGTAGATGGAGCAGCCTCTTCAAGAAACCTAGCTGAGCTTTCTCAATTAGGGAATTAAATCTCATGCCCCAAGCAGGGTATGCGTAAAGGAGTGTAGATACAACAACGCTGTCTAGTAGCTTAATGCATGTCGCCCACGAGTTAGTGTTCGATTTTTTAATCAAGTCGAGTACAGCGTTCGAGGCTAGAGCGGTTTTTTTGGCAGCATTTCCTGCAGCAGCGAGTCCGAGAGATGAAGTCGACATTTTTACACCAAGATACTCATAGTTTTTAACAATTTCAATGGACTGCGATTTAAATCTACGATATTGCTCTTTGAGAGCTTTAGGTTTACCTTTAGCCTTGAAAATCATTATTTTTGTTTTATCGATGTTGACTACTAGTCCGTTGATCTCGCAATATTTTTCCAAGGCTTTTAGTTTCCTAAGCAGGTCGATGGGGGTTGACGCAAGTATTGCAGTGTCATCTGCGAAAAGTAAAAGAATACCATCGGTTAAACCGTTCAAATTTAGACCTTCTAGACCTTCGTTTCTGAGGAAGTCTTCAAAGTCATAGAGATACATAATAAAAAGCAGTGCACTGAGGGTTTCTCCCTGAAGGACCCCTTCAGAGACATCGAATTCACTTGAGAGCTGATTATCCAGCTTTATTTGGAGACGAGCAGTATCGTATAGCGACTTTAGGATCTTGACTATCTTGGTGCTTACTCCGATTTTTAGCAGTTTATTCCATAGCCGAGCGTGTGGCACAGAATCGAATGCTCTCTTGAAATCAACTTAAAGAACTATCACTTCTCTTTTGAGTCTCAGCTGAAGTTGAATAGTAGCAGTTAGTGCAAAGATTGCATCAACACAGCTCCTTCCTCTTCTAAAGCCGAATTGTGAGTTAGGTAGAATATTTTTGTGTTCAACCCAATTTTCGAGTCTATTTTTGATGATATATGTGAATAGTTTGGTGATGTGGTTCACGAGAGCTATTCCTCTATAATTTGCAGGCTCTAAAGTACTTCCCTTCTTGTGGATCATTGATAGTAATACTTTAGACCAGTCTTTTGGGCATTCCTCGCAGGCTAAGATTGTATTGAAGAGGTTGAGGAGGTAGTAAATCCAGGGATCAGGTAGAGCCTTGTAGAATTCGTTAGATATTTGGTCCGGGCCAGTAGCTTTTCTATTTTTCAGTTTACTTATAGTGCTGATTAGCTCTTGAAAGGTTATTTCTGCATCTAGGGCTTCAACGTAGATTGCTTCTACATTCAAAGTGATTAATTCCCTGGGCGGGTAGATCTTATCATAGAAATTATTCCATTGTTCGATGGTTACTGTTGAGACATTTGAAGCCTTAGGCTTGAATTTTTTAACTGCTGCCCAGAATTCCGCAGAATTTCTTACATCATTAAAACTGCTTAATATGGAGCCGTAGTATAGTTTTTTCTTGTAATTCACGAGATTTTTGTACTTCTTTCTCAAGGTACCATAGCATTCCCTCTCGGACTCAGTAAAGTCATATTTTTTGCATACTTTATATTGTCTTTTACACTCCTTTTTTAGGTTAAAGAGTTGGGCGTCGAACCAGGGTTTATTACTGTTTATTGCTCTTTGCATCCTTGGCTTGATGTAGAGGTTACTGGATTCAGCTGCTTCTTTAATTGCCAAACATAGATTATCATACATCTGAGCTGGCGTGTTGAGTACAAAGCTGGCAGATAGCCTAAATGAGTGATTTAGGCACCAGTAATAGGTTTGAACATCTTCAGGAGATCGTGGGTTCCATTTAAGCCTCGGAGGCAAATTTTCACTGCCAATGCTGTCTGGAATAGTGGTGTCGCAGTTCACTTTGATTGAGAGTTTCACTGGCTGGTGATCAGAGAGCGTTGCATCTCCCAAGACCACCAAGTCTGACACCATACCAATCGAATCGACATTTACCCAGACAAGATCAATAACACTACAACCGTTCGCATTAATAAAAGTTGGATTAGCAGGTTTGTCGCTGATAGATCTGCCATTAATTAATATGAATCCATTCTCAGTCATAAAGTTGAGAAGCAACGTCCCTTTTGGATTAATCATGGGGTCTAGCGACAAGCACTCAGCTTCCAGATTGGTGAATTCAGATAGCTCTTCAGGCAGGTCCGAAGCTCCTCCCAATCTCGCATTGAAATCACCTCCAATAATGAAGGTGTCGTATTTTATGCTGCTTTGCAGATGGTCCAGTAGCTCCTGAAGTTTAAGAAATTCCGTCGAGAAGTCAATATTTGGTTTTAGATATATATTTCCGATTATAAATGTTTTAGCTTGGTAAATAACACTAGTGAAGATCCATGTATGAGAAATACTAAGGGTGTTGGACTTTATACCACCGCAGTACGTCATTAGACCCCCACTTGCTCTTCCACATAATTGTTCTTTGACAGCATTAGACCATATAGCATTTATAAAATTGTCATGCGTTGGTGGTGAAATAAGCCAGGTTTCTGAGCTGCAGATAAAATCAGATTTTAACAAGGAGTCGTAATTTTGTAAGTTACTAAAACCGTGAGCATTCCAGAAGATGATGATTAGTGTGTCTATATTCCGTTTTTTGAATTCAACATATTGGGTGAGTAGTTGGATCTCTGTGTCTGAGCCGGTAAATTTGTTCCCATCATTTGGCCCTTGTTTGCAGGAGCTTGGACAATATCATTCGCAGTGTGTGACCAAATCCAGCATTCCTGGTTAATATATATTTTGTTTCTTACTATTTTAACAGGTATACCTTTTTTTCTGTGTTGCTTGGCAATATCTCTTAACTTCTTTTTTACCAGAGCTTCTTTTGGCGTCAGATCATTTCCAATATATATCTTGGTGTTTTTTAGACAGGCTCTCTTGTTCTTCAGAACAATTGACTTTGTGTTTGCATCATTTAGCTTTACTTTTATATTTGTTTGGTTTCGATCTATATAGTGGGCCTCTTCTGTCACATTTTCAAGTTGGAAGAAGCTTTTAAAGAATTTACCTAGTTCTTGCTTCAGATCATCTTTTTTTACTTGCAATCCTCTAATTATAATGTTATTTGCTCTTGCTAGTCTTTCCTGTTTCTCAACTAATACACTGATAGCATCAATATCAGCACGCAAATTACGCCCGTTATCATCAGCACTATTTTCTGCAATAATACGAGCAAACGCCGCCTTTTCTGCCCTTTCCGCAATTTGAGTTATCAGGGCTTCTTTCGGAGCATTGAGTTTCTCCTTTAGTTGTTGTACCTCGTTTGAAAGTAAGTTGAATTTAGTGTTCCATGCCTCCTCTCTTTTTTGTAATTGTTCTTGAAGTTTAGCTAATTCATTTGATTGGCAGGTTTGAATAGCAGTAATCTTACCCTGGAGATTTTCTTCAAGCTTTTTCATTTCATCAGCAGCCTCTGACCTGTTGGCTCGAATCTCTTTGAGTAATTTCTCCATGTCACTATCATCTAGTTGCATTTGATCAGAAGCTAGTTTTTTTGGTAGCAATATGCGGGTCCAGGTCCTCAGGATCTTCCAAAACTCTTTTCTTGCTGAGGAAATCAGTAATTTTAGGAGAATCATGTGAGTTGGCAGCATAAGTAATCCAACTGTTTGCTTTTAAAGTTCTACCTCTGTTGGCACCATGCGGGGATACAGTTGAACAATTATCAGCCCTGTTAGGCAGTTCGCTTTCAGGCGGTTGTATTGTTGACAGATTTGTCGTTGTTGAGTACTCGCTCAATCTAATAGATGGGACTACTAGCTTGAAACTAGTGATCGGAATTTCACTTGAGTTTTCCACCTGCTCAACACTTGCACTTGTTGCTGAGAACATAACCTTGCTCAATGGCTATGGCACTAAAGAGGCTTACAATTTGACAAGATATTAATTCAGAGCAGCCCCAATTCCATATTTACCGGATGCACAAAAATTTTTTGTTAAGACATGACGAACAATATTTTTTTTTAAAACACAATAACTTAATCACTTTGAGTAAAACCGAGCGACTTATAACAATGCGTGTTGATACGTTTGGCGCCACAAGCTATCCCTAAATCGCTTCTGTATTAATTATCTCTGTGAAATTAATCTAAATCACTACGCTGAATTATCCTCAGTATTTAGTCAGTATATCAAGGCTGCTATTTATTGAGAATAAATAAATTGCTCGTACTCTAATAATTAATTATGAATTAATTATCATAAATTTAACCGCTACTGACCACGTGTCATTTTATACGTGAATTAAATCTTTGAGTTTGCATTCGCGATCGCGTAGTAACTCAAGTTGAATTCGCTCTCAATAATTATTTCTCATAACCCTGATTAAGAAAAATGATTTGCTCCATGTAAAGTGTATATCTATATATTAGTCGATTCAAATTGTTTTAAATTATTTCAAATTGTTTTTAATTATTCTAAATCATTTTTTTTAGTCAGGGAATTTTAAGTGTAAATAAGTGTAAATAAATCTATAATTTATTTATTGATAAATTTGGTGTAATATTTAATTGTTTAAAATAACCTCACTAAAATCAGATCCTCTAAGATTTATTCGCTCATTTTTCAAATATGTAAAAAAATATAATTATAAAAATATAAAAAATATATTTTTAATTTAACCAACAACATAAGAAAAAAAATTTTTTCTTTATGTAAGTAATTTTTCTTTATGCAAGCTACTTACAAGAAAATTAAATATAATCAAATTTATTTAATATCCAGCAAATTTTTTTTTTTTTACCTTTTTTAAAAGGTACCCTATGTAGCCCGCAAAAATGAAAATTTTTTTTTTTAAAGGCCTCTGAAAATTTTTTCTAATATTCATTTTGGATATCATTGAAAAAAAAGGTTTACTGTATTTGAATTCTCAATAACTTATTATTTCCTTAGGTACCCCGTTTTGCTCCTCCCCCTGCTTTTTTTTATATATTTAAGTTACATTTAAAATATGTAAAATATAGACAAAAATCGGTTAAAAGTTAGCTATTAGAAATATATTTTTTATACATATTTTATATATATTTATATAACTTTTTTTTTTTAATATATTTTTTTTATACTAAAAATATAAATTTTCTATATTTTAAAATACTTTTTTTTATAAACGTTTTTCACAGAGGATGTTTCACATAAAAGAAAAAGTGATTTTTGTATTCCATTAATGCTCTTGAATATTCTCAAAACAATAAATTTCTGTAAAAATTTTTTTTCAGTGTATTCATTTACTCTGGATACCGCAATCAATGCTATATATAACTTCTTCAATTGCAAAAGTAGATTTCAGGTAGTAAATAAGTAGTCATATAAAAACGAAATAAAATTAAATCAGTGACCCGGGTAAAAAAAATTATATATAATTAAATAATTATGTATAATTATGTATAATTATATATGAAAAATGGCCCTATAGAATCATATATAACTATATATAATTCTGTAGAACTATATATAATTGAATTCTTATGCAATTTGTTAAATAAATTGTGAATTTTTGTGTAATAGAGGCTCTACACTTTTTATTTAAATTGTTTTTTTTTGAAAGTCCAAGTTTAATTTCTAAGAAAAATTACTTATGGAAACATTGATAATAAGTATTTTTGTCATTATGTAATATAGAATGTACTATATTACCATCAAAAAAGGTACTTTTCACTCTGCCAAATAACGGAAGAGTACCCGGGCCAGAATAGTCTCAAGTTTGGAATTTAACAGTTCGGAAATAAGTTTTTTACTAGAGACGCACTACAAGTGGTGGGCGCGATCTCGTGACGAGCACTGAACTACTTCCATTGCTGCTTATAGCACCGGTGACTTCCGTCTCCTACATACATATATATTGGGGTGTCTCAAAAAAAAAACAAATACTTTTTTTTTTAAAAATTAAACTCATATGGGCCCAAAAGTTACTTTATATTATAAAAAAAACCTTCACCTAATTTTAGCCAGATATCTTTAGACTTGAACTATCACAAATGGGGGTCTCCTTTCCCATCTAAAATACACACGAAAATTTTTCATTTTAGTTTTTCGTTATTAAGACTATTTGTCGTTATTAAGATCATTTTAAGAGCTTGACATTGAAATCAAAATGAGCTGTGAACAATGCGGGATTTCAAAAAACTTTGGTCGTAATAATTTGTAAGGAATAAAATTATCTTCAAAACACTTTCTACGATATTTTTTGATAAGACTGATACATTCGCCGGAAAAGTAAAAAAATCTCAAAATTAACTATAAATTTGACTTGAAGCTTAAATAACTTTTGAACAGTAGGATTTATCAAAAAATGATAAGAGACTTTTTTTGTAGAGCGCTTAATTTCCTACAAAAATATTTATTGTTCATGAAAATCCGTCAATTGGTTTGTGGGCTAGAAAATTAAAAAAAAAAATAATTTTTTTCCCGTGTTATTTAAACAGAAAATAGAAAAATGGATTGAGGCAAACCTTAATATCATTATTAAGAGCTCAGATTGGTACCAAAATTTTTATTTTTATTTATACTTTCAATTTTTGGATACCACAAAAGAAAAAAAAATTTTTTTTTTTTTTGAAAGACCCATATTTACATATATATCTTCACTCCCAATTTATTTTTCTCTCTTTTCTATTTTTATATAGAATAACATATGATTCATATAGAATCGAATGTTTTTATATATAATTATATATAACGCTGAGAAACAATCGCAGATGATCATATATAATTATATGCAATTATATATAATTGTATATAACTAAATATAATTATATTAATCATCTGTGATTTTTCTCAACGTTATATATAATTATATATAATTCTGTATAATTATATATAATTCTGTATAATTGTATATAATTCTATATGAATCATATATAATTCTATATAAATCATATATAATTATATAGAATTATATATGATTATATTGAATAATATATAATTTTTTTTACCCGGGGATACAAGTTCATTGCGGCCAGAAAGTATCCAATTATTTCAAAGTCATTTGTATTATTATTTAGTAAATCATATGATTGATTCACCCCTATAATATATTGAGGAAAATAAAAAGTAAGTTAAGATAATTGCATAAAACTTTTCATCAACAACATTTGCAAAATTGATTGAAAGAAATCAATAATTTCCATCAACTCAAAACAGTATTTTTTTCAAATTCACAGTTGTTTTTATCACATACATAGATGACTTTAGCTCCATCACTTATTTTTTTCTGTAATTTCACATTTCATTCCATCAAATACATCGTTTTTGACAGATATATTTCTATAGTAAGCCTAAAACCGTAAAGTCTTTTATTCAAATCTCCCTATGAACTTGTTTCAATTTCCATGTTTTTTAATCAATTGAAATTCAGTTGTGCGGATAGGCTAAGTACGCAGCGTAGTTCGGAAGAAAACATGATATATATATATATATATATATATATATATATTACGGTGCTTAACTTCGGAGCAAAATTTTTTTTTTCTAAGTGCATGTGGAAAAAATCATAGTTCAACACAAAAAAGAAATTTTCGCGCAAGAAAAAAAATTTTATGTCGATTACAGACCCAGCTCATTGAATAATTCGATCTTCCCGTTTAAATAACACGGAAAAAATTATTTCCTTAACTATGAGTATTTTTAATTCGTAAACAAATCAACAAATCAAATAGACTAATACTTATTTTGAAGGAAATTTAACGCTCTACATAAAAGGTCTCTTATCATCTTTTGATAAATACACCTGCTCAAAAGTTATTAGAGCTCGAAGTAAAGTTGGAGATCTTTTTACTTTTACGGCGAAACTATCAGACTTATCAGAAAATATTGTAGAGTCTTTTTTGTTGACGACTTTCCTCTCCACAAATTATTATCAGTTAATTTTTTTCAAATTCCGCATTGTTTTCTACACGGAGAGAAAAAAATGGAAATTTTTCCAATTTTACTTGGGGGAAATTCCTTAGTTGGCATAGTAAATTTTACTATATCAACATGTGGATTGTAGTTATGTCACATGGTAAATTTTGCTTTGTTACATAGGAATTATTTCTATATTAAAAACGTAAATTTTCTCGTATCACCATTGGAAAAATAACTATGTAATATAGGATCAAATCCACTGTTAACATGGGAAAAATTCCTATGTCAAAATTAGAAACATTCCTATATTAATATTGTTGGAATTCCTTTAATTCCATGGGAAATTCTCTAATGTCGATACGGGGAAATTTTCCATGTTAACATGGGAAAAATTCTGTTGTTGACAAAGTGGAGATTTCCATGCATAAAAAAGTAAAATAATTGTAAACTGTTGTTTTTTTTACGTAATTTATTAAGTGAATCAAAATTAATTGATTGAAATAATGATTATATAGGGGAAGGGAGGAGGGCAAAAGAGGTCCCTTAAGAAAAAAATTTTCAAATCCTCAGTTTTATTTACTTGTTTTACTTTTTTTTACTCTCTTGCCAAGTATTTTATCCTAATTTGTTCTGTCTATTAAATAAAAAATCTGGGCGTCGGTTGGCCCTGCGGGCAAATGCTATCATATGCGGTTGTTTTTTTACGATCTTCTCAAGCTCTAACAAGTTGCCAGTTATGTTGAAGTTTGAAAATTTAAGAATCAAGAATTGTTAATGAAGCGGTTTTTAAAATTTAATCCCTGATTATGTTCAATGAAATAAGTGTATTCAGGCAGAAATCAATGCCAGGGATTCAAATTAAGACTTAAATGAGTGTTGACTCATGTGAGATACAATCAAATATGAAATATCCGGGAAAAATATTGAAAACTACGTTGTATCGATTTTATTGTTTATATTATGATTTAAACTAAAAACCAAGTTCGATGACATTATGTATCGAAAGTAACCATATAAAGGATGAGTTAGTATGACTTCAGACACATTTTAGTAGGTTATATTATGATTTATCCAGGAAAAATAACATAAAATGTTATTTTTTTAACTTTTCAATGCCGATATCTTTCGAACTAATTGATCGATTTTGACGTTTGAGGTGGCAATCGGCGCGTTTTATTGAATTCTAAAGCTGATTAAAATTTGAAATCGATCGCGTCAGTCGTTTCGAAAATATTTAGAAAAAACCGTTTTTCACCATTTCTTTCTCCCGCGATAACTCTCGAACGAATTATCCGATTTTGATGTTTGAGGTGGCAATCGACGCGTTTTTTTGAGTACTAGAGCTGATTAGATTTTAAAGTCGATCGTATGAGTCGTTTCTGAGAAATCAATAAAAAACTAAAAAAAAAAATTTTTTTTTTTTTCGTAATTCGCCGATATTTTCGAGTCTATTTGATCAAATGATCTGAAATTTTCAGGAAAGTTGATGGCCAACAAGCTCTTTCAATCGCCGCCTTAAACATCCAAATCGGTTCATTGGTTCAAAAGTTACAAAGAGTTTACATACATACACACACACACACACACACACACATACACACACTCGGACATCATTCCAAAAATAGTCAGAATAGCTACCTAGGACCTCAAAACGTCGACATCTGATGAAAACTCGATTTTCGAAAATCGGGGTGAAAACAATAACTTCCCGAAATTTTCGAAAATCGTCGATTTTCTTAGCGGGAAGTTAAAAAAAATAAAAAAATGTTGGGCAAAATGGGCACCCCTTAAACAATTTTTAAAATTTGAGTTTTACAGCTTGTATCACTTTTTTTTTCCTTCTGCTGAGTTTCTGGTGTTAATTTGGTGTGTCTATCAAAATTTAAAAACCTCAAAAGTTGGGTAAAACGGGCCTCCAAAAAAATTTAATGTAAGTTTCTTGCTTATTTTATGTTTTGAAACTTTTTGCGATGTTCACTTACGCAAAAAATTAAAGGAACAGAAAAATTTTATAAATTTTTTAGTAATTTTTGGAAGGCTGTAACTTTGTGAAAAATAATCATATCGAGATTTTAAAAAAAGCATTTTATAGCTTGAAATCTCTAGTTTTGGTGCATTTTTATCAAAATTTTTTAAAAGTTCTGGTTATTACGCTAACATGAGAAATACTGCGAGACAAAAAATTTCTAAATTTTTTTGTTTCCAAAGAGCTCACGGACCATGGAAAAAATTTCTCAACTAAACCAATGCAAAGGTCATTTGACAAATTTATCCAGCTTCGATTTGGCTTTTTATTTAACCTCGTAGGACGATTTATCGCAGAAATATCAGCCTTCAAACAGAAAATGATTCTTTTGGCTTTGATCATCGATATTTCAGGTTCCAATGATGCACAGTAAATTTGAGGGCGGCGTTAAAAACTTGAATAAATTCTTTACAAGACTCGTTCATCATTTTTGAGAAAAAACAATTTTTTTTATTTTTAACATCCTTTAGAAGTAAGTACAAAAAAATGACTTTTTTTGGTTTTTTAGTAAATCAACCGCTACTCTGCAAATATCGACAAAAAAAATATTGTTGCCAGGGACTTTTTTAGCTTAATGTACCCCCAATAACCCTATGAATTTTTTAATTGATCTATCGAATCGTTTTTTTGGGGGTGATCGATCAAAGTTTCGCTAAACAATTAAAGGAACAAGTTTTGTTCCTTTAATTGTGTAATCATAATCAAAATGGAAAAATAATTTTTTTTTTTACATTTCTTTCATTTTCGTATTGGTAACTCAGTAAATGTGAGGGAAAGAGAAAAAAAAAGGGAAAATTTTCAAGAAATCTCAAAAAAATTATTTCGACCCCGAAAAATAAGTTTCAATTTTTTTGATTTCTTCGATTTTTTTGGAGATTTTTTTGAAATTATTCGATTTTTTTCACTTTCCCTCACACTTACAGAGTTACCAATGCAAAAATGAAAGGAAAGTAAAAAAAAATGATTTTTTCATTTTGATTTTGAGTACACAATTAAAGGAACAAAACTTGTTCCATTAATTGATTAACAAAACTTTGATCGATCACCCCCAAAAAACGGCTCGATAGATCAATTTGAAAATTCATAGAGTTATTGGGAGTACATTAGGCTAAAAAAGTCCCTGGCAAAAATATTTTTTTTGTCGATATTTGCAGAGTAGCTGCTGATTTACTAAAAAACCAAAAAAAAGTCATTTTTTTGTACTTACTTCTAAAGGATGTTAAAAATTAAAAAAAAATTTTTTTTCTAAAAAATGATGAACGGGTCTTGTAAAGAATTTATTCAAGTTTTTAACGCCGCCCTTAAATTTACTGTGCATCATTGGTACCTGAAATATCGATGATAAAAGCCAAAAGGATCATTTTTTGTTTGAAGGCTGATATTTCTGCGATAAATTGTCCTACGAGGTTGAATAAAAAGCCAAATTGAAGCTGGATAAATTTGTCAAATGACCTTTGCATTGGTTTAGTTGAAAAATTTTTTCCACGGTCCGTGGGCTCTTTGGAAAAAAAAAAAAATTTTGAAATTTTTTGTCTCGCGGTATTTCTCATGTTAGCGTTATAACCAGAACTTTTAAAAATTTTTGATAAAAATGCACCAAAACTGGAGATTTCAAGCTATAAAATGCTTTTTTTTAAATCTCGATACGATTATTTTTCACAAAGTTACAGCCTCCCAAAAATTACTAAAAAATTTATAAAATTTTTTTGTTCCTTTAATTTTTGTGCGTTAGTGTATTTAGTATAAAAAAGAGTTGATAGTAAAGATTTGGACCCTAAAATAACTTAATTTAAAGTTTTTTGTTGAATTACTACTCGATCATTTCTGTTACCAAAATATTAGGAACCCGTTTGGCTATAAAATATTTGTCGGTTTTCAAAGTCTAGGCAGCCCATTTTATTTCCTCCCACCCCATACACTTTTCATGTTAAAAACTTTGAGGGGATCATTTTGCCCCCTTTTCCCCTACTCGTTTATATTAATCGAATTTATAAAAACATTTGTTCATTGGTAGATGCTACAAAAAAATTTTTATTAAATTACACAAAATTTTTTCGGAAACTTTGAAATTCTATTTTCGTAAGTGTTAAAACTTCCACACATCCCTATTTTATCGCTTTAAAGCCTAAATGATAAAAATGACCAAGATATTTGGTATTTTAGTGATTTTAGCTTTTTGTGCACTTCTCCCATGCAACATAGCGATTTTTCCTTTGTTGACATGCGAATTTTTCCCATATAGATATGGATATTTTTACTATGTAAACATAGGAATATTTACTATGTTAATAATAGAATTTTTCCTTTCTAACATGGGAAAGTTCCCATGTCAACATTGAAGAAAGTACTCCAGTAACATGAGAAGAATTCCTATGCTGACATGGTAAAAATACCCATGTCAATAAAGGAATTTCAGCAATGTTAACAGAGCAATTTTTCCCATTTCTACATAAAAATTTTTCTAATGACAACATGGAAGATATTCCTATAATATATAGGTAAAATTCCTATAAAATATGTTTATATTCCTATTTTTCCATGGTAAAATTTCCCAGGTTGATAAAGCAAAATTTGCCATGTCAACAAGGGAATTTCTCCTAAGTAAAATCGGAAAAATTCCCATGTTTTTTTCTCCGTGTAGTTATTTTCATTTCAATGTCGAGCTCTTGGAATCGATCAAAACCTCTTTTTTAAAAGTTTGAACTTAAAATGAAAATAACTAGAAAACAATACGACAAAATTCCTTCAAAAATCGACCACGAGGACAAATACAATACCTAGATTTTAAATAAAATCTATAGCTACCTAAAATCTGGACATCGGTTGGCCCTGTGGGCCAGCCCAAAAACTTCTCCTTGTTCTCGAGCTCTAAGAGCTTGAAAACAGTAGTATAAATACATTTTCGAGCTCGAACATACTATTGTTCCCTTTTTTTATGAGCTTCTCAAGCTCTATGGGATTACATTTTATGTTAAAGTTTAAAAATTGAGAATCCAAAATAATTAATGAATAAGTGTTTTTTGATGTATTTATTCACAAGTATGTTCAATAATTTGCTCAAAAATAAGTATTTATGTGATACATTGTACCTATATTGTGTAAGTATATCGTGATAAGAGCGAACGACGATTTTTAAGCAGTCACACCCAATGGCTTACGTATAGAAGAATATATTAATTTTGAGTAACATTGTTCAGTAATTATGATGTTATTTAATGATAAGAGCCAAGATAAATTTACATTGATTGTTCCATTGACGATATCCCTCGAACGGATTATCTGATTGGGACGTTCTTCGTGGCAATCGAATGCATTTATCGAGTTTTAGAACTGAGTAGATTTTGAAATTGATCGATTTGATAGTTTCCGAAATATTCACGCAAAACGAAAAAATAACGATTTTTGTTCAATCTTTCGTCGATGATATCTCTCGAATGTATTAACGATTGAGTTATTCTTGGCAGCAATTAAATGCTTTTATAGAGTTCTAGAGCTGATTAGATTTTGGAATTTTGATAGAAAAAAGAAAGAAAAATATCGGTCCGTCAGTAGACCCTGCGAGCCAGCCCCAAAACTTCCCGCTGCTTTTGAGCTCCTTGAGCTCGAAATCATTGTTGAGAATACATTTTCGAACTCGAAAATACTTTTGTATTTATTTGTATTTGTATTGTATTTTTAGAATTGACTTATCAAGACGTTTTTGAGAAATTTCAAAAAAATTTTAAAAAAATTTTGTTTTTAATTCTTTCGTTAACGGTTTCTCTTGAACGATCGAACCGTTTTTGATGGTTGAGGTGGCATTCAACGTGGTTTACAAAGTTTTACAGCTGATTAGATTTTGGAGTCAATCCATAGAGCAAATTAATAGTTCTTCAAAAAAACAATTTTGAAAAAATTTTATTTTTGAAATATCTCCGAACTTACCTAACCGATTAAGCTCAAATTTTCAGTGCTTATAATATTTAACAAGCCACGTCAAATGCTGCCTCGAAGATCAAAATCGGTTCATCCATTCAAAAGTTACAGAATATTTACATACATACACTCGGGCATCATCTTGAATTTATTCAGAATAGCTTCTTAGAACCTCAAAACGTCGACATCCGTTGGAATTTCGATTTTCGCAAATCGGGGTGAAAACAGTAACTTCGCGAAATTTTTGAAAATCATCGATTTTCTTTGCCGGAAGTTGAAAATTTTTTTTTTTTCGTATTTCTTAAATATCTCAGAGTCTATTTCACGAAATGATCTAAAATTTTCTGGAAATCTAAGTTTAGAAGGAATTGTTTTAATGCCGCAAGAACTATCTAAATCGGTTCATTCATTAAAAAGATATTAGCGGTTTACATCCACACATACACACAAATACATACCCATATACAGACATCTCTCTGAAAATGTCAGAATAGCATCCTAGCACCTTCAAAGATCGACATGAAAATTACGTTTTACATGATGAAAACTAGATTTTTAAAAAATGGGTTGAAACCAATAACTCTGGGAAATTAAAAAATATAAATCGAAAAAACATCACTCGGAAAAAATTTGAGAATTTGCAGAAAATGTCAGTTTTATATAACAAAAAGAAATAAAAAATCAAAAATGGTAATCATCAAAAAATTTTCAATTTTTTTTAACAATCTAAAAAAAAAACAATTAAGATAGGTTGCAATAATTTTTTTGTATCTTTTTTCGAAAAGTACATTTAGAACCAAAAATTTTTAGAAAAAAAACGTCCCGATCAGTCGAATTTTTAAAAAGTTATAGTTATTTAAAAAAAAAAAGAAGCCATTTTTTATCAAAAAGTTATAACTTTTTTTTTGGTTGGGTGGAATTATTTGAAAAAAACTATGAGAAACATTTTTAATAGGGTAGAAGAAGAGAAAAAATTTTCAGCCAATTCTACAGGGGTCAGGTTCCAAAGTGCTCGATTTGGTGTTTAATGCCCCATAAGTGTACTACATTTAAAAGTATTTTTTATACTTTTGTCTCGATAACACGAGTAAAATTTGTCCATTGATATTTATTTGTGTTACTCGCAAGTTCTTTTTTAGTTTTTAAACATTGAAAGAGTTATTATAATATCATGCTCTTGGTTTCCATACAGTACAATGTGTTTTTTACAGTAGCTACATATAAATATATTTATAGAGGTATTTCAGATATCTTTATAAAGGAAGGTTTCTTAAGATGAATAAACTGTTGTAGATGTATTGAACATCGAATAATTTCAGCTCTATTTTCATTGATCCACAAAACAGATTTGCTGAGGTCCGACTCTTGTAGGTCTATTGTATAGCCGAGTGGACACGATCGGCTCGGTCAACAATACTAAAAGATTGAGTATTTTCAATAACGAAAAGAGCAGTTCTATAATACACAAACGCTCGAAGAAATTCAAGACTGTTTGCAAATCCGAGAACAATAAAAAAAAAAGAGAATTAGTTTATCGTTGTCGTCGTCGGTGGTTTAAAGTAATGTAGAAGATATATTAAAAGATGAATTGTCGTATGAGGAGAGAATAAAGATATATCGCAGCTGTAGTGTTGTGATCAGTCCGAGCAGATAAGTCTTATTTCGTTTTGGAGCCTTCGGCATTCAAGTGAAGAAATCCGCTCTAATTTTCCATTGGCTCATCTCTTTTCTTTTATTATTTTTTCTTTTTCGTCATTTCACATAAACTCGAGAGGTGCGAATGCACAGTGTGTATATGGTTGAGAAAAACTTATTTACTTATGTATTATTGTTGAGAAAAGAATCAGCTACTAAGATTACCACTCGCTACTGTTTACTGGATTGTCAGGTTTACAGTATGACCCGTAATAAAGCAAATGCTAGTGTTCACACCAGGTGGCAATGTTTTCGCTTTTTTATAAAGTTCTATTCCAAATATGTTTCATTGTACTCTTTTACACTAGCCGCCGAAGATTTTGTATGGAGAGTGCTCGACAAATTTGAGAAAATTCACAGCAGGCAATCGAAAATGATGAGAGACAAGCCGCGCACGAGGATAGAGAATCCAAAACTTTTTTGATCCTTAGTCCGATTTTTTTAAATGGGATACATTGTATAAAAATAAATATTTTCGGCACGAGTAAATTTACAAATAGATTTAACTTGTTACCTATTTATAGAAACCGGAAATATAATGATAATTTTTATAAAAAATAGCAGGTTATAATAAAAAAATTTTTCTATTTACATAAAAATAAATTACTTTATTTACTCAATCAAAAATTAAAATAGTACTTTATTTTTTAGTGCAAAACTTACGGTTTTTATTTATCTTCCTAATTTTTATGGCGTAATTATGCATAGTCAGCTTTCAGTAATTTCGATAAAATTACTTTCTTCAAACAAATCATTGAAAAGTGTACTACATTCAGTAATATTTTCACCACAAATAATTCCTGGATGAGAAATCTGACTCACTTTAAGATACTGTAAAAAATTGGATGGAGACGTGTAGTGTAAAATGCCTCGGTGTAAAAATTTTGGTGTGAAAATTACACCGAATCCCGGGTAAAATTTAGGACAGCGTGGTCACAAAGAAATGATTTCAAAATTCCCTGATGTTTCCCGGTTTTTCAGTAAAGTTTTTCACACTTTTCCCTGATTTAGAAATTTTATTCGTATCATTTAGATATTCAAAGTTTTTATTATATTTTCATTTTCAATTATTAAATTTGATAATTAAATCATGTGAAAAACCATAAGAAATGACAATAAAATAAATTAATATTGCCTACTTTTGATTATTCGATGTTAAAAATGTGTAAGGTAAAATATTTAATAAGAAATTTTATGATTCATTTAAATTGAGAATACACTTCTTATAAAAATTAAGGGGTACTAAAAAAAATTCAATATTTATTTGTAATTTTCAACAGTTTGTAACTCGAAGAAAAATGGCCTTACAACAAAAACAAAACGGCAAACTGTAGGTTCAAGTGTTTAGTTTTCTGATCTGGTCTTTAAATTTTTTTATTATGCACAGTTCCGGAGCAATCGAAAATCAATTATAATTATATAGATATATCGAAAAAAATTTATTGAAGCTCGAAGACCGTTTTTAAGATGAGCAAAAAATTGGTCAATTTCTTTTCCGACAGTTTTCTTAGGATTACTCCGGAACAGTACATACTAAAAAAATTCGAAGACCGGATTAGAAAACTAGACACTTGAAGCTACAATTTACCTTTTTTGTTTTGGTCGTACGACCATTTTCCTTCGAGTTACAGCCTGTTGAACATCACTTGAAAATTTGAAATTTTGTTACTATCTCTCAATTTCTATAACTAGTGTATTATTGACAATTTTTTAAATTTTGAACTGCCACAATTTAATTTCCGGATACATTTCAAAATTCCCTGACAATTTCATGATATTTTCCGGTTGCGTTAAATTCCCTGATAATTCCCGATATTCTCGGTTTTCCAGGTTTCCACCCTGTCGGAGGTGTGAATTTTTATTTTTTACACCGCCAAACGTGTAAATGTATAAATGTATAATAAATAAATGTACAAATGTATCAATTTAAGGGAAGTAGGAGGGGGGGGGGCTCTAAAATTTTGGATGCCTCGAAATATTTGGGGAAAAAATGGGACCCTCACAATTTTTAACATGGAAAGTGTTGGGAGGGGGGGGGGTCAAATGGGCTGCCTAGACTATGAATATCTTTAAGCCCAATGGGTTTCTAAAATTTTTTCAACACAAATGATTAATGACTTATGATAAGGGGTTTATTAAAGAGGGGTTTATTTGAAACATTATATGTTTTGGCACGAAAATTCAATTCTTTCGAATTAATCGAAGAGTACTTCAACAGAATACTCTGAATTAAGTTATTTTAAGATCCAAATCTTCATTATAAACTTTTTTTTATGCTAAACACGTACCCGGGAAAAAATCATCAGGCCTGATCATGCATGATCCAGGCATGGCTTTGTACAATTCATGCAAAGGCAGACATGAACATGCAGAGCCAGAGTCAATCATACACGGTCATGTGTGACGAGGCGAGAATAGTCATGCATGATTCATGCAATATCATGCATAACCCAGCTTAGTCATAAATGATCATGCAAATCTAGGTTCGATGATGCATGGCCATGTATGACGAGGCAAGAGTATTCATGCGTGATTCATGCAATATCATGCATGACCAAGCTCGGCCATGAATGATCATTCATGACTTTGCACGATTTATACAATGACACGCATGATCATGCAAGGCCAGGTTTAATCATGCATGATCATGTATGAAGAGGCAAGAATAGTCATTTATGATTTGTACAATATCATGCATGGCCAATCTCGGTCATGAATGATCATTCATGACACTGCACAAATTATGCAATGTCATATGTATGACCATGTAAAATCATATCAAATCATGCGTGACTATTAGGGTGTGCCATTTTGAGGAGACTTTTATTTTCAACAAAAAAACTGGCTGAAAACTCGCAGGAAGGTGGGAAAAGAAACCTGTTAAAAGCGGAGCTCTTAATATTAATATTTAGAGGTGCCTATTTTTAATTTTCCATTTTCCATTTAAATAACATGGAAAAAAAAATATTTTATTTTTTCATTTGTCTAGCTCGGCATTCGTACCTCATATAAATAAGTCCATAGCATAATCTTATAGAGGATTTAACGCTCTACAAAAAAAGTCTCTTATCATTTTTTGATCAATCCATCCATTCAAAAGTTATTAGAGCTGGAATTTAAATCTATAATAAATTTCCAGATCTTTTTACTTTTCCAGCAAAACTATCAGACTTATTAAAAAATGTCATAGTATCTTTTTTATAGATATTTTTATTGTCTACAAATTATCTTCAATGAAGTTTTTTGAAATTCCGCATTGTTTTCTAGTTATTTTCATTTTAAAGCCAAGCTCGTAAAAATGATAGTCTTCTAATCTATTCTGAGAACTTAACATTAAAATGAAAATAACTAGAAAACCATACGGAATTTCAAAAAATTTCATTAAAAATAATTTGTAGAAAATAAAAATGTCTATAAAAAAGATTCAAAGACATTTTTTAATAAGGCTGATAGTTTTGCTGGAAAAGTAAAAAGATTTGGAATCTTAAACAATAGTTTTTGTAAATTTTATATTATAATTTATTATTCACGGTTGAGCATTGAAAATTAAATTTAAGTATTATTACAACGCTCAAGTATTATTTAGACGCGAGAAATAAAAAGTATATAATTAATTAAAATTACGTTTCGTTGAAGGGAGAAAAAATCGTTGTTAAAATTTTTTCGAGACTTATCTCGATGTAAGTGGACTTATTACGAGTGGTATCGGTCTCCGGTTTATCACAGGTTCCTTGGACTTGATGTCAATCCTCTTCATGAAATCCTCATGGGCAGACCACCACACTCTCATAATAATCAAATTTGGTTTTTCTTTAACCCGACGAAGAAGTTTCAAAATCTCCTTATTTAATGAATTCGAATAAAACAAATATCACTTATTATAAAATTAATAATTTAGTTTAATATATAAGAAAAGTTTCAATAGATGAAATTATTCAGGTAACAGATTGACCGTAATAGAACTGATTGCTGGGCTAAATGACTAGATATAAGAAACTTATCGTTCGGCCGACTCAAATGAATTGTTATGAGTCCTGGTACTAGAGTAGGGACCTCGCTAAGCGTCATCAGTTTACTCTAGGTGATGGCCAGGGCCTAAGTCTTTGAACAAGTGTTTGCTGGCCCTTTTTATGTATGAATTTCGAAAGCGTGGAACTACCCTTCTGCCGTCTAAGTTCAAATAGAATTTGATCTGAGAGACCTCTGATATGGTCCCAAGTGACTGAAGAGTGTTAATTAGCATACAATTGTTCCAATAGATGCCATAGAATCAGTTAGATTTTGCGCTCGATTTACAAGTCGTAAAATTATAAATGCACGGTTACAGACTGCATAACTGAGTATGACTTTGCATGAACATACATGACTATGCCTGATTCATACAAATTGATATTCAATCATGTATGATCATAGATAAGAATGTATAATTCGGAATGTATGATAATAATTACAATTTAAGAATTTTGTTGCTTAAAATTTATTTTTTAATAATTTAAAACTATCACATATATAATTTCCTATGCAATACATGGTGCATTGTTTTAATTTGATTCATTTCCGGAAAAAAAATAGTCAGGCACGATCATGCTTGATCATGCATGATTCAGACATGATCGTGCATGACCCAGACATGACTTTGCACGATTCATGGAAAGTCACGCATCATCCTGCAAAGACAGGTTCAACCATGCACGGTCATGTATGGCGAAGCATGAGTATTCATGCATGATTTATGCAATTTCACGCATGACCAAGCTCAGTCATGAACGATCATTCAAGGCTTTGCATGATTCATGCAACGTCATACATGATCATATAAAATCGGGTTTTATCATGTATGATCATGAATGAGAATTTATAATATGGGGAGAATGGTTATGCACTATTGAAAGTAACTGGGTATGAGCATACATGACCGTGTATAACTCATGTGAAGTCATGCTTCGTCATGCATCACTAAACTAATCAAAAAATCTATGAGGAATTGTATGCAAACTTATAGGAATCCTTATAAAAAAGTATGGATTTATGTGAGTATCCCTAGGAATTCATATAGAAGAGTATGGTTTTATATAAGTATTCATGTAGGAAACCATGAGTATTCGGATGCCCATTTGAAAATTCATATAGGAAACTGTGGGTACTTAGAATACCATTTTGACATGGTGCACATTCCCATGGGAAATTGAGGCAATGATCCACATTGAGATTATGCTGGATTACTATACAGGAATCCATCTGAAAACGCCATGTAAAAACTCACAAAGAAATCTAGGTTGGATTCCCATATGGATTTGTTTGATAGCCCGGGAAAAAATCAGTATGCATGATCATGTTTGATTCAGGCAAGACTAAGCATGGTCATATCTGGATCATGCACGATCAAGCATGATTCATGCAAAGTCATGTCTAATCATGCAAAAAAATACAATCGAAATCCGATCGGGTTTGAATCAGATTTAATCAAAGTTTTTAATCAAGAATAATCAAATATTTTTGATGACAAGATTTTCATCGGACATTTATTTTTATTTTGACGTTAGTAGTTGAAGTTGTTACGTCTTTTTTTTATCGACGATTAAAATAAATTCAATTTATAATTTTTGATTCCATTAATAATTAAAATTAATCTTTTTTGTTCCAAAAAATAATTGAAATAGATTTAACTACAAACTTTTTTTTAATTGATTGAAGGATTGAATTAACAAATTCTTGCAGAATTGTTAATGATAGTTAATACAATTGCATATTTATTTATTTTTTTCAAAGAATAATTAAGATTATTTTAATTTTCAGTCGTGCCACTGCACGTGTAGTGAACGGACGTGTTTGCCTTAGTGTGTCTCGAATAAATTGAGGTTAAGTTAAGTGTACTGCAACAAAATTATCGTTGAACGAACAGCTTAGCATCACAAACTCCTATCGATTACAAATAAAGTTAATCAACATTAAGGGTCCAAGTACCATCTGTGATAAGGTTTTCCCTTCACAGAAAATTTCAAAATGACTCCCACAAAACCAAGTGCTATCAATTCCTCACAGATACAACCCAAATTACCGTTGACTTCAAACAAGATGAACTCGAAAAGCTTAAATCTACCGAACGTGATATCTAACCAACAAACTCAAGGTAACCAACAATCGTTATTACTCCAAGAAACCTCAAGTACCCAACAAAAACAAAATAAAAATATCAGTTACGCTAATGTGACAAATGGCAACTTCCCGAAGAAAGACCAATCGATTATTATAGATGCTACTGACGGTATTGGCATAAAAGACTACCCCATAGCATTAACTTCACTAATTGCGTCTTCAGCAATCCGTTTTATTATAAGAATTGCGAATAACCGCATATGTGTTTATCTTGACTCCAAAAAGTCAGCAGATGACTTTGTCGAAGGCAACAAAGTAATAAAAATCCAGCATAATATCCTAACTATCAGATCACTTATCACTAGAAATAAGAGGGTCGTTCTATCCAATGTCTGCCCGGTAATACCAAACTATGTTATTGAGGAGAAATTAATGGAATATGGAGTCAAACCAATGTCTTCTATCACGTTCATGAAGACTGGTGTCAATGAGCCAGGTTTCACCCACATAATGAGCTTTAGAAGACAACTTTACGTTACTCCTGAAGGCGGAAAAAAACTCCCAGAGTCCTTCCAAGTTAACTTCGAAGACACGAGCTACTGGATTACATATCAACTGACATTTTAAAATGCTTCTCGTGTAACAACTTAGGCCATTTAGCAAAAAACTGCCCCAATTCGCGTGACGCAAATTCTATATATGCAACCGATAACACAGCAAATCCTACCGAAAACATATTAGAGGAGGTAACACAAATGCACGTTGAGACACCACATGAACAATTACTTCCACATATACCAAATGATGCTACTATGATGCCACCACCACTACAAAACACACAAATAGGAACAGAGATCAGTCTTATGAAAGGTACTAAACGCACGCACTCTATAATTACCTCTGAATCCTCTATTTCAGGTCTAAAAGAAGCAGAAAAACCACAATATTCTGACGTAGATAACTCCGGGATTGAATCAGATGATAGCTACAGCAGCACCAGTGCAAGTGATGGCAACTGGCAAACAAGCAACAAACAAATTAGGAAAAAGAAAAAGGGAATTAAAACTTAACGAAGAATTGCCGGAGGAAGAACAGGTCTGGAAAAACATAGATACTGAATTAGGAAGCGCACAATCAAACTTACCTCTCTCACTGAACCAGTTCAGAAGTTTTGTGAACAACGCTCGTGGTAAGCAAAATATATGTGAGCTGGCATCAGAAGGTGGCTGCTTGAGCTACCAAGAACTACTACACCAACTATCGCCCACTCTCCAGATCCTAACCTATAAAAACAAAAAAATGGCTATATTCCAGTGGAATATAAATGGGTTTTATACTCGATTCGTAAACATAAAACTCCTAATTAATCAACAGAATCCTCTATTGCTCTGCTTCTAGGGAACCAATTTCCACAAAAATCACTGTGCTACATTAAACCACTACTCCAACTTCTTCAAGAACAGACCTGACGGTAGAAAAGCCAGTGGTGGCGTTGTAATCTTTGTTAAACCACACACATTGCCTGAAGAAATCGCCATTAACACTAACATTGAGGCTGTAGCCATTAAAATTAGATATCCTTATAAATTATCAATCTGTAATATATACCTCCCTAATAGCACTCCACTCAACACGGAAGATTTAGATGACCTAATCCAGCAACTACCGAAATCTTTTATAGTTGTTGGTGACTTTAATAGCCACCACTTCAACTGGGGATCAGAGAATTGTGACCAAAGAGGAAATAGCTTAGCCAATTGGCTAGAACTACATGAGGAACTGTCTCTCCTAAATACAGACAAACCCACGCACTTTAACTTCGGCAACGGTACAACCAGCAACATTGATCTGGCTTTCACATCTTCTGAAATAAGACTTTGGTTTGATTGGAATACTTTAGATCAGTTATACGACAGCGACCACTTCCCCATAAGAATTTCTTTCACGGATTCAAGCATGGACCAATCGCCCTCTGTCTCCCCTCAGAAATGGATAACCAACAAAGCAGACTGGTCTACATTCCAAAGAGAAATTGACAATAAGATAGATGAATGGAAAACGGTTCTCTTCCCAGACATTCGGACCGTAAATGATGAAGTTACTGAACTCTCCAACATCATCCTATCAGTGGCTGAAGCTGTAATTCCGAAGTCCTCAGGAATCACTCGGAAGATAAAACTGCCTTGAAGGAATCAGGAGTGTAGCAGAACCATCAAAGACGCAAAAAAGCCAGAAAACTGTTCCAGAAATTCAAAGATAACGACTTGGAGGATAAACTCAAGATCAATTACAAAAAGAAACGAACCCTAGCAAGAAGGACTATGAAAGAAAGTCGTAGATCTGCATGGTCTGAATATGTTTTCTCGATTAACAACCAAACCTCAGTTTCAGAGATGTGAAGAAAAGTCAAATGCATAAATAAAGCAAGCAAAAATCCTAACAAAGTAATCCTTGAAGATTCGGAAGGCAAGATACAGGGGGATCCAGTAAAAACTTCCAATATCTTAGCCCAAGCATTTGCAGCAAACTCTAGCTCCGACAACTATTCCAAAAACTTTCCAAACCGCAAGGGCGTCCTCGAAGAAGAATCGTGTCTAGACTTTAGTGACAATAGCAATTCCATAAATAAAGAACTTGGAATGCATGAGTTGACTCAAGTGCTAATTCAACTGAGAAATTCCAGCTCAGGACCACATAATATACCGAATGTTTTAATAAAGAACTCAATGGTCAAAGGTTCAATCCTTTTGCTAGAGATTTACAACCTCATATGGTTACACCAACTATTTCCGGATAGCTGGAAAAAAGCGATCGTCACCCCGGCACTAAAACCTAATAAAAATCCTAGTTCAAGCACCAGTTACAGGCCCATAGCCCTAACATGCAACATGTGTAAGATATTGGGAAAGATTATCAGCCAAAGAATTAGATGGTATCTAGAGTCTAATCAACTACTTTCCCAACATCAATACGGTTTCAGGCAACACAGAGCAACAACTGATTGTCTAGTCAACTTGGAAAGTGAAATCTGCGTCGCCCTTGCTGTGGACAACAGCGCCATTACCGTAGCCCTCGATTTAGAAAAAGCTTACGAGATGATATGGCGACCCAGAGCACTAAAAGCAATAGAAAAATGCAACATCAAAGGAAATGCCCTAGCTTTCTCAAGGAACCTACTTACTGGTCGAATTATCAGGGTTAGAGTTAACGGTGTCCTTTCCGACCCCACCATATTAGATAATGGAGTCCTTACTGGATCTGTAATGAGCGTTATAGTGTTCCTCGTCTCGATCAACGAAGTCGTCTCAGTCATAGAGAGACCAATCAAAGGTTACTTATTCGCAGACGACTTGACAATTATAGGTGTGGGCAACGACCTTCCTACAACTTAAAAATTAATTCAGAACACACTTAATAATCTGCTGAATTGGACAGAAGAAAGAGGATTCAAAATTTCCAAAACTAAGTCTGAATATATTATATTCACTAAAAAAAGAAAACCAGATTCGTGCCACCTATCACTAAATGGTCAACGAATCAACAAAGTTTCTTCGCTAAGAATTCTGGGGATGACCTTTGATAATAAATTTACATGGAAGACACACATCGACAAACTCAAGGCTGACTGCTCCAAGAGACTCAATGTCATTAAAGCTCTAGCATCAACCTCATGGGGTGCCCAAAAAGAGTGTCTAACAGCCACCTATCAAGCAATTATACGACAGAAAATAGATTATGGATCCCTCATTTACGACTCAGCAAATCCAAGCAGATTAAAACCTCTAGAAACATTACAAAATACAGCTTTAAGACTCTGTATCGGAGCATACAGAACTAGCCCAACGTCAAGCATAGTAGTTGAAGCTGAAGAAATTCCTCTCTCACTCAGGAGACCAGAATTGGTAATAAAATATTCATCGACAATAGTATCCCAAAAAAATAATCCAGCAGCTAATTATGTTGCCAAAACATCAAAAACAGACTTAGAATACCAGCTCAATCCCCAATTACCAAAACCACTACGTATCAGATCAGCTGAGTACCGGAGTAAGCTCCTACTAGTTATCCCCCCTGCAATAGAGAGGAAGGTATCCACGATACCACCATGGAAACGGCCTAACCTGCCCATTAACATGGAACTATCGGATTATATAAAAAAGGACACACCGGCAATAACATACATGAACCTATTCCTAGAACTGCGAAGCAAATTTCAAAACTATAAAAAGTTCTACACAGATGGGTCTATCTTGAATGGCAAAACTGGATGTTCTATTGTCTCTGACAACGTCACCCATCAGATAAGATTACTCGACTTCCATTCTGTATTCACAAGTGAAGCCACAGTAATATATGTTGCTTTTCAACTCATAAAACTTAACGGAAACAAGGTCAAGTCAGTAATTTTCTCGGATTCCCTATCAGTATTAACAGGTCTAGCAAATCCACTCAACAAAAATCAGCTGATCGGAAAAATCTTAGAACTGATAAGGGAACTGTTGGATAACAATTTCACCTTTCAACTGGCTTGGACCCCCAGCCACCAAGGTATTGTTGGTAATGAAGCTGCTGATAAGGCCGCCAAAGAAGTTACTGCGAAGAACGTTGCAGACAACCTCGAAATAACAACACCGAAAGAACTCAAGAACTACGTCAAGAAAAAAGTCCTGGAACACTAGAATACTGTATGGTGTAGTGATACCAAGTCCAAATTGCAAATGGTTCATGATACAATGCAAGAAAAATACTCTAAGTGGTTTAGAACAAGAAAAGACCAAGTGATAGTTGATAGACTACGAATCGGACACTCCAAACTCACTCACTCCCACATCATATTCAAAGATCCTGTAAAAATATGTGAAATGTGCAATACTAAGCTAACCATAAATCACCTACTACTAGAATGCCAAAGATTTAGGAGAGAAAGAAGTAAAGTGAACCTACCAATCAATATCAGGGAATGCCTAACAACTCAATCTGGATGCCAAAAAACTCTCAAGTTTTTCAAACTAATCAAATTTTATAACACTATATAACAATAATAACAATAATAATAATAATAAAAATAACAACAACAATGTCCCTCCTCTGCAGCAACCAATATTAACCATTAATTAACTATAAATCGCTGTTATACCTGTATTTTCCATTAAGGATCAATTACTATAAGTCGCTGTAATATCTAGATATTGTAATTCTATTTTTCATTAATCATTAATTAACTATAAATCGTTGTTATATCTGTACTTGTATTTTTCATTAGTAACTGAGGTCGTTGATGACCACAGCAGTTGTAAAACGACCTTAAATGAAAAATAAAAAAAAAAAAAAGATTAATTTAATTGTAAAATTTGCTTGTAATTTAAAACTAAAATTCTTTTCAATCATTACTAGAAAATATATAATAACCAAATCTAGATTGAATTCAAATAATGTTTTACTTTTTAGAATCGGAGTTATTAAAAGATGTTAAGAATCGTCGTAAACTGAACGAGTCAGGTCAGCCTAGTGGACAGCGGGTGTGCTTTATAACTCGACGGTCGTGGGTTCGAGACCTGTCACGGGTAAAATTTCAATAACACTTTTCAGCCAGTAAACATTAACTATACATCAATACTAACAAAATAAGTTAATTTAAAATTTAATTATCAATATTTTTATTTTCTTTTTAATTTTAAGGATTGTGCTTGATCAGGGCTGGTCATGCTTGGTCAAGCATGATTATGTTTGCTCAAGCATGATCATGCCTGAATATTTGCCAGCCATGAGCATGCGTGATCATGCATGAGAACGCATAATTATGCCTGACCGAGCATGACCACGCATGTTCATGGCTGGCAAATATTCAGCCATGGTCGTGCACGAGATTAACGCATGATCAGGTCTGATGATTTTTTCCCGGGATAGCAAAAAGTTTCAAAACATAAAACAAGCGTGAAACATACATTGAGTTTTGTTAGGTGCCCGTTTTAGAAGGAAAAAAAAGTGAAATAAGCTGAAAAACTCACAACATAAAAATTTTTCGAGGGAGGCCCATTTTGCCCCCTAATATTCCGATGCATCCAAAATTTTGGAGGGACCGTTTTGCCTCACTGGCCCTTTTTACCTCAGTGCACCATTTTTCCCTCCCCCCCCACCCAAACGCTTTTCATTTTCAAAATTTTTGGGGGCCCATTTTGCCCCCCTCCCTTCCCCTATATATATATATATATTTATACAATATAACGCGCCGTTCTCCAATGATAACGTCCACAATTCTACACCGATCTTAATCAAACTCAGTACATTTATTCTATGGACGATTACCGTGGATGAGTTCGAAGATGAGTCAAATCGGCCAATAAGTTTGGTAGAAATGGTTAATTGGAATTTTGTAAAATTTTCAAAAGAAAAAAAAATTGTTTACCGATTCAACCGGATGTAACTTTTAAACAGAAAGAGATAGCTTGTTATCGTTTTGTTCTATCTGAAAGCTCGATCGATTGCCTTTACTTTTCACTATGCAGCTCATTGATTTGACCACTGTTTCTAATAGGAAAATGGTTCTAGAAATTTACAAAATATTATAAAAAAAAATTGTATGAAGGTTGTCACTTTGATTATTATCTCTCTATATAGTAGTAAGTGACTACCTCAATCAAGTTGAAAAATGAGCTCAATCAGTCGATTAGTTTAAAAGTTATAGCATCCCAAAATTTTCAGAATGTCAAAAATTAATATTATTACTGATTCTTTCTTCAATATTTTTCCATTGTTATAAGTTATCGACTTTGTGTAAAATTCATCTAAAAGCTCTTCAAAAAAAGCTTTAATTTTCATTCTTATATTTGTGTCTAGACCAATGAAATTTCTTATCTTACCACTCATCAAATTAAATTTTGCAATTGCATTGGTTCTCCTACTTTCTATAAATTCATCAGTATCCTAACTATTGCATTTATTAGTAAATTTATAAAACTGTTTGGATTTATGTTATTGTTGTGTAACACTCATGAAATCTAAGTATTTCAATTCAAGTGTGTAAATTCAATTTTGTTTTATTGGCAGTTTTTATGACTGATATCAAGTATGACACTTAGATCTACCATAATTTAAATTTTAACTCAAATTATTTTATTCAATTTCGTATTAACTACATTAGTCCCAAAAATTTAAGGATAGACAAAAAATTCAAAATTTTTGGGTGATTTTCAACATGCTGTAATTCGGTGAAAAATGATCGTAGAGTAAAAATAAAAAAAGCAAATTTTAGCCTCAAGTATCTAGTTTTCATATCTGGACCTCAAATATTTTTATCATGCTCGATTCCGGAGTAATCTTAAGAAAACTGACGGAAAAAAAATTTTCAAAATTTTGGCTCGTCTTTCAACAAGTCTATGGGCTTCAATAAATTTTTTTGGATAATCTGACCTTATGACTCTTTCAGGAAATTTTATGCCCTTCAATTTAGCGGGCTCGAAAAGTCTCTACGTCGAGTTAGCGCCGAGTTATCATTGATCAAAGCAAAAAAGTCTATTTTGGCTTTGATAATCAATAACTCCGAACGTATTGGTCAAACAGAGAATGGAAGTAGAGTTTTAAAAACTGAAAAACATTCTCTATACAAGAAAATTAGTTGCTTCTGACGAAAAAATTTTTTTTGAAGCGATAATGTTTATTAAAAAATAGGTCTAAATTCGCATATTTAAGGATATTCGGAAATCTTGCTATAACTTTGGATATAATGGATGAACAAAGGATATCGTCGTTTTTTTTTCAACCTCAAAGTGTCCTGAAAAAACCCTGAAAATTTCAAAGTGCTGCGATTTTTCTTGCTTAGTGTCCCGAAGCTTTAAATTTATCGATTTTGCCAAAAATCTCTATAATTGGTAGTTTCTCGGTTTTTGGTTACTTTTTCGATTTCCAAATGTTTTTTTCACCAGAAATCTTGATTTCTTTGATCAAAAAGATTGATTATCGAAAAAAATCGAAAAAAAAAATTTTTTTTTTTAAATTTTTTTCTCCAAAACTTTTTTTTTCGTTGTATTTGCAATGATTTATCATTGTCAAAAAAAATTCCTCAACTTTTTTTTACTGTCAGTATGTGTGTAAGAAGCGTAAATTCGACCGTGCAATCTCCACGTGGTACGCTTTCGGAATCGCTAATGCGGGTGGTAAAAAAAAATTGAGAAATTTTTTTTGACAATGATAAATCATTGTGAATACAACAAAATAAAATTTTGGTGTTACGTTCTGGCTCTAATTACATTTAAATAAAAATTTTGGAAATTTTTTTTTTTGAAGTCTCGAATTATTTATTCGCCTCGGTGGGCGAATAAACGGTTCGACACTTCTTAGGATTACAAATAAATAATAAATTAATAAATCGTTACTTTGTTGGCGATATTATTTTATTCATCACCAACAATGTAACGGAAATCTCTTGCGATAAGAGAGTCGCCGTGGCTCGCGGATAATCTAAACAGATGACGATGCATGAGACCCGGGCCACGACGATTCTCTCATAGGAAACCTGAGATGCAACGTTAACACTTTGATGAGTGTATTTAGTCGAAGAGCAGCATGTCTCCATCGGTTTTAAGAAATAAAACCTAAATTTAAACCTTTACATAAATCTTTTGTCTACGAACCTTAAAGGGGCGAGCGCTTACTAGCTGTTCCACCCTTCCTTGCTCAGAGCGCTAAACAGCAGTTCGGGCTCCTTCACTACCTATCATAACTACCTTTATGCCTCGAGGCCGACGAAGCAGACGATCAGGACGTGCCGTACAGCTCGGTCACGTACTTCAAGTCGTTATCGCGGACCTTACACAAGGTCGACCGAGAGTAAGATCTGAGGAAGTCCTTATCGAGCCGGTAACGTTAGTAATACCGCGAGTGGTTGCCAACGATTCGATTGAGATACCAAAATCCGGTGTTGTCGAGCCGTTGAGCTCGTGTGTTGTTGAGCCTCCGAGCTCATGTGTTGTTGAGCCTCCGAGCTCATGTGTTGTTGAGCCTCTGAGCTCGTGTGTTGTCGAGCCGTCGAGCTCATGTGTTGTTGAACCATCAGGTTCTGGTGATCTGATCAATCAGTTACAATCACTTGTCCTCACGGAGGAGTCGAACCTCCAGAGCTCAGTCCGTTCAACCTCAGACGAGGCCCCAAGGGAAAACCCGGCCTTTTGGACCGGCATCAGCGACAATTGGCAGCTGATTCCAGTGGACGTTCCATCCGTCCATCCACCCAGCGGAAGCATCCCATTCCACGACCCTCGCTACGGGTATTATTCTGAGGCATATTTCAAGGCCACCGGCAGGGACGAATACGCACCGGCGGAGGAAAAGAAACTACGTAAGAAAGGGATTATTTGGGCCGACTTATGGGGCCCATAATCTCCACCATGGTAAGTCATTAAACTTTTTTTTTTGAATAAAATATAAGAAGGTCAACAGCTGACGCACCTGGGGTCTATTGACACCCTAATGACGTCAACCTGGTTAATTAAAAAAATATTCTGTCTGAATAATAAATAAGCCAGAATGTAACATTGGAAAAAAAAATTTTTGAAAAAAAAAATTTTGAAAAAAAAAAAAAATTTTTTTTAAAAAAATTTTTTTTTTCGTTTTTTTTTTGATAATCAACCTTTTTGATCAAAGAGATCAATATTTCTGGCAAAAAAAACATTTGGAAATCGAAAAAGTAACCAAAAATCGAGAAACTACCAATTATAAAGATTTTTGGCAAAATCGATAAATTTAAAGCTTCGGGACACTAAGCAAGAAAAATCGCAGCGATTTGAAATTTTCAGGGTTTTTTCAGGACACTTTGAGGTTGAAAAAAAAACGACGATATCCTTTGTTCATCCATTATATCCAAATTTATAGCAAGATTTCCGAATATTCTTAAATATGCGAATTTAGACCTATTTTTTAATAAACATTATCGCTTCAAAAAAAATTTTTTCGTCAAAAGCAACTAATTTTCTTGTATAGAGAATGTTTTTCAGTTTTTAAAACTCTACTTCCATTCTCTGTACGACCAATACGTTCGGAGTTATTGATTATCAAAGCCAAAATAGACTTTTTTGCTTTGATCAATGATAACTCGGCGCTAACTTGACGTAGAGACTTTTCGAGCCCGCTAAATTGAAGGGCATAGAATTTTCTGGAAGCGTCATAAGGTCAGATTATCCAAAAAAATTTATTGAAGCCCATAGACTTGTTGAAAGACGAGCCAAAATTTTGAAAATTTTTTTTCGTCAGTTTTCTTAAGATTACTCCGGAACCGAGCATGATAAAAATATTTGAGGTCCAGATATGAAAACTAGAAACTTGAGGCTGAAATTTGATTTTTTTCTTTTTACTCTACGATCATTTTTCACCGAGTTATAGCATGTTGAAAATCACCCAAAAATTTCGAATTTTTTTTCTATCCTTTAATTTTTGGGACAAGTGTATTAATCCTATATTAAAAAAAAACAGAATACTTTTTCGTAGATAATTTGATTTTCTTTAATTTTTATGTTCGTTATTTAACTAACCATTCCGATAATTTTTTTAATTTTTTAATTTCAATTTTTAAATTTTTCGCATTGAACTTTAAATTTTTTACCAATTTTTTTTTGCTCTATAACTTTGAGAATTTCTAGGGATATCAAAAAAAAATTTGTTTTGTTATTAATGTTTATTTGATAGTTTGAAATAATTAAATAATGAGAAATCTACTTTCATTTCGGCTACCGAATGGTCTTTTTATATGTTATTCTTTGAATCAACCTAATACATATATGTATATATAATCACTGACACTGATAGAAAGATTTATTTGAGAATAATAAACTACACGGAAAGAAAATTATGGGAAGTATTTCTATGTATTATAGGAATGGTTCCTATGATAGTATGAGACCTATTCCCATAATACTATCGATAGATGGCTGCGTATAATCGTATGTAGTTGTATATTAGCAAGAGACTTACTGGATAGTAGTAAGCTTTGCCACACAGCCATATTTTATATAAAATATAAAAATTATTGCAAGCCTCAAGCGCGAAAGCCCTAAGGGTGCTTTATGATCGCTCTAATTTTTTTGATTCATTCACTTACATTAAATTATCTCTAGACTTCTTCGATTACACTAAAATGGGCAAAATTGTATACCAATACAAAGACAATTTATTAAAGAATAATTTTGAATCAATATCAAGTCGATTTAATATTCCATTAGTTAAATAGAAATTATGTTAATCCCAGTGATACGTGTTGTCAATTGTCGTGCCCCGGGAAAAAAAGTTTATATCTGGCTATATATAATTAGATATGATCATATAAGCGCCATACATGTTCATATATGACCATATATAAAGGCAGAGAAGTTTCTACTGACTTATACACAAATGACATAATATTATATATGGTCATGTATGGTCATATATGATACAACATAAAATATTTTTACTCGATATTCAGTCCATATAAGATCATATTAGATCATGTATGAGCATATATGAACATATATGAAGATACACCCGGGAGAAGAAAGTTCATAACTGGCTATATATAATTAGATATGACCATCTAAGATCATACATGAATCATATATGTTCGAATATGTTTAATATATGTTCATATATGAGTCATACATGTTCATATATGACCATATATAAAGGCCAAGAAATTTCTTCTAACTTATACCCAACTCATATAAGATCATATGTGATCATGTATGATACAACATAAAGTATTTTTCCTCTTTCTTCAATCCACATAAGATCATAGATGATCATATATGGACATATATGAGCATATATACTTACGCAAAAAATTAAAGTAACAGAAAAATTTTATAAATTTTTTTGTGCTATTTGGAAGGCTGTAACTTAGTAAATAATAATCGTATCGAGATTTTAAAAAAAGCATTTTATAGCTTGATATCTCTAGTTTCGGTGCACTTTTATCAGAATTTTTCAAGAGCTCAGGCTATTGCACAAACATGAGAATTACCGTGAGACAAAAAATTTCTAAATGCAAGAAAATAAAAAAAGAAAAAAAATTTTAAAAACTAAATTTCGAACACAATAAAAAAAGTTTCAATTTTTCTTGAAATTGTTCGGAAATTATTTTTTTTTTTTTTAATATTGCTTGCGTTTGCTGAATAACCAACGCAAAAATTTGAAAAAGTCGAAAAAAAATAATTTTTTCATTTTGATTATGATTACACAATTAAAAGGACAAAACTTGTTCCTTTAATTGTTTAGCATAAATATGATCGATCATTCCCAAAAAATGGTTCGATAGTACAATTTGAAAATTGACAGAGTTATTGGGGGTACATTAAGCTAAAAAAGTCCCTGGCAACATTATTCTTTTCATCTATATTTACAGAGTAGTGGTTGATGTCTTTTTTTTAAAAGTCCTTTTTTTGTCTTTACTTCTAATGGATGTTAAAAAAAAAAAAAATTTTTTTTTTTTTTTTAGAAAAATGATGGAAGGGTCTAGTAGGGAATTTATAAAAGTTTTTAACGCCGCCCTTAAATTTACTGTGCGATCATTGGTACCTGAAATATTGATGGACAAAGCCAAAAGGATCATTCCGTGGGCTCTTCGGAATAAAAAAAAAAATTTAGAAATTTTTTGTCTCGCGGTATTTCTCATGTTTGCCTAACAGCCGGAGCTCTTAAAAAATTTTTAATAAAAATGGACTGAAACTAGAGATTTCAAGCTATAAGATTATAACAGGGATTTACTTAAATAAAATTAATTTTTTTGTAAATTTAATTTTTAAATTTAAATTTTTGCGTTCGACTGCGCTCTCGGCCCACGCATTATCGTTTTCCCCACGCCGCTGAAGATCGATACTGGGACTTCACTAATTGAGTGACACGTTTGGCCGTGCGACGAACGGGTTTTCTACGAGGGCCCCGAGTCCCACCGTTTTTAGCGCCATAAAATATTTATAAAATCTTGATGGCACGAGCCTGGAATGGACTGAGAGAGGGGACTGCCAGCTTCGCAGCACACCGAGCTGGTCAGTGTTAGCATTCGTCACATACGTATTGTACAAAACACATAATTTTAGGTATTGTACGATTAAACATACGACCTTCACGATACGACACCATTCTACGATAATTTAGTACCTCAAACATAATTTCCCAATAATTGTATTTTTGAATTGTTACCGCTAGAATTTTCATGTATATGATGCTGCCCTCTTATGTGAACAATAGTTTTTAGCTTTTAGCTGCGAGTATATAGGCGCGTTCTACTTGACGTTGACAGCGATCACTCTCACGCATATTGTATGTTTAGACAGGGTTTTGAGTTTTGATCGTCAGTCGTGAACCTCGAGTAGAACGCACCTTAAAACAACTGAGTAAGAGTAACCTAACTCTTTATTATTTATCTTTCCAATTAGTGATCACTTTACATTACGTTTTTTATTGTAAAAATTAAGTACAACTAGTGACTTAATACAAGTCAGTTCATCCATAAATAAAATTAAATAAATGACAGATAAAAATTCAACCAGTAAAATAGATAAAAAAAAATCCGGCGAAGAAAAAACTCTGATTGCTGTTCGAAATGAATCTGGAAAGATAAAAAAAACTACACTAGGAAAATATTTATTTGTTATTAACCCAGGTAATTACTAAAAAATTAATAAAAAAATTGGATTTCTTTGAATGATTACACTTCATATTGAATTTCTTATTACAATGTATTTATTCATTTAGGTGGTATAATTGTTCCTTTATCACCAAACAAAATAAAAGCCGAAGATCAAAGTCCAAATACCAGCATTAACCATAAAAGATTTTTTTCAAGCTATAATATCTTCGCACATAATGAATGACATAAATTCTGATGAAAATACTCCACCCAAAAATTTAAAAGCTAAAAAGCCGAGGCTTAGCCCTGATTCAAAAATCTAATTTGGAATAATTCAAACACGATCCAAAACAATTCAAAGTTGGCAAAATTGACTATATATAGGTATACACTGTAGCATGGATTAAATCATTCCAAATTAGATTTCTGAATCAGGGAGTGCACGACGGAAACAAAGATTTTTGAAAGAGTGGTTGAAAAATTCTAACTTAAATACTTGGTTGATGCCAGATTCTTCAGATAAGTACAAAGCCAAATGTCGTGTATGTAATACCGCATTTACTGCGGAATTGACAGTTATCAAAAACCATGCGAAGTGCAAAAGCCACACGTTAGCTATCAGCTCTATTTCTAACCAAAAATCAATTCAATCTTTTATTCAAAAGAATCTTGAATTATCATGTGACCAAAATACTACACGCGCAGAAATAAAATTTTGCGGTTTTCTAGTGGAACACAACATTCCCTTTCGATTAATGGACTATTTGACTCCATTGTTAAAAGATTGTTTTCCAGATTCTGAAATTATTCAAAATATGCGTCTAAAATCGTCAAAATGTGCCGCTGTGGTGTTAAATGTTATGGGAAAGGCTGAAAAAGAAGATTTAGCTATGAAATTAAAAAATGTGCTATTTAGTGTAATGATTGCCGAGTCTACAGATATATCACGGACTCAAAATCTGTGTATTATGGTCAGATTTTATGACTCCATTGAAGGTAAAATTACCAGTTGTTTTTGGGAGTTATATCAAATTTTTAATAACGAAGATAATTGTACTGAAGCTTTGGCAGAACATATATATAATTTTATTAAAAAGTCGTTCGATAAATACTCTGTGCCGTTCTCAAATATCATCGGATTTGGGTCAGATGGATGTAATACTATGATGGGCGACAAAAATTCAGTGCGTACGAGTTTCGAACAAAGTTGTCCTGGTATCTACATTTTGAAATGTATATGTCATTCATTACACCTTTGCAATAGCAAAGCGTGCGCAAAATTACCATCAGACTGCGAAAAATTACCTCATCTGATTTATGATCATTTCTCTTCAAGTTCCAAGAGACAATTTGCATTTAAGGGGATTCAATCCATTTTAGATCTGAAAAATCATAAGATTTTACGACCTGTACAAACTCGTTGGCTGTCGATTTCAGCAGTTGTTGGGCGACTTCTAGAGCAATGGGATGCTTTGGTCTTGTACTTCAATGATTTTAATTTTGACGAAGAATGTAAGAAAATTACTATGAAGAAAAAAAATATTAGTAACAAAAAAATCATAGAACAAGAAACGGTATCAGAAATAGTAAGAATTAATAACAATTTACAAGATCCTATTATCAAATTATATCCAGAGATACGGCAGTGTCTTGCGCCAAGTACACGTTCAAACACACGTATGTGTGTGAGTGTGTAGCGCGAGCCTGCCGTGTCTCTATTCTGTAGACAGACCTCGTTTTGACAGCTCCAAATTTTCAATTGCCATAAAATATTTATTTAAGTCATAAATAACTTTCAAAAGTATAAATTATTATATATTTTATTCATTTTTTACTAAATTAGTTTTTTTTCTAACAATCAGTTATTAATAATATATAATAAATAATATACTCTATTGAAATATGCTCGCCCACGTTTTGTGATCCTACGAATTTTTTTACATAATTTTCTACATTTCGACATTTGTCATAGTGGTAGCACTGCTCTCATATACTATACGAGATATCGAGTATTATATTATAGTAATATACATGCTACAGCATATTCAAAATTGTTTTGTATGTATTTTCAAGCCATTATTAGGTTGGATCATTAGTAACTTGAAAATATAATATACATAATGGGTTACTTTGATTGAACTAACCCTGCTAGCCATTTTTTTTTTTCAACTTGGAAATTTAACTATCCTAATGACCACTTCAGCGTGAAGTTAACAGTAATTTGACAGTTGAAATCACCTGAAATTTGCAGCCAAAATTTATCGATAATTTAATAGCAAAAGTGGAAAAAAAAATTTGCGGTTGATTTTTCCTCAATTTAGAGGCTACTTATTTTACTAGAAAATAAAGTTGGAAATATTCATTCCTACCATTACAGAAAGTAAATAAATTGATAAATAAAAATGTTTACAAGTTGACGTAAAAATATACTTTCCAATTTGTCAAGTCTAATTAACAATAAATTAATATAAAAATTTCCCTGAAAATTGACAACTCTCTTCTAGTCATCTTTTGGAGTAAATTTGCATTCTAATTTGGGTAGTAAATTTACCTCAAATCGTATAGCAAGTTCTATACATATTGTCGTCAAATACAGAAAAGTCTAAAGCTTATAGACATTTGATGAAAAATTTTGTTAAGTAAACCTCTGCTAAAGAAGCGGTACTATTGGAGTAAGTTGAAATTTACTACCAGGATCGGACGGCAAATTACTGGCAAAAGTTGAACAAGCAACTTTTGCGGGCAGCTTTCTGTTAATTTGTACAGTATGTTGCTCTCAAATTATAATCACAGATCTGAACAGCAGAAGTTGACGTATAATTGCTGTTAAATTAGAAGAAACATCTGTCGGCAAACTTTTTCTTATTTATTTTGATCTATTGATAATATAAGGAATGTCAAGCATACAATATACGTCATCCTAAATTGTCAATTGATTATTTATCATTCACTTGGGTAAAAAAAAAAAAATACTAACCTACAATAAACTTATAATTAATTTTTTTTTAACCCTGAAAGCCAGAGTTTCTGATCAGATAGTTGGTGTATATGAGTTCTGACCAACTTGACGACGAGTTGTTGACAAATTTCAGCTTTTGTAACTGTTGCCTACAAGTTTCCTATAAATTTGGAGCTAATCTATTGCCGCAACGACGACTTTTTGAAAAACTTGTAGCAACTTTCTGTCCTCTAATCTAATGACAACTTTTACTACCAAATTTCTCAGAAAGTTGCCATCAACTTATGAAAATGCCAATTAACTTTTGCAGCCAACTTGGCGACAGGTTGCGGCAGTAGATTGTCGCCACCCTCGCAACCTTGAGCTCACCGTGGAAATACCGTGGAAACACTGTACTTGTGGAAACACCGTGCAACCTATGCAGTTTCCACGCTGTTTCCACGGTTGATTTGTTCCATTTTTCCACGATATTTCCACGATAGTTTTTCGCTGGGTCCACGGTGTTTCCATACCAAATCTACGGTAAAAACACAACGAATAATCACCGTGATTTCACGCTAAATCCACGTTTGTTACACTTTGAACCCATAGTTAATCCACAATGATTTCATTATGCTTATGTCAGTGATCCACAATGAAAACACGATGTATTTACCATGGGTTTGCAATTAGGTTTTGCAATGATTAAACGAAGAATCCACGGTAAATTCGCGGTGATTATGTAATATTTACACAGTAATAACATCGAAAATTTACGATGAAAACTTGATAATCTAACAGTAACAACATACTGTCTATGAGAAATTAACATAAAAAATCAATTGTGTGGCATCTACTTAACTGGGAAACTCTTATCAATATTATCTAATTGAATAATTAAAAAAAAAGCGCTTATGAGAGCTTACCTATAACAGTTAAATGAACGTCTTATTTATATTTATATCCAACAATTTCTATTAAAATAAATAAAAATGTCGTTAAATATTTTTCCAATAATTTGATTTCTTTTCACTCAATATCAAAATTATTAGGATTTTTTTATTTTTTGACTGGTTAAATTTTAAATTCTAATTTAAAATTATAAAACGATTAAGTTTAAAATATTAATAATTAAATAATTCTATATAGTTACAATTTAGCGATGTATATATAAGGGTTGGCCAAAAAACAACTAATTTTTTGAAGTTGACTTCTTTTGGCGCGTTTAGTAGAGAGTAAAATTGAGAGCTGCACGCGCAAGCGTACCGCAAAAACGACATGATGAAGTTGGACACCAAATATAATTAAAAATGTATATTTATTTTACTGACTATTAGATTAACTCGTATACAGAATAATCGCAAGGTATCCAACAAAACGTGAGGTTATATTTGGAATCGATAGAAAAGCCAATGTACGAAAAACATTTCATATACATTAATTATAAAACGTGAATTATTTATATAAATATAAATATATTATCTATAAATGTTTCCTAAATTATGGTGTAAAAAACGTATCAGTGATAAAAAATTTGTTAAAACTTTAAGTGTTTTAAAAATTTGAGGTTAATTTTTTAAATTGAGTAAAACCTTTGAAAGTTTTAAGTATTTGAACTTGATTTTATGTAAGTATTATTTTTGATAAGTTAATGAAATAATTACTAATTCAAGTAATAAGTAATTGAATATTTCATAATACATATTTATTTTTAATAAATAATTAAAAACAATTTTCATTATTTTTAATGAGTAATTTAACAAAATTTCAACACATTGTTACAAAAAAAATCTATGCATATATATATTGAAAAAAAGTAATGAATAAATAAATTTTATTATTTTGAGAAGAAAAAAACATATAATAATAAATTTTATTTTGAAAGAAAGAGAAATAATTTTTTTTTTTTTGCGAAAATAAAGAATTTCATTCAATATTAAAAGATTTTAGTAAATACATTAATTTTAGAGTTACGTTACAATTATTTACAATTAACAACTAAAAATAAATGAATTACACTCAATAATTTTATAATATTTTACCTCTTTTGTAACGAAAGAAAAAAAAATATAAATTAAAAATAAAAAGTAAATCAATGAATTTTATTTTAAAAGAAAGGGAAATAAATTATTTTTGCAAAAAAATTAATTATTTCTTTTCCTTGTAAAATTGAATTTGTTATTATATATTTTTTTTTTTGTTAGAATTTGTTAAAATTGTCTTAAGAACGGTTATCAGATAATTTTGTCCCAGCTTTTCTCTGAAATCGAAGCTCTAAACGCAAAATAAAGACACAGACCCGATACTTTATTCTATGAACTAGCGAAGTGCTCTTCAATTTTTTGATAAATTCCATTTGTTTACGAGAAAAGCTTGGACAAAGATCCCATTTAATGTACAAGTGCAACAGAGATAGAACCGTTTATCCAGTTGAGTGTGAATAGAGAAACAAATGAAAACGAGTCTTAAATTACTCATTAAAAATAATGAAAATTGTTTTTAATTATTTATTAAAAATATATCTCATGAAAATATTCAATGACTTATTACTTAAATTAGTAATTATTATATTAACTTATTAAAAATAATACTTACATAAAATAAACTTCAAATACTTAAAACATTTAAAGTTTTTACCCAATTTTTAAAATTAACTTCAGATTTTTAAAAGACTTTTAAAGCTTTGACACAATTTTTATCACTGATAAATTTTTCACACCATAATCTAGAAAAAATTCATAAATAATATTTTTATATTTATATATATAATTCACAATTTACAATTAATATACATGAAATGTTTTTCATAAACTGGCTTTTCTGTCGATTTCAAAAATAATGACGTGTTTTGTAATAAGTATGATAGTTTATAGTGATAAGTATGACAGTTTCGCCGGACAAGTAAAAAGATCTTGGAATTTACTACAATTTGACTTCAAGCTCCAATAACTTTTGAACAGATGGATTTATCAAAAAATGATAAGAAACTTTTTGTATAACGTTTGATTTTCTACAAAATAATATCTCATAGTTCTAAATGAAAATTATGAAAATCTAACTTATTATACACGTTACTCAGACGTAAATAATGAAAAAAAGATATGTGGTGTTATATCTAATAAAATATGTTTTAGTTGTAGAATGTAATTATAAGAATAATGATTACTGATATTAGTATATTGACTACTGCTTAAGTTATTTAATGATTTAAATTTAATTTAATTATTGTAATGTTTAGCATTATCAATATAATTAATATTATTATAAGGCTGTTTTGTAATGTGTTTATGTTTTGAAAAATAAATTATTCTTCGAATGAAAGCGTATTTGTAATTAAATAATGATATTAGTATGGATATCTTAAAAAAATTAGAGTTTAGCTACTCAGCGGTGTATGGCTACTTGAATTTCACTGAATGTTTCTACCGTGAATTTATCGCATAATAATTGCGAATACGTTGAATTATCAGTGACAAACTTCTACTAAACCATGGTACATTTAGCGTATTTTCAGCATTACTACACCATGTGTTTGTCGTGGAATGACTGTGGGAACACTGTGGAAACACATCAGAAATGTTGGGAAAACGTAGTCAAATTGCTATGGAACTACTGTGGTTTCATCGTGGAAAAATTGAACAAATCCACGGTGTTCCCACCGAGCATTCATGGTGAGTCTGTAGAGTTTCCACGGTGTTTCAACGGTGAGCTCGAGGTTGCGAGGGCAAGTTGCTGCCAACTTGGCTATCAGGGAAATTTTTCTTCAAATTCTTTACCATCAATACTCTAATAGCACAGTTTGCTATAGCAAAAGTTTACTTTACAAAAGTTTCCTTGAATTTTTCGACAAGTGTCCGGCAACTTCAGGCTTTTCCATTTTTGAAGACAATTTGTATGCAACTTGCTATAAATTTTGACGTAAATTTACTGTCCGGATTAGAATGCAAATTTACTTCAAAAGTTGACTAGAAAGAAGTTGTCGTCAATTTTCAGGAAAATTTTCTTATCAATTTAGTGTTAATTAGACTTTAAAAATTGTAAATTATTTTTTAACCATCAAATTGTAGACAATTTTATATATCAATTTGCTTCTCTTCTGTAATGGTAAGAATAAACATTACCGACTCTTTTTCTAGTGAAAAGTTACCTTTAAATTTAGGAAAAATTAATCGTAAATTTGTCTTTCCAACTTTTGCTGTCAAATTGTCGACAAATTCGAGCAGCAAATTTTAGGTAATTTCAACTTCAAATTTTTCATTCTAAAAGGGATGAAAAATCTAGTCATTTTATTACCATTATAAAAAAAAGTTCATCATGGATAGAAATAGACGATTTACGTATTCAATCAGTACGGTGGCCTTCTAATGTAAAAAATGCTTATGTTCTTTTTTTAGAAAAAGTATAAAACGATTTTTAATCCTACAAAAACAATATCAAATCCCACCGAAAACAGATTCTCTGTTATATGGTCGTGCCAAGAACACGTTCAACATTTATCCCTTATTGCATACAACATAATTTTTTTTACAAAAAATACTAAAATCAAAAAAAAATACCAAGTAACTGGGATATCGTAAAAATAAAAAAATTTGTTATTTTGAAAATATACAAAAAAAAAAATTATTTGAATGTACTTGGTGTGCGCTATCGAGGACAATCAATTCAAAATATTATCTAAATATGTAACATTTCGAATGTATACCTTAAGGTATACGTTATATATAACGTAGTTATGTTATACATTATTTTGAAAATATACAGATAAAAAGAATTTATTTAAATGAAATCGTCATGTTCTATTCAAGTTTATTTAACCAAATTCAATTCAAAATAAGATCTAAATATAAAATAATTAAAAGGTATGACATCACTAAAGAATATCTATTTTTTGCGTTAGCGTATACCAAGTACATTCAAATAAATTTTTTTTGGTGACAAACACTTGAAATCTACGACATTTAGCGCCTATAACCGGCAGCTAAAAATATTAGATAAGACACAGCTGGTAAAAAAGATACCTAATCGTTCTAATAGTGACGTCATCATTGGATCAAAATATATTTTTTGGTTACATGTGCGATAGCAAACGACCAAAAAATATCGAAGTAACTTAACGAGCTATCTTGTGACAAAATTTATCATTTTAATTCGTCCACTTACCGACTTTTTTCTAATTTTCAACAGATACTCAAAACAATCTTACCAAATTGGCACGTGGCCCGATCGGGACGATAGCCAAAAAGGAGGAAAAAAAAATAATCTTACCAAATAAATAAACGCGGATTTATAACCTGCCATTTATAGGCACTAAATGTAGTAAATTTCAAATATCTGTCACAAAAACTAATGTATTTATCTAGTACAATCGAGTCTAAGACGCTCGTGTGTTGGTACCCTCGCCTTCGGCTCGGGCACCAATCTTCACACTCGCGTCTTAAACACGATCGCACTCGATAGATAAACTACTATTTTATTTGTAGATTTTTAAAATAACAAATTTTTTTATTTTTACGATATCCCAGTTACTTGGTTTTTTTTTTTTTTTTTGATTTCGGCATTTTTTGTAAAAAACATTATGTTGTATGCAATAAGGGAAAAATGTTGAACGTGTACTTGGCGTGACCTTATAACAGAGAATCTGCTTTTGGTGGGATTATAATTTTCTTCTGTGGGTTTTACCCAAATCTCTTGGCCTGAACAAGTTATTTCAATCTGACAAGCCATTAATTGCTTCTATTCATAAAAAAATGACTATGACATACTTAGATTTACTAAAAACATACATAGATAGTAACTATGTACACAGAACATCTTTGAGTGTGATCAATCCGTCAAATGAGTCTAAATTTTTGAATATCCACAATATTTATGTTGGAATTGAAGCTTTCAACCATTTTAATAAACCAGAATTCGTTTTAATAAAAATAAGAATTTCTCATTAATTGCAGAAATTTTTTGATCCAAGGATGTAAAGAAATTAAAAAAAGATTCGAGTTTGATGATTTTTTGCTGCAAAATCGAACAATAATTAATCCATCCGAAGCAATGGCTCAAAAACAGCTCGAGACTACTCCAACTCTACTACCCCTGATGAATCGATTGCCCCGATTATTAGATTCGCCTCAAGCTC